>CALSCE010009465.1:1925785-1954416 GCA_943593645.1 Bovichtus variegatus | reverse complement strand
TGCACAGACAACAGTCAAAGTTTTCCCCCCCATAACCCGTAGGCGTATATATATATATATATATATATCTATATCTCTCAGGCCGAAATGGGGTCCTGAGTCACTCCCTCTCTGTGTGTTTTAATCCAAGCTTCTCTTTTCATTGTTTCGTTAGCTGTGCATGTTAGTGCATGTGATAGCACCTGCTACCACTGCTGGCCGCCACCATTTCAGCTCAGCCACCTTCATGTTTGCCTGTGACAGTGATTTGGATCGGTTTCAAAATGTCATAGGTTCTTCCTGAGCCCATGCTTCACCCTTCCACCAAGTTTTCTGAAAATCGGGCGAGTGGTTTTTCCATAATCCTTCTGACAGACAGACGGTAAACCAAGCCGAAAAAAAACAATCTTCTTGGCGAAGGTAATAATAAGCCAACTGCAATATTAAAGATGTACACATTAATACATAAATGATCATAATCCAATACTATGATATACATATTATTATAAATGGATAATAATACAAAATTATAACTTCTACTTCTGGTACTGTGGATGTTTTGATGCTAATACTTTTGTAATTTGACTTTAAGTACATTTTTAAAAGCTTCTTTTTAGACTGTCGTATTACGTTTACTTCATTGAAATATCTGACTGCTGACTAAATTTAAAATAACAGCCTTTGTGGTGTACAATTTGCAAATAATGACTTTGGTATTGGGATTAATTGTTCAGCCCTATTAAGAAGCGTTAGACCGTATTGTTGTCCTGACTTTTCTTTTCAACTGTAATGACAGATTTAGAGCATGAGAGAGCTGACAGGTTCTGCTGATAGAAGAGGGACACCTGCTGAGAAGGGCCACAGGGAGTGCGTGTGTGAGCTACAAACACACACTTGGATGTAGACACAACCTGACGCACATAAAACACAACGCTTGCATGCCAATACACACACACACACACACACACACATAATCTGACATGCCTGGAGTTGAGCTAGGTTTTAGCCATGAACACTACAAGCCTTTCATCTTACTGTACTGAGTTTGTCAAGTCTGACACACATACACACCCACGTACACACTCTGTTTCTGTCTTGCTTTCTAACTATTTTTATCTTCCCTTGCCTTCTTCAGAACTAATTAATCTTTGT
Source organism: Bovichtus variegatus (assembly GCA_943593645.1). Taxonomy (NCBI): domain Eukaryota; kingdom Metazoa; phylum Chordata; class Actinopteri; order Perciformes; family Bovichtidae; genus Bovichtus; species Bovichtus variegatus. Next base: position 1,953,285 of record CALSCE010009465.1, on the reverse strand, counting down.
CTCTTCAGATGTGCGATAGGGCCAATTCTTCCTGCTTTGCCTACATTAGAAAAACTGCTCCTCATTAGCATATTAGCATACTGCTAGCAGACAATCTGCTCCAATAGATGTCTGCTCTTCGAATGTTGCACACATCAGTTTGAAAAAAAAAAAGTTTCTGGTTGCGTTCTGCAGACAGAGCAGAAATCCATGGCACTGACAAAAATTGTAATTAAAGCAAATTATGTGTGTGAAGCTTACAAATATCTGTTCATCTGTACGTTTCTACTTCGAGCAAAACTGTCAGAGGCAGAGATCAGTAGTAAAAGTGAACAAAATGGAAAGAGTCATTGAGAGGAATAACGGCAGCTAAGTAGAGAAAAGATGAAAGAGAAATAAATAAAACGCGACAGCATGTAGGCCCGAAGGAAGCTTTAGCTCTCAATGTCTGAGAAACTGCACTGCATGCAAGTGAAACCTCATTGTGAATTTCTTTGGTGAGGCAGAACAAAAAGGGAACAAAAGGTTTTAAGACTTCTGTAACACTTTGTTGAATCACCACAGTTTCTAGACTTTAGAAACAATTTAATGAATATTTGCAGCCTTCAAACGCATTTCAAATGGTGTGTCAGACTCCTGAAACCTGCGTATCCCCAGCCCCAGAGGTCAGCCTGAAGGCTTCACTAAATCAGTTGGAAGAGACCCTGAGTACGGTGTGGGCTCTGGGAGAAATGAGAGCGCCAAAAAATAAACAAAATATGCTTTCTCAATGGATGACGTTTTTGGCGAAGCAAGTAAGCCAGCAGTCTTGTATAACATGTTATAATGCTAAAGAAAATTCCCCAAATATTGCCCCTTCCAGGATTTGATACAGAAGAATGTGATCATAGGGGCACTTCTTTTCTAGTGTGTAATACAAATTGCAGGAGGATATTGGAACTGATGATGTGCAAATCTGTCCACAAAGGTTATCAACTGAACTCCAGGCTTGGATAGCACCGGTACTTAACATGGGAGAAGGGATATTATTCCCGTATTGTGTAGCGCGTGGAGGGTCTATGATAAAGGCAATACGTCTGAATCAGCCGGATCCCCGGGTATCCCAGGGTAGATATGAGGCAATTAAGGTTCACACTAGCAGAGTGGGGCTTATGACCAACCAACGTATACATTTTTGTAAAATAACCAAAGAGGCAAAATTTCAATGCCAACAAGTAGTGGAAGCGTAAAAAGACACTCCTATAGGGTATAGGGATTTTGATATAGGGTGGATCCCATTTTGTGTTTTAATATGAATTTATTACAAACTTTGTGTCCCTGTTCACTCATAATCCAAGTATGTCAAGGAGCTTGATCGGAGCCAAATGCAGCACACAAGAAACCAATAACGGTTGATAGTGACGTTTAAGGGGTCGGGAATCAGAAGAGGGTCGGACGCAAACAGGGTCAGCGGCAGGAAACCAGTCTGGACCGCAGCGCTGAAGCGTGACGCACAAGCCGTAGTGCAACCTCACCCTGAGTGGCTGAGCAGGAGAGGCTTAAATACCGGCTTGATTGGAGATGAGATGCAGCTGCAGCCCAGGTGAGCTGATGAGGTGCAAGTGGCCAGCTGGCGGGGTGAGGTGGAGGCGGGGTGAGGTGGAGGCGGGGGGAGGTGGAGGCGGGGGGAGTGGAAAAATACAGAGGAGCAGCAAGTAAGGAGAGAAGCAAACCGTGACAAAGTAATGTTATGGAATGCAAAGCAAACAATCTCAATGTTATTCTGCGCCGATCAGACAGAAGAAATGTTAAGACGGAGGGAGAGAGAGCGAGCTGGGATCAGAGAGAGCGAGACATGCAACGAACAGAAGAAAGAAGATGGATGGAGTTGCATTCACAGTTCAGAGAATGTTAATGTTGAGCCAAAGCGTTTAATAAAAACGTGTGAATGTGTGAACTTGCACTTTTACATTTAAATCATTTCTGTAAAACGTGGGCAGTTCAATGGAATTCAAAGAATTAATAACTCTTGTATTAATTCGACATTTTCAATTGTGTTATTGTAAACGTAACTGCTAATTAGATTTTCATTATCTCGGGCTCCAGACATTGCTGGAGTGTTTGCTGGCAGTGTTGACTTAGCAAATACAAGATATCATAATCCAAAGAAAACACTACTAGTTGGATTCGCCACTGGGGAGCTAACATGAAAGTACTTTTTCTGCCACTTGGCAGCTCACATTCACCTGAACTTCACCCAACATGCATGTGACATGAATCAACTACTTTCACCGCAGTTACTGGCTCAGGATCAGTAAACTGTGTGTTTGCAGGACAGAGGCTTCACACATCAAAACACTGAGCAGCTTCGCACTGCGTTAGGCCTAAAATGTAATTTGTCTAATAAGGCATCAGCTTCAAACAACGTCCCTCGCTATCCCTGCAACCAATAAATATGGCAGCAGAACAAAGTGTGTAGGTGAGTGAAAGCAGCAGGAGGCTGACACTGAACATAAAAAAAAAAGTTTCCCCTATGATATGGACAGGAAATAATGTCCTTTTATGTGTTTATAGATGTAATATTTGGTTATTAAGCACACAGAATACAGATAATTTATTTTTGTTTTGACTTTTTGAAGTCAGCATTTCTCCAGGATCTGTGCGTGGATAATATGTTGTTGAGGCTTGGAAAGATCGTGATTAGTTATCGGAAAAAGCAAACGCTAATTACAAGCCTTTGACAGGAAAAGTCAGACAGGGATACTGACCTGTCTTCATTTCTTTATATTATTTCCCCCTGTTCTGAGGTCCAACCCCCCCACAATCAGTGGTGTGTTGGGGTGTACTTAAAGCTGAAACAGACACTAAGGTTTCCTAGTGGTACTATTGCTGGATCACTTTCTTGTTTTCCTTAGCGCCAGCAACAACACAGAACACAGTGCAATTCCAAACAAACTGCAATCCACATTGACTTCATAATGATAAGTTAAAGCACAAGTGTTTTCTATTGCCACTTTAAGTATAGGTTTTTCTCCATTTACGAGCTGATTTCTGTGTTATTTTATTTCCTGGTTTTCGTCGTGTTGCTTGCATCTATCATTGTGGAAGAAAGGAGGTACGTTTCGTCAAGCCCCTATCGTTGTGTATATGTAGGTGGTAGTCATTTCCAATTAACCTGAACGCTTCTCACGTAGAACCAACAAGCGGTTGTTGTTTGTTTGTCATCTTGTGAATATCACATGAACAAACATATGTTTTTCTACAGCCTACCTCCCTTTTTCCGGCATCTCTCCTCTACTTGTTTGAGCACAGACTCGTCAAATCGTTTATCTGTCATGCTGTCACTGAGCCGCCTGTTGTTTCTTGACGCAACTCACTTGCTCATATTCAGCTGTTTCGGCAAATATAATCCGTGAAAGAAATATCGGCCTCCCTGCTGTTCATTATTACTACAGTACATTGAATCCTGGGACACACGGAGTGTACCTGTGACAGTTACGTTTAAAGGGGACAACCGCCACTGGCAAGGAAAAAGAAACAAACAAAAGCAAGATCCAGAGTTCAGGCTTTTGCACACCAAGTCCGTGTAATTCGTATGCTTATTAAAATCCGCCATTCGATAAAAATAAGAAACCTTGCACACTGAGTCCAATGCATTTTATTATACTTTTCATCGCAAACAATTCACAATACGAGACCAAATAGAGTGGGCGAAAGTATTTCTTTCTAACCTTGGAGCATCAGAAGCATTCAGAACGTGACGAGTGGAAACCAGCCAACACACAAGCACCCAGAGACAGGATTCTAAAATAAGGTGGATTTACATTCAAAGGGGAATGCTGTACTGAATGGATATGAAAAAAAATATGGCTTAATTAAACTGAATGAAAGACATGGAAATGAACATGAGTCATAAAACCTTGATGTGAAAGGAATCGTCGTCCACACTGCAGAAAAACAAAAGCTGAGAAACGGTGAATTCAAATTTTTTTGGTTGGTCACTTTTTTTTTTTAAAAACTTGCATTCTTTCTAATATCCAACAGGGGGCGACTCCACTGGTTGCAAAAAGAAGTCTGATTATATAGAAGTCTATGAGAAAAATAACCCTACTTATCACCTTCATTACCTCAGTAACATTTTCCTGACAAGTTTATTTTCTCAATAGCTAGGTTCAAGAATTCTTCAATACAGCATGATGTTCATTTAGTAAATTATGGCCCCATTTAGAGTAAAATAAACGATAAAGCGGCGTATGTTGCTAATCGAAATAAGATGTTTTGTATTTTAATACTAAACAGCACAGCAATTAAGCTACTTTGCAGCCTCTGTTCCTGCAACAAGATGTTGGTCTTCTTTTTGCAGTCAGAAATCTAGCAAAGGTTACATGTCATCAAACACCGCAGAAGCCTGGTCCAGAATTTACTGTTTGATTGACAGGTAATTTCTTGAAACTCTAGCGCAGAAACTACACAAAGCAATGAGCCCCGAGTAACAAAACTGGAGAAGTATTAAAACCTCCACTCTCTGCTCGGATGACAATTTGGCAAAAAAAAATATTATTTTCTCTGGAGAAATGTTGAATGATGACTTTCCAGAAGTGATTTTCTTCTTTCCAAATTGGATATATATCACTGGAGTGCTTAAGTGGGTATAATGATACTTTGTGTTCAGTGTGTGTGTGTGTGTGTGTGTGTGTGAAACAAAGACCTTTCTTATCACAACAAAACACTCCTATACCTTACTGGTTTCTCTCTGTCTCTCTCTCTCTCTCTCTCTGAATTCAACTCAAAGGGGCTTTATTGGCATGAAAGTTTCAGAAAACAGTGTTGCCAAAGCATCAAAATACAAAAGTACACAATATTACTACACAACTTAACATTAACGTAACATTAAGATTGTTATACTGTATATCAATTATATAATTTTGAGGGTTAGGGATCATTAAAATCTTTGAAACCTGGGATTTAAGAGTTGAATTTGATTAGCAAACACTTTAAATCAGATTTTAATTGGAATTTGGAAATTATAAAATGTTCTCTTAATTGCATTTAGAACTCTTCAAGCTTTTTCTTTTGGTGCATTCACTGCCATGTTGAGACTTCCTGATGCTGTTATGGTTAAACCAAGGTATGTGTAGCTCATACTATGTGCAGCTGTTGTAGTAATCCTGGTTCAGTCAGAGACAGTAGAACAAGGTCATCAACATAAAACAGACACTTCTCCTCTCTATCTAGGAGGGAGAGGCCAGGAGCAGCACATTGATCCAACTGAACAGCAAGTTCATTTATACATGTATTAAATAAAGTCCAGAACCTCTTCTCTGGGTGAAGAATTCACTTTGTTTGTCTCCACTTTTACCAGCACACTTTCTAAATCATTTATTTTGCCCCCTAAACCACAATGCAGAAGCCTGTGATAGAGGCCTTTGTGCCAAATAGAGTCAAAAGCTTTCTTCAAATCAATGAAACAAGTGAAAATCTTACCTTTTTGTCCTCTGTACATGTTTGTTAATTAAAGTGTGAAGGGTATTTACATGGTCAGTGGTGCAGTGTTTTTGGAGGAAGCCAATTTGATTTTTACTCAAGATGGAGTGTTGGTCAAGGAAATATAGTATTATTTTATTTCAAATACTACAGAGCAATCTACCTAAATGTTCTGCATTTATATGTCGCTTTTCCAATCTTGGTGATCACTCAAAGCGCTTTACAACACGTTAGCATTCACACACATTCACACAGTCAGAAGCTGCCGTACAAGGTGCCACATGCTCATCAGTGATAACCATTCAATTCACCGTTGGCCATCGGGATCAATTTGGGGTTCACTATCTTTCCCAAGGACACTTCGACATGCTCACCTAGACAACTGCTGACACAGATGCCACGGCAGTTAGTCGGGTCTGATTGGTCCCCACTCTTATGAAAGGGGGAAATGAGCCCTTTACACCAGATGTCAGGGTAACATCCCGACTGCCATACGATATTGAACAACTTCAACACTGCACCCTGCATCTCTGGGAAGCTGCGTTTGAGCATTTTAATGTTATCTGGGCCACGAGCTTCTCTTGGCCGGAGAGATTTTGCCTGTGTGGAAATCGAGGGATTTTTGGTCTTTAATAGCTTCTTCTCATGTTTAGAGTCTTTCTTTTATAATGTATTGATCTGCATTGATTAGATTTATTGGCATGTCTTTGTAGGGGTATGGGTAATGCTTGTGGTTGTTTTGTGTTTAAGTCGTTCCACATATCCCAGAATCGACTTTGATCAACGGCATTCTCAAAACCTTCAAGTTTCATGTGGGTATAATTTAGTTGTTGTTTCTAATTGTTGGTTTATATTTGTTTAAAATGTAATTGTAGTTAATGCGTAAGGCCGGGTTGTTTGGTTGGCGATGTTTTTCATTTGCTATTTTTCTCAGGTCTGTTTTTATGGTCTTGCATTCTTCATCAAATCATTTGTCAGCGTTTTGACTTTTAACAGGCTTCTGTTTTTGTTTAATAAGGTCATCCTTAATAACTGTCTTGTCTTGTGAACGGCCTTGTTTACACAATCTCTGGTTGAGACATATTGATTTTGGTTGTATATTATCATGTCATTCATCAGATCAGTTGAGTTCAAGGTCAATGGTCAATTTGCCTCCACTGTCTGGGGCCCAGCTGTAAGAAGGATGTACTTTATACAGCTCACTGTATGTACAGCTTCCCTGTTTACGTCACTCACTTGACCTGAGAGTTTAAAGAACACATTTATTTAATTATTTGTACATCTTCACACTAAATCATGCATATACTGTTTATACAAAATAACCCAAACATACAGTGTACACATGCAGGTTCATATACTTAGTTTAGTTTGAGTTTAAAAATCCCCAACAATAAAAGATAACAAATAATATACAGTGCAGGAAGAGGCTGAGAACCCACCGGGTGTATTTGAAGCCGCCACCGAAATACTGTTAAAATCTAACCATGTTATAGAGGCCACAACAGTAACATAAAGAAAATAATATGACTTCACAATAGTGATGGCGGACACTGATATAATACATGGGAAGTGATACACATGCACACAAACAATGACCACTTAATAAACACTATCCTGGGAAAGATGGGAGCCTGAGAAATATATTGACAATGCACTGAGCAGAGGTTGTCCAAGTGCACCTTCTAACTCTTTATGGATTGTTGGAATTCTTTGCAAAACTTTAAAAAAAAAAAATTGCCCCCATCATTGTTTTTGTACTTGTACCGACCATTTTCTTCCCATCCCATCACCTTTTTTTTATGCTGCTATTTTTAGGCAGATACGTGCCTGGGATTGCAACCTTTACATGCTGTGTCCCAGAACGTCTTACCTGTATTTTATTTTGTCAGTTTTGTGTGCGGGTGTGTGCTTTTTTCCGGCGATACAGCCGCGTAAAAAACAGCTGTGCTTTCTTTGAGTGTTCAAATGCAGCACCATGGACAGCAATACGCTCATCGTGGCTTTTCCTTCAAGAGTCTCTCCCGCAGCGTTATCCTTTCAGCACCGCGGACAGCATCAGCAGCCTCACTGCACTCAGCTGCCGCATGCTTTCGTCCAACTGTTAAAGTGAAGTTCACACAATATGCACTGTTGAATGATGACAGCTCCTGTCTAACTTATTATTTTGTGTTACATCATCCCTGTTGTCCCGTAACCTTATACTTCACTTAAAGTGGAACACCAGACACGTTGTGGATTTCAATATGTCATGTAGCTTACTCCCCTCTCATACTTAGTTTGGTTTGGTAATTCTTTTTTTTTTTTTGTTATTTTGCCAAATACTGCACCTTACCTGATCTTGTTGAATATTGCACCTTAATATTGCACCTTATCCCATCTCAACTCATCTTATTTTTACATTTTTCTACATATATTTATATATATTGTATAAAACATTATGCACTATTTGTATATTTTTGTAAATTGTTGCATCTTGTACTGTCTCCTACTGTGTATTGCAACTGTTGCACAACAATTTCCCTCGGGATAAATAAAGTTCTATCTTATCTTATCTTATCTTATGTTGTTTCCATGGCCGGGGAAAGTTCAATCAACATTTGTGAGCCTGAGCTACTTTCTCTCAAAGCCAGAAACGAGAGAAGTGACTCTTTATTCTATTGTAGTTTTCTCAGTTGTGCAACGGAACATGCACCATCAGAACATCCCGCCTGGTTGCTCTTAGTGTCGTCTATAACATCATTCACAATTCATTGCCTATGGAGCCTTCACAATGTTCAGTTTTAACACTGGACATTAGATTTTTGGAGAGAGTTGGTGATGTTTACGAATATGAAAACATGCTAACTTTGCGTATGCCACCAAGACACTCGGGGAAACACTGACTTGGTCAAACTAATCTTGGGCGACCTCACCAGGACAATGACCAAAACCAAAGTAGTGTAGCGTAACCATAGCAATTTAAACAAATCTGGTTTTACTGCCACTCCTCTAATACCCAGAAGTTTAATTGAGGGAAATTAGAGCTTCTTACAAATGGATTTTTGTCTTGTTTTTGTGATTAGTGTTTAGATTTGGCCATCTTTCCTATCCAAACACAATTGTGGTCACCGGTTTAGTTGCTAAGATTAGCCAAGATTTGTATGGAAGAGAAAACAAGGGTGAATGGTGAAATTATGACCGGAGCACTTGGTCTGTACAAAGTGATTGATTGATTTACAACCAACTTCCTGGTTCACCTTTAACCCACCGTGCTTACCGTACTTTTGTCACACTGGTATTATTTCTAACATTTTAGATTTTTCTCTTCAAATGCAGTGTTTAAAATGATCAGTATAAACTTACAGCCTGTCTGACTGCGTATGTTTCTTGCCATTGTTGTAGTGATGCTGTCGTGTTCCCGGAGTACAGTGTTGTCACAAGCCATAGAAATCAAAAGCTATGAAAATAGTAAACAAGTTGTGCTATTGGGTAAAATGATGAATGAGTCTGCAGGGCTCAGTATGTAGGTGTCAACGTCAATTTTGAAAATCTTAACATGTGAGTGTGTTAATCTGATTTTAAAAGAAGAAAAGAAAATCAACCAAATCAGGAATATTGGCTCAAGAACGATATATTAAACTATAGTTAATTTCTTAAACAGCATATATACAGTAAATGTCTCCCGGTAGCTCACCTGCGGGCGCTCCATGTACTACTTCTTACTGCAGCAGCCGGGGTTTGAACCCACGGCCCTTTACTGCATGTCGTCTCCTTGCTTTCCCTCTTTCCTGTCTATCTTCGGCTTTACTAATGAAAGCAGAATACAGAAAAAAAAAAACTAAACTGCATTCTGAATGAATGAACGTTTTCGATGGAAGTTTATTTCTCCCGGATTACGGTGGCAGTTTGAAATGTTGTTAATGTTGTAAATTGTCATTTTAAATGCAACAAAACTACTCGGTTAAGTTTAGGAAAACATTGTCATGGTTTGGCTTAAAAAATTTAAATTGTGTTTGTTACATCATTTACATTATTGATGTACATTTAAAAAAAAAAAAGAAAATGTAATTGACAATGCAGTTTAATTGAATGGGAATGTAGTTTTCAGGATACCAGGCTGGTCTTTGTTGTCCAGATTCTGAATTGAGCTTCATTTGTCAGACGAGTCAAACGGCTTTTGTGCTCACAAATGAAAACTGTGCTTTTCTGATGTTGTCCAAAAAATAAGTGGACTACCTGTATGACTGTTCTGTATGGGTGGTGAATGCTGGAATGGTTTTTAATGGCAAACGTAATGCCAAACATAGAGCTCGCTCACGTATTATGAATGGTTCTATTGTTTGACAGCAGCTCTCTTTATGTCTGTGAGTGTCTGTGTGAGTCAGGTGATAATGATATGGTCAATACTGAGCCCTGGCAGAGAAATGTCCCCAGCAGAGGAAAATCACAGGTTACTGACAAAAACACACGCAATCCTTTAACGCACTGAGCAAAAAAACAAAAATAATGACAAAACTGTTAGGTATAGTCCTCTGCACTGACATGTTTTACATATAAACACACAGGCTCAAGTGCACCAACACACACACACACACACACACACACACAAAGCGGTGACCTAGTTTAAATAAAAATATAGATTGTACTTTCAAATAGATTGCTATTTTTAAAGAAAGCTTAAAGAATTGGCCTTCTCAGCATGGATGTTTTATATTATTTTTCCCTGCAAGGTCTAGGGAGCAGCACCGGAATAAAGTTAATCCAGAAACTGGACGTCATGTGTCACAAGTGTGGCTACTTCTTCGGCTCAAACATGGTAATGGAGGCAGTGAGCATTTCCTCCCCGGGGGGTTGACCGGTCCTGGGATCCGGGCGCTGCAGGACTTCACCTGCTCCTGACATTAGAAAACATTCAAACTATGATGTCCACTGTTATTTTCAGCCTCTGGAGATTGTGCTTGAGGGATTAATATTTTGTTTTTCTCCGTCTTTTTGGTAAATTGTTTTTTAATGATACTTAAAATTCGCAAAATGGTAAGTGCATGTCTCAAAACAATTCGTACTCACGCACGCACAATCCTGCAATTTTAAAAAATGTATATTTATCTCTCAGAAGTAAATATTTATGTCAATAAAAAAGTATTTTCTGATATAAACTATTGCTATGGTTTTGATGACAATGATTGAAAATGCTCAAGGTTGCACTTTTTATGTATGGCATATATATATATATATATATATATATATACACATATATATATTTCAACAGTACAGAATACACATTACTGTATGTAGGAGATTGGTTGAACAGGATTCACATTTACACCTTTACTGTTTGTACTGTACTGTGTTGACAAAACTGTATTCCATAGCACAAAAAAAAAAAAAAAAATAGAAATGTAAGCGACGAGGAATGAAGTGAAATACAAAGATGTTATTGGTGCTGCCAGTCACGGGCATATTTAATGATATATCGCCTAAGCGACCATCGGAAACAAACAAAAATATTGTATAGTCCAAACCCAACATTAGAACTTGTTGACGTAGCACTTTGCACATTTCCCTTTATTAGTAAAAGTCAAGATTCGCCTGAGAGCAATTCAGGACACATTTACAAAAATGTCTAATATAAATGTATGTAAAATATGCTTGACAGATAACAATTTGTTCAACCGTTTTGCATGAAATGACCTATGCACTGAACTAATACCTGGATGTTTTTTTTTTTGTGTGTGTGTGTGTGTGTCTGTGTTCATTCATAATCATTTGAATGAATGTGCTCAGGCATTTGCTATCTGTTCAAAAGGATGAGAAATGGCTTTTATGAGTGACTAGATGATGTGGAGGTCAAACAAGAGCATTTCAATTCTGATATAAGAAATGTACCAAAAATACTGAGATCAATTTCAATAAGGATTTCTGGATCAACTGTTTTCTGTCTGGACCTGATCCCACTCGAGTCGTTTAATATTGGGTATTATTAAACGCAGATAGTGAGCCCGGTCTAATATAATAACCCTAACGTTGACTAAAACTGTATCTGACACATTGAAATAACAGGTGTAACTAGTAAATTCGGCCCACCTTATTTTCCCTGAAGCTGCTTGATCCAAATACTGAAGGTGCTGGTTTAAATCTGTAAAGTTGATCAGTTTTAATTATTGAATTGATACGGATGAAAGTCTAACAGGGGGGAATGTGACTCCTGCCACTGACCACCACAGCCAATTGTTGAAATGGTGTCCCCGTGCTGTGAGATGCAGTTCCCCTGATGACCACTAGATTCTGCTTCCAAGATAAGTGAAGACTGTACAGGAATATATGTAAAAACAAACCACTTCTCTCTGGAATTACAAAGTCAATGAATGAATACCTCAATAAGATAGGGTGACAATAGGGGCGGAGGTGGAGTGGTCGTCCACCAGTCGGAGGGTTGGTGGTTCAATCCCCCGGCCTCTGCATTCGTCAGCATGTCAAAGTGTCCTTCGGCAAGATACTGAACCCCAAATTGCTCCCGATGGCCAACAGTGTGAGTGTGTGTGAATGGTTATCACTCATGAGCATGTGGCACCTTGTAGCCTCTGACTGTGTGAATGGGTGAATGCTGATATGTGTTGTGAAGCGCTTTGAGTGATCGCAAAGATTGGACAAGTGCTATATAAATGCAGTCCATTTACCATTTACAATAACAGATCTGTTATCTTCTGTCTCGGTGGGGATCTTGAAAACGTTTGTTGTATTAGGAACACATTCACGTTGTTTACTTCTCATCTTTTCCCTCCTCGTTTCCTCACAGGCTCTGACCCGCTGACCAAATTTTAAAGCTCAAAAATGGCACTAAACTGAGCACTGAATACAACACTGAGCTTTTTTTCTCACAGACTTCTGTTCCACCCAAAGATGATTTTCTGACTTCCATTTGAATCAATAGCTCAGTCTTTGCACCTGAATCCTCCTGCAGGGAGACAGAAGAGCAGATGCCGTCATTACAGGGACCAATCAGGGGCCCTCAAGAAATACAACACACCCCATTTGGGCGGTTTTGTCTAAGCCAGCTGTTACTAAATGCCATACATTCCCATTGGACTGTGAAAATATCCGCTGGGCAGAAAAAAAAGCAGAGCAGTCAGGTGCATGGAGCCATTCTGCACTACTAGTTTGATGACATAATAGGTTCTGTTACAGTGACATGTTCCCCTCAGGACCGTCTGCACAGCCGCCACTTGGTCTGTCTGACCTCCTGCATTACTGTTCTGCGCGGCAGCTAATAACCTCTTGGATGCTTGTCAAATTCTAGCCGTGAAAAATGCCAAAAAAAAAATTAAAATCTTTAGAGGGATATCGGTATTTAATCCATCATTTTTTATCACCTCTCAGACTGTTGAAATGTGTGTTGGGGTAAGAGAAAGAAAGAGAAATACTGTACATCTGATGAATTCTCAAGTTTGTTGAGTTGGATCTTATAAAATGAATAAAATCCGAAGCAGACAGACAAGAAGAGGAGCTTCAGCCTCTCATTTAGGTTCCAGCCCCTGTCTATCCATGTCTTTCTCCAATCTTCCTGGTCCAGTGGATCCAACATAAGAAATAGATACAATTGTGACTGGAAATTGTCAGTGTTTGGGGGGGGTTAAGCCCAAATGTTGATTTATTTGTCTTGTAACTTTTCCACTTCCGTAGTTATTTTAACCCAAAGCACAACCTTTTCCCAAACCTACCCGAGTTCTTTCCTATGAGGTAGGAAGTGTATTTTGAAAAGACCGTGTGCATTTAACGAGCCGTTGCTGGACACTCGTAGGAGAATGCACGAACAATTAGGAACAACTTTTCGTAAGATATGACACGAACAGTTGTGTGAGTACACGTTGAGACACCGTGGCAAGGATTGGTCCATAACCTTAACCAAGTAGTGTTTGTGCTTAAAACCAAACCAAACCTTTAACACAGCAGATCATATGAATAATTTTTGTAACAGTCATTTGCGGTTTGGAAGCAGTGTTACGTGGTGTCGCTCCGCAGATATCATTGCTAGATGATCGGAGTTTCAAAATGCATTCATTCCTTAATGCCTATTGTTCCCCGGGACATTAAAAGAAAATGCCTCAAAAGCTCATTTGTGCTACCTGAAAATAAAACAGAGCCAATTTCTGGTGTCATCCTGCCAACTCCGCCTGGCAACAGAGGGGATGGAGCCATCTGATAGGATGTAAATAATTCAATGGAATGGATTATATCAGTTTTATGACTAGAGCTGCAGAAAAGTTGCCAGCGGGCAGAGAGATGTTGACTGATGCAATCAAACACACACACACACACACACACACACACACACACGCACACACACATACTACTGTGTCGTGACTATGCAGAATTTAGAAGAACGCAGCATAATGGCATGAATGAAAGTGGAAGAGGAAAGGATGAGAACAGAAAATGATTGGTAGAGAAAAAAACGTACGGAAACATTTACATTACGTCACCTTTTACAACAGCACAATGTTCGATCCTGCCCCCGACTGTCTTTGGAAATCTCTTTAAAAAGGTACTTTAACTTTAAAATCAACCTGTTCTCACTTCCAACTCGTCAAATACCAACGCACAGAGGCTCCCTTTAGTTTCAGATGGACTATTCTAAAGATTCGAGGTCGCACGTGGTTTTGTATCCGTCCATATCTGTAGAAAATGTCACAGACGACACAAAACACAAATATACTAAAATATTTGCAGCACAGTGTTTTAAAAGAGCAGTCATTTGCTAGGCTACATCATTTAATAGAGTACAAGCATTAGAAAAGGCAAAGCTAGCAGTATAGCAGCTCTGCAGCACGTGATGGCGGCAGCGAGGCACCCTAACCCGTATGCATGTAACGAGTGGAAACTGACACGCTGTCCCTTCAAGTGACACCAGAGGAGTACCTGGAGTGTCTGAAAGAGTTCTCAAGCAAATGGAGCCCAGGTTTCAGTGACCTACACGTCTTTTGACCTGCAAATCACCAAATCAATATGGGGGTTCTCACAGAGACAGCGTTTGAATAAATTAGTGTGAATATAGAATTTTAATCCTGTAAGGCTTTTTTTCTTGATGTTAGGTCAATATGAAATGAACTTCACAGAAGGATAAACATCAGAGCTGTTAGTGCAGGTCTGGGCAGGAAATGTGAATCAAATCGGGATACATTCTCGCTTCCTAGAAAACAGTGCAGGGGAGAAGGAATTATTGGTCTAACTCTCGAAGCCGTTAGAGATCAGCTGATGTCTCAAATGTCTAGAAGAGGCCAAGGTGATCAGTGCAGAGTGACTGCTAATTTCTTCCCATTCAATATCGTTGTATTAATAAGATGGTATTGACGGGATATTGTGGCCTCGCCAAGGATGTGCTCTTTCTCTCTATTTCCTCTATTCCCTCGGTCGGTTTCACGGAAGAGAAGACGCAGCTGAAGTATGCTAGAGTTAGCAAGCTGCAACACTCTTTCCCTCCACCGTGCTCTTTCAGCTCCTCTACATTGATCTACTTATAGAAAAAGATCAACACTTTAATGCACTGATTTAAGAGAAGAATGAATCTTTTGTGTAGCTCTGAATCACACCAACGTTTATTGAAAAAAGTGTGTCCGTACAATATTTGGGCGAGAACACATCAGACCTGAGCACACCACTTAAGATCGACTGATACATTTCTTTTTTATCAACAATCTTTAAGTCCCGCTAGCCTTCGTCGGGCTGCATAAAGACACATTTAATCACTGAATCACCTGCCACAGGTGTGGGACCAATCCTCAGTGTCACCGCAGAGCATGTGTGTGTGTGTGTGTCTGTGTGTGCGAGCGTATGTACATTTCCTATCTTTTTTTCTTTCTTTTTTAAACAAACCCCTTCAGGTAATATGAGGTGTTTCATTCCAACATGCCTGAAATGAACCAAAGACAAGTGGAGTGTTTCCCTTTCAGGTACATAGATAGGAGCCGTGTGTTTTAAGAAGGACACTCGTGTGTGTGTGTGTGTGTGTGTTAAGGAGGACACTCTGTAGCTCCATATCTGTGTTTCCAGGCTGCAGTATCTTTTAATTCTTAGTGGGTTAGAGCTGCTTTCAAACTTTTGAGCTGTTTCTCCTTTGTTCTTTATCTGCGTCCTTCCGTTTCCTACTTTCTCATTACTGGATCTCGTTCTCCTGTTAGCTCTGCTCACCCCCTTTTTTTTTTTTTTTTTCAGTCTGCATGCTTTCTCCACTACCCCCCAGTCCCCCCCTTCATTTTTCCTTCCTTCAAGGTTCATAATAAAAACCTTATCAAGGCTCTTTAGTCATAACATTTTCTTTGTTCCTATTCAGGCACCCCTCGAGATTCACATGAGCTAAGAGCAACCAGTTACACAAAGACTTCATTTAAGAAAAAATAAAGAAAATATCAGACAAGCTCCACCAAAAAAAAACGTAAAACAGGTATAAACATGTAACTGCTGGGACGATATGCGACAACAAAAAGTTTTCAGGATTCAATACGTTTAAAAAAAATGGGAAACAGTGGAAAACAACAGCAGCATGTCATACTCTCTACTCAGCTGCTCTAATGCACTCTTCTCTCAAAGATGTGCTGTTTTCACTCACTAATTATTTCCAGTCACTTCCATTTTGCAGATTTCTTTCCCTCTCTGTTGAGCTCCTGTAAATAAAACATCATGCTCAGATGTTTCACATTAAAACTGGTAACTGGTGGACTTTTGATTTGAAACAAATGCAGGACGTGTCGAGTTTTAATTTAACTGAACCTAACATGGCTCTGAAAAATATAAATTAATAAATAGGAAGAGACATTGCCATTGACCAAGAACCCTCGATAAACTCCCGCGGATATATTACGTTTGAATTTTTTTTGTTTCGCCTTCAGCAAAATTTGCTTTGCTTGTCCTTTCAATGCTGTTTTTTCCCATTTTGACAGATTAGCTGGCAATTTGAGTCCTTTGTTTACCTCTGTGTGGCAGCTGTAACTACAACTACTGCAGACATCAGGAGACACTTGTATCTCCCAGATCACCTTCCACAGGTGTGCAATCATGTTCCTTCAGAGGCCCAAATATCTTTACGAACAGTCCAATTTCATGACAAATTTACTAAACTCATTACTTTCGTTAGTCAACGCTACGTCAGCAAATTAATTGCCAACTCTCAGTTATTTACAATCAACGGATAATACTTAGGTTCATATGTTGGTTTGTCCAGCAGCTCAAAGGGCATAATTTCTCCTGTTCATGGTATGCTTTTTAATTTGGAACACACACGGGTTGAGTGCAATTAACGGAGCTGAACGTTGGTCAAGACGAAAATATAAATGCAGTGGTAAATTAAATAGCAAACATGTCATTTGCAAAAAGTCACAATGCAATATTCATGACGATGTTAAAAAATGAAGAAAAATTGTAAATAATGCATTTTTATTAATATAAAAATGATTTTTTTCTTTGAACTAAAAGTGCTTCTGCTTTCCTTCTTCAATAAAACAAAAGTAGCTATTACCTAAGCACGTGCAAAGAATTGGCATGAATTGCCTTTAGCAATGACGAATACTGCTCGGCCTCCAGCAGAGTCGTGTCGTTGTTGGCTCCCAGCGGAGCAGCGAGACGAAGCTCTGTTCCTGGCCGGAGGAGGAGCCAACGCTGCGGGGGCGGAGCTCTCCAGCTCCCGCTGGATCTCCATTCTGCAGATTGAAGACAACAGCGAAGCCGAATCTGTGTCTGTATCTGGGTCTGTCCGCAGCGGGCGGGAAGCTGCCAGAGGCCCAGCTGGAGTCGTTTACTTATGTAAGACATGTATGCAGTAATATATTGAGACTGTTTTATAACCAGCTAAAAGTTCCTTGTAGTAATTTTAGGGAAATGCATGTGACCCTAATTTATTTCAAGGTCATCTATAAAGATTAATACAGACGGTTTAATAAATGGAATTACCTCGCTACGTACGCTGTGTACGCACTGTGTGGGGAGTTTCTGCTGCAGCACAGCTGTCAAAATCAACATCCTTGCTGCCTCATGCATCGACGTCCGGCCAATCCTAGCGCTTGAGTGAAACGCAGGGCAGGTCTCGGCGAGAGTCTTCTTGACTAGTATGATTGCACCCTCGGCCGTTTGAACTAAAAACAATACTGTTTTTGACAAAGAGATAGTACAACACACATTTACACATGCATTATCGTCACAATGGAATCCGGACGTTTTTTATTATCGCGATGTTGCGAAATTCAATATATTGTTACATCCCTGTTAATGAGTGAATAACAGTATTCCTGTTATATACTGTACGTATGACATTTATTTCTGAATATGATATGATAGAAAGGTTTAAGGAACACGTGATATATTGACACTACTCTGTGCTCTTTTCAGATTTTCCTGCTACGATCACCCGATTCCTTTTTGGAGCCTGAAATGAACAAACTTATCAGGACATCAAAGGTCAAAGAAAGAATACAAAACAATAACACTTGGATTCCCGGCGCCTCCAATTAATGGTGATGTTATCAGGACCCAGATGACCATCCATGACCTCGGCAGTGTGTGTGTGTCGTGAGTCTGTGAGAGTGATATTCGTCTACCTATGTTGATTTAAATGGGGTTGATACAACACCTCTCAGAATAACACCACAGCCTTAAAAAATGACCACAAAGTTGAATAAACACCTCTTCAAAAAAAAGTTGACCTTTATGAAGGTAGAATGAATTGTTATAATAGTACTACTTAGCCTTAGCTCGAGGCGCCTGATAATCTGACAACAGGCTGTGTCAATAGCAGTAGATTAAGAGGAGACAGAGGAAGGGATAAGAGAGAGAGAAGTGCCATGAAGAGATGAAGAGAGGAGGAAAGGAGGAAAAAAAGAGTGGCGATAAAGTTGGTGAAAAATCAAAAGGAGCTACATTTGGAGAAGGAGATGGACAGGGATGAAACCATGACAAGGTGAAGACAGATCGAGAACAAAAGCTAGACAGAGAAAACGCTTGACAGAGAAGGAGAGAGGTTAGGGGCAATGAAAAAAAAAAGAGAGTGGCAGAGAAAGACAAGAAATATAGATTGTGATTCCAGTGATTTATGAGGGAGAACTCAGGAGCGGCAGATTTTTTTTTTCTTCAGCGGGCCCATTCAGCCGAAGCCCAGAAACCCAATTATGACTGAAAAGCCTTTAATGTGTCCCGTTACACCGCGGGCGTCTCTGTCATTCATCTAATTTCTCCAACACATTGTGAATATCAGCTGCGGCTCTGTAACACTGAGCGACTATCAATGTCCTTACAAGACAGAAATGTTCCTTCGCCCTTCTGTTCTCAAGACTTAGAGGGCCGAGAGTTTTGATGAATGAGAGGCAATAATACAGTTATTCTAAATGTGGAGCTACACAAGAATGGACAAAAGAATGACAGTCAGCCATTTCTCAGACGGGGCTAATAAGCACATGTCTGTCTGGACGGCTGCTTTCCAGCCTGGACGGGGTTAGGGACCCCTAAAACAAATAATGATGTAAAACGATTTATGGAATGCAAAAAAAAAAAAAGGCCAGTATAATAAAAATATCTACGTACATCTGCAGTTGCTGAAGTGCAAAATAGAAAGCAAGCATAGGAAATGATCAACTATGAGCGGGTGTTGGCCATAAGACGGAAGTCAAAACTAGTTTTTCCACAACTACCAAACACAAAATCATGTTGCTGCTGCAGAAATTTAAGCTGGACCCAGAACTTCTTCACCTCTGGTCATAAAGAGACCAGTGGTTCAGTTATGGTTACAGCATAACTGAAGTGCTTTTTGTTGCCTTAAAACTTGACTTTTCCGAATTATAGCGAAAAGGTCATTTACAATATTGCAAAGTCTGTTACAGATTTTTTTCTGATTGCTTTGAACCTATAGGTTATTTTTGCAAAATTCTACACACCAACCACAAAAACCTTAAACCAAATCAGCACGACATTATACGTCTCTTGCAAAAGCAAACAATTCATGCAAAACTTTTTTTGTCAATATGGTACATAATTTGAATAAGCACACAAAGCACCAACTACACACTGATAGTATAAATGAAAATAATACTTTTTCTGTGGCATAGCAGTGTGGAATAAAGTTTTAGATGTAGTAAACACACGTACACACATGTATCCACGTGTTTAAAAGTGTGTATTTTTGAACATAAGACACCGTCAATACAAATAGGGACTGTGGATTCCGGGCCTCCATTGTTGTCCAGACCAAACATTCACCTCAGGCCTGTTTATATGTGTAAGTGAACTCATTATCGTCACCTTTTTACACGTGTCACTGTTATGGTCGTGTAGCAATGTAGAGACCAATGTTCATAGTTTTGCTAGAAGTGTGTCATGAAACTTCAAACTGAGTGTAAAGCAGTGAGTTGGGTTTACAGTTTTGCAGAAAGTGTACAGGGTGAGAACGAGATTGGGTTCGGTGCACTGACTACAAGTTTTGACGCTACCAGAGATCCCTGTCAGTGCTTATGCATTTAGAAAAAAAACAAACTATAAAAGGACTTTAAACTTCACTTGTGGTTTGTGGGACGAAACAATAATGGACTGCTATCTTTGACAGGGGCGAAGCAGAGTCCGCGTGGTTTCTCTCAGTTGAGACCATTGTCAGAAAATCAAAGCCTGACCACAAATAATAAAAATGCAGAATTTAGTCATCTATCTGCCCTTTTCTTCTGGTGGATGGTAAGCAGATAAGAGCAGACCACACAGAGGGCAGATCGAGTGGTGGAGGTTATACTCATACGCAACACCTTTTTAAATGGATCATCCATCTTTGTATATGCACTGCGGCTCCTTCTTGTTTGTTTTTTTTTACCATTGACCCGCGCAATAATTACACAAACGAACTGGCACTATCATGGAGTCATGGTGTTATATACCTCCATGGGGAATTGTGGTCAGATTCTGTGGTAACATCAAGCTTAAAGTACAGCTGAAGCTTAAAAGGAATTGGGGGGGGGGGATTAAAATACTGAAAACTGAATCTCAGACACCAACCTTCCTCAGCAATAAAAAAAAGTTGTCTGCTACGATTCAGCTGTCACAGTCTAAATACAGAAAGTGTGATTGAGGGTTTCGCCTTATTAAAAACTGATTGACAGCCAACTTAGCAGGGGCGGACCTGACATTCTCCACAAACAGCACACATTCTGTCACCTGCCCACCCACACACACACATCTTTGTGTTTGCTTCTCTTTACTGTACTGTGTACTACTGTGTGCGTACACACTCATAAAGTGGACATGGCTGACTTTGAATCTGAGTTTCAAGTGAAATTAAACAGAGCCAGGTGGACAAAGAGCTGCACAGCTTTATGCCTACAGGGCGTCCATTTAGCAAGAGATATTTGACGGCCAATCAAGCCATTATCTCAGACTGAAAAGACTTTGTGGCGTGCGTGTGTGTGTGTGTATGTGTGTTCTAATACTGTGTTTACACCAAAAGCAAAAGTGTAGTTTCACCTCGTGTTACAGGCGCAAGTTTCATCATTTGGGTTTATTCCCGCCGCAAGTCTATCTGGTTTACTTCAGCGGTATATGAAATCAGAATAACATATTGCTGCGATTTGATTGCAATAAACGGATCAGATTGATGCCGAAATAACTCCATCATGATGCCGATTTGTAAAAAGTCTGAATTCATGCTTTGTCAGGTCTGTCCACACGACAACAAGCAAACAACTTTTAAAATGCTTGTTTTCTGAAAGGAGTTCGATCAGGCCGATGCCAACATAGCAGCTGCTCCATCAACGCTACAAAATAACGTCATATAAATGACGCATAAATACGGCGCTGATGTTATTATTCATACACATAGATATCTACATACTATGTAACTTTTAAAGTGATATAAACTCGCCAGTATTTAGCATCTATTTGCGTCTTTGCATTGAATCTTTATGTAATCACACGTGTCAAAAATTTGCTTCGCATTTGGTGTGAACATACATCAAAACTGATGAATGATGAGATGAATTATGTCTCAAGAATTATGTCTCAATAGATCAAATACACACCCAAAAATGATTTTACTTGATTTGATTTGTTCATCTTTCAGGGACAGTGCAAAAAAACATTGTAACAAGTTACAATAACAGGATACAGAAGTGTCGCGTGTAGGATTTCTAGCTGGTTAGGCATTTCTGCTAAAAAAAAGGTCATAACATATCATTGCTAGTACCAAACATTAGTTACATTGAGCACGTAACAAATAGTGACATTCTCATACATGTGACATAATCATATAAAATTCCAATATTAACATTACAGTATAATAATGTTACACGTGTTTCATATGTGTATGTGTGAATGAATGTTTGTCATAGATCATAGATCAAATAATAGCATTTTTCAATCTGCAAATTTTGGTTGGGAGTCATTTAAAGTAGGCTTTTCAACAACACGTCTTCATACCTAAACAACAGAATTGGTCGATTGCCAATCACTTCCATAATGACGTATATTTCCATTCTATTTAATGCTGTGAAACGGAATTACTTGCTTAGGTTTAGAAAACGATCCTGATTTGAGTTAAAATAAGTACGGGACGTATATTTTATTATGTTACGTGTGTGAAGTAGAGCAAAACATAGTTATGTACTAAGTTAGTAGCATCGTTACCTCCGTAACTTAAAATAACAACATTTTGACTCTTGGTTTCACAGGGAACATGAAAATCCTGCTTTTGTTTAACCCACCCATCCACCCCGACCTCTTCAGCACGTGGACTTTTTCTCTCTTTATAATACTACACCAGACCTTCCTAATTGCTCATAATCATTGAGACGAATAAAGCCATTTTCACAACAAACCTAAATATGGGTCGTAATAAGCTGCTTGGACAAACTACAGATACAGCTTGTTTGTTTCGGACGGCCTGGTTTGACGAGCGCTCTCTAGCAACTGTCGTTCGAACTGGAAATAAGATGAAGTGGTGAAAACTACTCCAGTTAAAGTTAAAACAGTCTCCGTCACGGTGATGCCCGCTGAAGAGTTCGCCATCTTTTCTTCATCAAACGAATGAGAGAAAAGAAACAGAAACGTTTGGAATGCATTCAAGACAGAAAGGTTACAAATACATCCATTTCTCTGTGATGCTTACATAGTCTACTCCTCCCAAGTGTAGCCAAGCGATTTCTGGAAAAAGCCACAGACAGGGTGTGTTCCCTCTGATGATGGCAGCTGAAGTGACTCTGAAATTCCACATTGATAAAGCATTAGCAGGCTTTAGTTGTTCCAGTCGCTGTAGTTTTTAAGGCGAGCGTATCTGTCCTTTAGTCCCAGGTTTCATCAGACAGCCAATCCACTGCACATTCTGCACAAAAGTGAAGTGAAAGAGTGAAATTGTAGCCAGTTCCGTCTTCCACCTGTCCTCCCTCTCCCCGGCTCTGCTTTCTACCTTCATCCTACCTCTGCCGTGGTATTTTATTTTTATTTCATTCTTCGCACTGGCTTCTGTTCTGCCTCTGATCTATAATGGATCAAACGACCTGAAGAAAAAAAAAAACATACTCAGCACACACACACACACGTTATTTTGTTGGTTGAACAGATACAAATAGTGACGTCTCTGTACCTCTGGTGAACACACACTAACCCTGCAACCAACCACTATCTTTTGTATGAATTCATCTAACTCATAAAAGTACATTACTCTGAGTAATTGGTTATTAATCAGTTTTTTTTTTTACATCTGATTCACCGGAACATTAATACAATTCACAGGTTTATAATCATATTTCTTATTCAGGGACTCAGTCCATTTCCATTTTTGTGTTCTCTTATTTGTTTCCGGTGACGACGCAATTGTTCCTGCAACTAATGTAACCTCAAAACACTTTCTCTAAAGCAATCTAATCTGAAGTTACATGAAGCTGCGAAAGAAGTCTGCAGCCAAAGCTGGCTACACGTTGTCCTTCACCCGAGGCAATATCGGAGGACGTGGTCAGCGTGCTGTCAGTCAGTTTTTTATTACTTTTTCATAACACCTTGTTCTGGTACAATAAAGCATTGACCAGTCATGAGAAAAGTGACTGACAGCATTTGATTGTCTTCTTTATTGGATGAAGGAATTAAATCTCGGTGGCATAAATTTAAAAGAACAACAATCTCAAAAAACAGCTGTGACAATAGACAATTTGTTTGAAAGTTTGAAAGTTGAAGTTTGTTTTCATCTAAAGAGACAGTGTGAGGATTTGGCGTTTCACAAGCCTGCGGTAATGAGCCGCCGAATGCGAAGCTGCGGCAACGCCATGGTATCTCTCTGAGGACCTTCGCCTCGCTCAGAGGCCATCTTTACCGTCACACTACTTTAGGAGCAGAAGATTCAGGCAGTGGATGGCGTTACCACATTTTCACAAGTGTGTCGGAGAACTACGGTGGCCTTTGGGTAACATTTAAACGTGAAAGGCCCATTCTAGAGCCAGAGCCAACTACTGCAGAAACATGGCAGACTCTGTGGAAGAGGACCCGCTCCGTTTGTAGATATGACTAATTCTAAGGAAAGAAAAACACAACAATTCAAACATCTGTTTGGTGGTCTTCCCATTACAAGAGCATTTGTCCATGTGTACGGTGTTGAGACTCCGGGCCGGGCCACATCAATTGCACTCTGGCTTGTTCTGCTTGGCCCTGCGGTCCTATCCAGTCAATTTTTCAAATCAGTGGTGTGAATGAAGATGATTACAGAGCAGCGAGGGAACGCTTTTCCCTCTGCACTGTGTGTGTGTGTGTTCATTTTGTGAGGCTGTTAGGTCTCGGCACTGTGCACGCCTCATGTGGATGCAAATGTATGTACTGAAGCCTGTGTGTTTGTTTTGAATGTGTGTGTGCGTGTGTGTGTGTGTATGCGTGCGTGCGTGTGTGTGTGTCTGTGCTCCCGGGTGTGTAAGCCTTCCTAAGATAAGCTATCAACAGCACCCAGACACTGTAACACAGCACTGACACTGGTTATCACTGTAACAGTAAACCCCAGGGAGAGAGAGAGAGAGAGAGAGAGAGAGAGAGAGAGAGAGAGAGAGAGAGAGAGAGAGAGAGAGAGAGAGAGAGAGAGAGAGAGAGAGAGAGAGACAGAGAGAGAGAGACAGAGAGAGAGAGAGAGAGAGAGAGAGAGAGAGAAAGTAGAGTAGAGGAAAGAGAGACTGAGGACAGTGGGAGGGGGGAGTGAAGGAGAAGAGAAATAGGCAGCAGGAAGAGGGTGGTGGTTATTTGAAGGAGAGAAAAAGAAAGAGCAAGAGAGGGGCATGGATATTGAAAACAGCAGAAAAGTGAAAGAGAGAGAGAGAGAGAGAGAGAGAGAGAGAGAGAGAGAGAGAGAAGGCTCAGTAGGCTTCTTCAGACGGATGGATGAATAGCTTCAGAAACGTTATCCACCCACATCTTTCCGATGTGGGATTTGGGTGGGGTGGGGGTGGGGGGGTTTGTAATACGTCTCTGTTTTAAAAAAGTTTGTACCCACACGTTTTAGCGCCATTTCAGAAATGAAAACGCCCGAAAATAGCATATCACATGGCCATTCGTGTACACTAGGCATGCACGTGCTGGTAAAACAGGAGAGCAGATTGTCTACTCAGCGGTTGGTTGCTTAATTACAGAAAATACAACGTGGTATTAATGTACTTCCTATAATAAAAGGTCTTGTTTGATACTTAAGATCTACCTCAAGCCTAGGTCTTGTTCTATTTCTCTCAAAGTCAAATGCAGCGCATGTAGGCAGTAGTGGAGTTACACAATGCAGAATTTAACTGCAAAGCAGCTGTGAACATTGACAACAAGGCCGGCAACACCTTTAATTTGTTATTCTTGCTAAATTAACCACTGTTTTTCGAAATCCTCAAAAAGAATCCTCAATTTAAATAAAGTAATTCATTGGATTAAACAAGTTTAGGACTGTTTTATAAATCAACTTTTCCTCTTTAATGAATATAAGCCATTGGTTTTATCAATATAAATGCATTTCGACGGCAGGCTAATCTAATATGCTGTTAAAGTGCTACTGCACTTCCCCGTTAATAAATACATCGTTGCGACCTTCCTCCACCCTTTCGCCTCCAGTTGTCACCAGGTTCTCTCTATCTTCAAAAGCCCCGCACCACAGCACATCCATCCCGATCTTCAGGCGTTTCCAGTAATCTCTTCACCACCGACGGTGTCTATACCACTCATCTCTGCCTGGGACGTTGCGATCGGATCTCCTCACCAAACATCTTTACATTATTAAACTTGCTTGTGCACCATGGCAACACATTTCTTTCACGCCTTCCATTCGGCACAGCCCTACATTTAACCAGAATGTACATTCTCCGTTGAGAAAAACGTGCAAACACGCCATATTGGGAACAAATAAAATGACACCCACCCCATGACGAAGATCAAGGGGTCCAATTCAAAACGCCAGTTCCCTCGGTGGTACAGCAATTTTGAAGTGAAAACAGACGGCATACTTGCGGCTCGCGCATTGCCATCTGAGAGCCCTGCAGGGACATGGATCTGCATTTTGTGGCATCCAACACTTTGTGAATTGTGATGCTGCAACCGTTTGTGATCTGTATGCAAGCAGCGCTCACAGACCCCTTGTGTGCAACAGACCCCTGCTGTGCTGTTTGTTCATAGCTACTGCCCGTGTACCACCGTTCACTGAAAGTCAGCTGTCTGTCTGCGGCTTGTATGGGGAGCGCCGGCGGCCTTTTGGGGACTTACCTGGGCCAAAACAACACCTTCCCTGCCAGAAAGAGTAAGTGAGAGAGACATTCACATAAACATATGTTTATCATTTTGTCACAGAGTTGTAGAGAAAAATACAAGGGAAGGAAAGAAGGCCCGGGGGGAGTGAAGGAGAAAGGGCAGGCAGAGAGAGGGAGAGCAAATGATACTAAAAAAAAAAAAAAAAAGCAAGAAAAAGGAGGGAGAGAGAGAGAGAGAGACAGAGAGTAAAGAGAAAAAGAAGAGAGGAGAGGGAGGGTGGCAATATTAGACAGGAGAGAAAGAAGCAAATTTGAATGAGAAGACGGTACGAGAGAGTGCCGTAAAATAAAAATGGCGAGGAGAGGAGGGTGATGAAAAAAGGAGTAGAGGCGAGGAAATGAAGGCAGAAGAGTCGAAGACGGACTTTTGGGGATTGAAGTGTAAAAAGACGAGAGGAGAGAGAGAGGGTGATGTAAGAGGATGAGAGAGAGGGAGACGAGAGAGCGACAGGGAGAAAGAAAAAGAGTGGATGATAGGTTGGGAAAAAAATAAGTGAGGGAGGAGGGGGGGAGTCAAAGAGAGGTGGATGGCTGAGGTGAAAGAGGAGAGGAAGGGAGGAGGGAGGAAGGGAGGAGGAGAGGGTGTAACAAGGAGGTGGAGGAGTCAGGGGAGTATGTGGCTCGTGAAAAGAAAAGTTCAGAAATGACTGACGTTGAAGTTTTGTTTTATTTCATTTAATCCAAAACTTTTTCATCATCTCTGTAGATAAAATCGGTCGGAGTGTCTGAACCATGTAGTTTGATCTTTTTTAATTCTAATTATGTCTACTAATATCCCCTCTTTATCTCTGTGATGCACTTCTAATGAAAATATAATTGATTTGTGACGTACTGACATCTTTAACTGAAGCTGGCTCCATTGCATTAATGCCAATAAAGCAGATTTTAAGAACCAAAGTGGTAAATTTACACCTTTCACCACATTGAGTAGGAACTAAATATACTTTCAGACCCCTTTATGTGCCCGCGGTTGGAAACATTCTTTGTGTGTAGTTTGTTGAGTCTCTGCTTAAGCTAGTTGTCAGATCTTTTATCGGATCCGAGGCTTATGTGTTTATTAGATCATTTTAAGATGTGATGTTATTTAGATCCCAACACACACACACACACACACACACACACACACACACACACACCCTCTCCTTACACCTCCAACCCTGACCTGTCCCTGTCCCTCTCTCTCTGTCTTCATCTCAGCAGTATGTCCTCCCTTCCCCAATTATCTTGTCATATCACCCTCCTAGTGTGCAAGTGTGTGTGTGTGTGTGTGTGTGTGTGTGTGAAAGAGAGAGAGAGAGACAGAGAGAGAGGGAGAGAGAG
>CALSCE010009465.1:1879668-1916968 GCA_943593645.1 Bovichtus variegatus | reverse complement strand
AGAGAGAGAGAGAGAGACAGAGAGAGACAGAGAGAGAGAGAGAGAGACAGAGAAAGAGAGATAGAGAGAGAGAGAGAGAGACAGAGAAAGAGAGAGAGAGAGAGAGAGAGAGAGGCAGGCAAGAAAGTAAGTGCAGTTTCAGATAAAGGCAGCAGGACAGATGAGAGATAATTTCTTTTAAAAGAAGGGAAAGAAATTAAAGATAAATGAAAGAAAACGAAAGAAACTAAAGCCATAGAAAGAGAGAGAGCAGTCAGAAATAGAGCAGAGTCTGCAGGCTTCATGAGTTCTTTAATGGACCGAATGCTGCTGACTGACACATTTATTACACAAGGACTCGTCTTCACACTGCACTGCTGAGAGGGATGGAGTGATGAGGAGAGAGACGCAGAGTAATAAAAGAGGCAGAAAGAAGATGTACAGAGACGTTTCTTAAAGGCCAGACAACTATTGCTAAATTTTTCTCCTGCTGGCAGACAAACAGACGGAGCCACGGAGCGACAAACGCGATTGACATTGTTACCCAATCAAATATTTCACAAAAACACAACAGCCTAGCAAACTATACCGACAGAAAGGAAACGCATTATAGGAAGAAAAGGACGGAGTAGATGGAATAGCAAAAACGATTGTGTTCTAATCACTGTATTTAAGCGTCTGTACATCATCTTCTGGACCCAGATTCCCCTGAAATAAAACCCGCCTGTTTGCGATCCTGGCTCCAAAATGGTGGAACGAGCTCCCCATTGATATCAGGTCAGCAGAAAGTCTGCGCACCTTCTGTCGCAGACTGGAAACCCACCTGCGCCGCCAATAACAAAATAAATAAAAGAACATTTCTGTATGTAGCATTTACATTTGCTTTGGCTTATTTGAAGCTATTGTACTGCACTTAAAAATATTACACCTATTTGAAAGGTAATGTACTCGCAATATTCTTGCTTTATCGGAGTCGTATCCTCATGGTTGTTTGCACTTGTCGTAGGTCACTTTGGACAAAAGTGTCAGCGACATGTAAAGTAATGTAATGCAATGTTCAACATCTTCAACATGCGGCAATCACGGTACGATGTGCTACATGTCCGGCCCCCGTCACCCATTCGCTACACTCTCTCTGTGCGTCCGCCGGAAACACTAAACGCAATACAACAACTGATCAAACTGAAATAAGGGAAAAAAAAAAACTCCCATTAACATCGGATTCCTTCGAGAGAAACGCTTTTAAAAACTGCAGCCATGGAAGTGAATGTAGAGTTGAGTGGAGGTAACCAACCCATTAGTGAAAGCCATTATCTTTTATTTATCTGAGTGTCATTCCAATTCCAGTTCAGATCTGGACATTCAGTTGTGAGCCCCTGCAGCTGGTGCGTGTCCCTCTGTTTCCATGACACACACACACACACACACACACACACACACACACACACTCCTCATTTACATTAGGATTAACTCATATATAGAATAACAGATTGTAGCGGCTGTCTGCTTCATTTCACACAGGCTAAATATTTGCTCTGACTCGATTTCTCTCTTGACAAGCTCATCAGTTTGAAATAAATTGAAAACATTAGATATGGTTCAGTGAGCTTCAGTTTCAGTTCAGTGTTCTTCGTGTTCTGGCATGATGACGTGGACTTGCTGTGTTCTTACCACCACCATGCTGACCACCTGCACAGGTTTAAGCTACATTAGTGTAGGGTCACTGGACAAAGACAAAACTTTGGGACATTTATTGCTTTCCGCTGAAACCTCCATCAAAATCTTTTTACTTTTGGTATGGAGTTGTGATCATCTATTATTAAAAATGCGTTGTTGTAAAAACGTTCGGCAGCCATAAACACCCTGTGGAATAGTAACTAAAAGAAGACTTAAACCACACTATTGGTTTTTCATCCCCAAACCAGTGAAGTTAGTTAGTTAGTTGTTTTGCATTAGACAGAAAAAAAGCAGCATTTTCAGCCTTATGCTGACGTATGAAATATGCCAGTTTTGAAAGACCGCAGGTGCTTTCCTTTGAGCAAATAAAACACGGCAGCGTGCTAAGCAGACACCATCTGTCGAGCAACGTGATTTCAAATCCTAAAAACTGGGGAGCAAAACTGTGAATTTGGAGCGAGAGGGAAGAATTTGCTCTCAACATGGATCATCAGATGTTGTTCGACCATCTGTCAAGCACTCAATTTGAAGCATATTGACTCCTTCGGGAATTCCTGCTCACAAAATCCAGCATGTGAGTGGTACTGTGCATGTTGTAGGGGGGCAACCTCCGGCACTGAAAGTTGAAGCCAACGCGGACATGCTTTAAATCTTCCTTCTTTACTATGATGAAGTGAAATGTTGCCATGAAGTCATCCCACTTTATCTTTTAACATGCATTTTGCCGGATGTGCACCATGGAGAGTCATGCTGCTCTCGCAGTTCCAGACATACATTTAAGCTAAGTTTTAATTCCCTTGATTCCAGCATTTGCACGTTTCTAGGTTATTACACAGTTTGGATTTGATCAGTATTTATTTTTAAATTTGTATTGGTTTTGATGTGTGTTGCATGGATTAACTTGTTTTATACTATGTGGTTTTATGGAGTGATTATTGCATGATTTTATGGATTTGCTGTGTCGCATCGCTTCTTTGTTCGGACTGAGGAGCTCGGTCTCGATTTTTGTGCTCATATGATCACGGGTCTCTCGCGGTTAAGTTGCTTGACAAGTAAAATAAAAAAAATAAAAAATAAACTATTTTATTGACTGCTTCACACCATCATTGACTGCTGACATTTACACCATATTTCCACATCTAACTCGGTGCATCACTGTTTTTTTTTTTTCCACCAAACCACAGATGGTGATTGTTGGAACAGTGGAAAGAGAACCAAGACGATTTTGGTTTGAGTTTTAGTTTAGTTTCTGTCCAGTTTAAATTAAGTGTGTTTTATGGTTGCATTTGTCTGTTGCTTATAAGTAGAACATGTGTAAGAATATTTTCTTAGCTGAAATTACTTGGGTTTATTTTGTTTATTTATTACACTAACGTAGCTAAGACAGCTTTTGGAACGTGGCGGACTTGAACTTCTGAAACTACGCCGCCACATTTTGATTGTGGGATGTTTGACATAAAATGGTTTTCTTTTATGAAACTGCTCCGGTAGTATGGTGCACTTTCCTAGTTGTGTTAACTTGTAATTGGGTACAGTTTGGTTATTTTATTATTTTCATCACATTTTTAAAGTGTCTGTCTTTTATTTTTTTATTTCTTTTAGCTGAAGAGCATTTTCAGGGAAACTGTACATGACTGGATTCCTGCAGTTTCAGCTACAGCCACAATTCAATGTAAATATTCCAGCTAATGTTATTTTCCGACAATGTACATTACAGCTTTAAGCAACAAGTTAGATGCCACAACTGCCTCATTTAAAAAGACAAACATCTTGCATGTTTCGCTCTCCCCTTACCGTCTTAATCTTTGTACGTTACATTGGTGTCTGTCTTGTAAGAGAAAAGCCAGCAGAAAGGCTGAAAAGCCATTCTTTTCTCTGACAAGGCTGCAGTGACATTTTATTATCATCATATCTGCAGGATTCCCCGGCCGATGTTCATGGAGTTCCAGGAGAGGCAGCTAGAGAAAATATTTCCCTCTGCAGGCCGTCTGACGCTTCAGCTTACTGTAACTTTTTCTGGAAGCTCATTCACATTCTGCTCTTTCCACAACTGTGAGAGTAGTGATAATGAAACTGCTGGTTGTTTGCAGGCACAATGATTAAAGAGGGAGCAAAGAAGAAGAGATGGGCGAGGGAAAGAGACAAGCTGGTGGAGAGGGGAAACTATACAGAGGAAATGCATGAAGTATGAAGAAATGAATTCAAAAGGAAAGGAGAAATGGAGGAGAAGGAAAATGAGAGAATTAAAGAAAAGATGAGGGACGCGCACGTGCAGACACAGAAAATGAAGAAGGAATGTGGAGTAAAGGTGAAGAGATGGAGAAGAAAGAAAACATTTATTGAGGGAAATTAGGAAAGAGAATGGACAAATGGGATGAATGTAGAAGAGAATGGGAAGAAAGAGACAACGGAAGGAGGGAGTGAAAGAAGGAGGAATTTGGGATGGAGGGAGAGATGGAAAGAGGACGGAAGAAGAGGGAAAGTGGATTGAGTAGTGGTAGGGGGAGGGGTAAAAGGAGAAGAGATAAGAAAGGAGTGATGAGTGAGAGACGGAATAGAAGGGAAAATTAGTAAAGAGAAAATGAAATGGGAAGAAAATAAGAGGAATAGTTCAAACAAAAAGGAACCAAAACGCAGAGAGGGAGGGGAAGAAAAATGTTCACATGTAAGAACCAAGGAGAAAAGTGTGATGAGTGTGGAGGAAGGGAGGGTGGGAGTGAAAGATAAAATAAAAAAATGAAGGAGGAGGTAGAAAATGAAAGAAAAAAAAAGAAGAGATGCAGGTAAAAAGAGATGGATGCGGAGGGGGGAGAAGGAGGAGTTGGCCTTGACTTGTGTCCTTGTTTCTTCGCAGTTGAATAATTAATGGCAGGTTTAGCTTCCCATTACACACACACACACACACACACACACACACACACAGAGAGAGAAAGTGCCACACAAGCAAAGGCAGTGTGTGGACTCATGGTAAACATTTGTACACACACACACACACAAACACACACACACACACAAACTGAACACATGATGAGACAAACATATTATACATGTTGTGTGTGAAATACAATCATAATATGTGCTAATTCCTTGTGAATCACCACTAATCTCTTTAACACTCAGCAGTCCGTGAAAACATGACACACATCCTGCCTCTCCTCCTGCTCCCAGCACTCCCGCCTCTTAAGAGCTGCGGTGTTCATTTCACCTCATAATAGGAAATGTTTTTAAGTTCTTATGTTATTCTCCATAACCAATCACTGGAAACCAACGTATCTGCCGGAATCTAATGGCATTTCAAGTCGGCAGTGATGAATAATCATGCCACATACTGGCTTTTGTTTTTTTTTTTAAGCGTGGAGTTGCCTGGATGTAGATCCTTTGAATCTGCCCACTCCATCGAGTTGACAGGAAATTAACTGACACTTCTATCTGAGATGAGGCGAAGAGTGGAGCGAAACAAAGTAGAAAACAAACTACGATGCAGAGCGATAATGCTCGATGGAGTAGTTGCATTCAAACATCTGGACCCAGGCAAAAATTCTTAATGGCATCTTAGAATTTGTAATTTTCTGGAAAACGCTAAAAAATGTTAATGGCTCATCCTGCACCCGGTTCTGAGTACACATGTTTTGCGTCCAAATAAATGCATCCCCATGATAGGCTTGTGTCTAAATGAAAAGCGTTAGCTCCAACGAGGGAACAAGCCTGCTTCTCTCCTTCTCTGCCAGTTTTGGATCTCGGCTCGTACATGCATGGCTTCACCCCAAAAGCAACTTCTTCATATTCACCTTCTGCCTCCATTTTCCTCCATGTCCAGTTCGCCTGTAAAATCTGCTGGCGTACCGAGGCGAGGTGAGAAGACCAAGCTGTTCTTCTGTTTGAGCTAATAGCTACCGTCAAACCCAAATTAGTTTTTTACAGGAAACATTTCACTTTAACGACAGGTTAATCTGTGCAATGGGACAGCCAATACAGTAACTAGTGTGTGTAATACTCACCTCGCCAAACAGAACATCACATCTGTGCAAAACGCCAGATCCCTGGTTAGGCTCAGTGATGTGAATGACATTAGAGGGTTGACAGCGTAATTGCAGTTAAATTCACCGTGCAAAGATAATCACAAAAACAGCACCGTCATGCCTAATCTGCACAAATGAATGAAAAACTAGAAATGATAATTCGCTGAATTACTTGGTTCCTTTTCAGACGGACTGGTCTCACTGCCAGGGCGTCAAATGCTGATGCTTGGGCAGTGGCTCTCTGGGTCTTGATTCCGCACGCAAGGCACCCTTTAGCGTCTGTATGAGATGCACCAGGCTTTCAACGAACTCCGATGTACACCCGTCCGCGTCATTGTGAGACAATATAGCAATGGACGTAGTAGTGAGAGCGCGAAGGTCTGCTAAGGTGTTGTGCATGGGTCAAACAAACACAGCTGAGTTATTTTTACTGACGACTTCATGACACATTTTGTTGCCCAACCCTAACCACGGCCGCTGGTAACCACAGGTTACACGTGTAACGTTAATCACGCGCAAACTTTCCGCGTCAAGATGCTATGCAAGAGCTTCTGCCCAAGCAGCGAAATACGAGGAGTAGGGATGAGATCACGTCGTCTAGGATGAGGTTACGGGATTCATAGCACAAAATATTTAGCATTTGTATATATTGTATTTGTAGCTGTGTCGGGTACAAGGTATATTTCTTTATCACTTGATGAAGATATTCGCTGCTCTTTATGAATGAATATCAAATCACATTTTGATTCCACTTTCCAAAAGGCAATATAAAGAGTTTGAGTCGTAACTAATGGCTTTATTAAAGTTCATCAGTAATGCTTCATAGATCAGTTATAAGCAGTGTAAGAAAAGCGTTTTGTGTTGCCAGGTTATGCAAAGTCCTCATCCAGCGTGACACTTTGTAAGGTTCTGATGGTGGCAAACCCTCACAAACAGGATGAAAGCTGGCGGGATTAAGGTGCAAAGCGTGACGCGGAAAATGAGCGACGTCAGTCAAGCACGGATTGTTTCAGATTTCTACTAGATGGCGAGCACGTCGCAAAAAAGTTTCACTCTCGCACCAACCTGTAAGAGGCTGATGAAAGCGGTTTCACAGGTGCAGCAGACTCCCCCTCTCTCTGACTCTCTGCACTGCTTTCCCACCGAGCACATATACCCCGGCCTCAACCTGCAACGTCACACAGTGAAAGGCACGTAAACATTCTCCCAATACATTCAAAAGATCTCTTAATATTTACATATACATAATGAATTGTTGCCTCATACAGATGAAATAAAATACGTAATAAACTAAACCCCTCAACCCACTGCCCTTTCCTCCTCCTTGACTACTTGGCTCAACATAAACAGGTAATTGACATCGGCTAGAGTCTCAGTTGTGCGCTACATGAACCCCCCTCCCCCACACCTGAAGTAGACCTCAGAGAGAATTAGGAGTTCCCAAAATAAAAGCACAACATCACAAACATGAACTTCCTGATTTGTCTGTTTTGTCAAAACAATCAATGTGCATGTGTGTTGTCTTTTTTCACTGTAGAGAGGGGGATGTTTTCCAGCTCCCTGACATGTTTGCAATTTTTAGCTAGCCTGTCCCCTCCTGTGATTGTGACTGAGACGTCTCACAAACAGTTTGTTTTACTGCTTCACCTCGCTGACTGGGTGACTGATCAGTTGCCGGGCGGCCAACAGATTGGGAGGCATGATGGACGACCATCTGACATCTCACTTTGACACTCTGCAAACCTGTGTGTGTGTGTGTGTGTGTGTGAACTCCATTATGGTGTTGTGGCCTAGCAGGTTCCATGTCCCCATGGAAATCACTGCTAACTCCTACTCGTATAACCTGAACTGCAGTTTATACCCTCTTTTTCTGAGACACGCACGCACGCACGCACACACGCACACACACACACACACACACACAGTGCTGAAGGATGAGGGTGTGAAGCTCGCACAGATACAACTCACGTTCTGAACTCTTACAACACTCCTATATTTGCAACACAAACATTGTAGAGTTATTACTATCCATCCCGGATCACGTTTTACCACAGTGCACAAAATGTGTCATTTCTTAAATAATTACTTATAAAACTAATGAAGCTCCTTTCATGTACATGTTTTTGTTTTGCCTTTTTTAAGTTTCTTTTCATGTTATTTTTTTTATATTTTTAATGGGCCTATTGTGATTTTCTATTTCATGTTTTGCTGTTTCATTTCAGTTTCATTCTTTCATCACGAAGCAATTTGCAAGCACTTCAGAGGAAATGTGCTGTATAAATAGTTCATTACTTTCATTAGATCAAGAATTAGAGATTGAATGATTATTTAAAAAAATATATATATATTCCAGCCCTGCAGATGTTCCAGACTGTTTGTTCGAGGCTGTTAGGCGTCACATCTGATAAAGGGCAACACTGGCCTGATATATTGGTCCATCGACCTTATTACCATTAACAGGAAGAGAAAGATAAGAGAGCAACAATCGTCTCTCACTCAGGACTTAATTAATTATTTGAAACTAATTCCAATATCAATCCAGTGTCCACACTATTTTGCTCTCTCTCTCTGTCTCTCCCCATTAAGCCATGACTTTGTATATTGCAGCCTGACACTCGCTTGTGCTGTATCTCCAACTGCGTCTATGCAACTATTACCTATTCAGCTCTGTGTTAAGACACATTTGTTTACGTCCACAGAAGCTAAGTTCATTCTTGACCTTGGAAACAGTAGTTGGAGCAACACAAAATGTATCTTTATTCATAGTTTGCTTGACGGGAAGATTCAAAGAGAGAGTAAGAGGCAGGAGAGATGAGACGGATGGGAGGAGGGAGAGAGAAAGGCCGAGGGAAAGATGAGAGAAGTGGATGAAAGTGAAGGTGGACACAGGTGAGAGACACATTATGAATAGAGCAAGAAGAAGAGAGAGAACACTGTTCACACTACAGAGGCTTCACCTCCGCCTAGTACTCCTTCTTCTAAGGACGCTTTCACAAACCCACATTTAGTCTGTTTTAATCCGACTCTGGGGCAATCGGTTTGGGCAGTTCGGAACGCAGCGATAAAACTCTGTAGCGGACCGAAACAACCGGTGCAGTGCACAAACCCTAGTGCGGTTTGATTGCAGTGAGAACATAATCCGACCCAATTGCGGGAAGTGAAGCACAACGCATGTCGGGAGAGGACAAAACAACACACTTGTGACGTTTCTAAAGTCATTCAAGATGAACTGGAGGAGAGGGGATTTGTGCACACATCAGATCAGCTCCGTGTTAAAGTGCAAAAAAAACGCCAAAGTCCTCGATTCCCTGCATAGAAGTGGCAGCTCTCCAGATTTGTGCTGAA
The DNA here is from genome assembly GCA_943593645.1 of Bovichtus variegatus. Classification (NCBI taxonomy): domain Eukaryota; kingdom Metazoa; phylum Chordata; class Actinopteri; order Perciformes; family Bovichtidae; genus Bovichtus; species Bovichtus variegatus. The sequence continues at coordinate 1,907,948 of CALSCE010009465.1, read as the reverse complement.
CCAGACTAAATAGTGTAGCAAAAGTAGCAATTTCACTCATCATTAATCCGTCTGCAAATATACAGTGAAAGCAGCATCTATTTTTTTTACGTTTCAGCAGCTACTGTGGCGCTACATCTGCTTCACAGAGACCTGTATCTGCTTATGGCAGATTCTCGCTGTGCAACATGATCTACATCATATTTATCGCTTTGACAGAAGCCCGCCTGTGTCATTATAGGGACAGCCTGTTACATAGCATCGCATGACGTGGCGTTGCGGATCGGTTTAGGCAACAAAACCAACTCAGCTTTTGTTGTTTTTACATTACAGGTCATTTAGCAGACACTCTTATCCAGAGCCACTCAGAGTTAAGTGCCTTGCTCAGGAGCACAATGGTGGCAGCCTGGTGTTGAACTGACAACCTTCCGGTGTTCTATTTGAAAGCCACTAGACTACCACTCCCCCCCACACGGGACACAAACGCCGGTCCCCGAGGTCCTTGGCTTGACCCTCCATCACCCCTCTGACCCTTCTCGCTTTTAATACTTCTGTCCAATAATGACGTGGATCCGTTTACATTGGCGTTAGTTTCAAGCCCAAACACATTTCATTGTGTGCTTGATTTTTACCAGAGACATTATTTTGCTCAATTTTTATTTCAGTTTTTTTGTTTTTACATGCACTCATTGGTGAGGATACCAGCCAGACGCTGCAGTCAAGTCAATTCATCTCACTCTTGCTTTCTCGCTCTCTTTTCTTTCTCCTTTTTTACTTCCACTGTCATGCAGTTCACATTTACATTGTTTCCAAAGCTAGACTGTGAAGCAGATCTTCCACTGTTCCACTGTTCTTGACATTTTTAATTGAGTGTCTGAGGCTATGCTCATGAGCTCAGTAAAGCCTGTAATTAATGGTTTTATTGGAGACAGTTTCTTCCAAATATGGTAATGCAGTGCCATGTCAGTTTTGTAATACAAATGTTCCAAATTATATTAGTCTTAATAAGTCAGCTGTACGAATGATTGGGGACTAAACTACAGCAATATTTTATTAATTGTATTCTCTTGTTTTTCTACTTTTTTATTTTTTATTTGTGGGGAATCAAATGCAAAAAAAGCAGATTGTATTACCCTTTGTAAATAAACAGTTACATTGTGGCACAAACTGCACAATTACCATAAACCACAGTTATCCTACTGTCAAAAACTGTAATGCAATATATGGTAACATGCTGGTAAAATAAATTACAGTAGATGTAAAATAACAATAAAATGCTGGTGTTCGGCTGCCAGTGGAATTCTTTACAGTGGTATTGTGTTTTTTATTGCTGTATTGTGCTGTAGTGTAGCCTGTATATGGTGATGTTTTGTGAAAAGTAGTGTAGTGCCGTTATTTAATGTACTAATTTAACAACAAAATGTGGGACCCGCATTTGTAGGATATAGACCTTAGTTTTCTTGTTACATGCAAACAAATAGTCGACGCTGACGTCCACACACCAGGGGGGAACTGCAGAAATGGGTTCATTTGTCACTTAGATAACTCAACTTTTATGTAAAAAAAATGGTCGGTTACATATACCGGACGTTTTGCGTCTGTTGTGATGCTCAAAATAACTTCTCCACGGTTTCACAGCTGCAACAGGAGCGACTGAGTAAGCAACAGAGTAAGCTACGTCAGGGCCTACAACTTATTGGCTGCTCTGGGGTTTTCGGGAAAGACTTTTATCGTTTAAACTTTCAAAATCGTTCCATCGGCCAGCCCTACGCCTCTGTGACAAACATTTTGAGAAAGCTACAGTACAGAAAGTATTTTTCTTTTCTACATTTCTCGTCTGCATTCAAACTCCACAGTAGCTGTAAACATTTGAAAGCAGCTGGTTTTCTAGTTACACCAGGAAAGAAAGGATATACCACTGCCGGCTGTTAAATTAATGACATTTTTACTCTAATCTAAAATGTAATGGTTTACCTTGTAAGGGAACTAACGCCAGACGGGAAATTAGTCCCCACAATGTCAGTGCTGGAACTGATGTTTGTCCTCGCAGTGTCATTACAACATGCATGCATATCGTAACATATTAAAACGTACCTACACACACATGCATTTCAAATTCATGTCATTATTTCTGCTCTCGGGTACATGTAGCCCCAACCACCCACACATTTCTTTACACAAAAGGTACACACACGTTCCTCATTCAAAATTCTCCAGTGTTTGTCTCCCTGCGGTTTCTTTGTCTCTGTGCCCTCACGAGGCGGAGGAACTCCATAACGGGCCGATAATTAGCTGAACCTCACAGGTGGGTTGAACTGCTGGGAATTAAACTGGCAGCAGATTCAGCAGTTATTTTGGAATTAGAAAGGGAACAGAAGGTTGAAGAAATGTGACACAAAAAAGAAAAAAGCGAGTAGACGTTTAAAGGGGAAGAGAGCAAAGTAACGGAGGGAGGAGGAAAAGCGGTGAAGGAAGTGAAAGAGAGGAGTGGAAGAACAAAGAGGGGTGAGGTAAGGAGGGTGGGGGTTGAGGGAAAAGTGATAAATGGGGAAGAAGAGATGAGGTGAGGAGAGGTAGAGAGGAGAGAAAGAACTGGAGAAGAAGAGTGCAGATGATGAAAGAAGAGAGGCAGAGCGCCAGACAGACCACAACAGACATAAGAGGTTACATTAAAATGCTATTTATAACGAGACATATATATATATATATATATATATATAAATAAAAAAACAAAAAAATGTATTTACATTCCTGAAGTACAAAGAGTGAGAGAACATGAAATTAAAATGTCACTTATATTTCATAAACATTCTGAAAGATGGGGAGGGAAAAAGAAACGGCTCTTGTCATTAAAAGAACATTATGTCATGCACAAGGAAAGAGAAGAGACAAAACAAACATACAGAGCAGGAAAGAAAGAGAGAGAGAGAGAGAGAGACAGAATGGAACAAATATTACATTTTTTTTTAAATGACATCTCCTGTATTAAAGGGGACATATCATGCTCATTTTGAGGTTCATACTTTTATGTACATAGTTTTTCACGATATGTAGCCTTTTAAAAGGCCATTTAAAATGTCCCGTCACCGGAGAAAAGGATCAGGAGAGACAGACTAAAAGGTGGGAGAAAAAAATCCATAAAAGGAAATGTAATGTTACAGATTAGGGAGGGGTTGAGTGACGGGAAGTGTTTAATCCACCCACTACAAAATATCCTGAAACGTCGAAACGCCGAAAAGTACATCACAGCTTTGTGCGTTTTAAGTAACTGCTGCTGTACGTTACTGGGTCGTCCCAGTGCTGTCAGGATGAATCCTGGTGCCTTTGTGCTCCTCTGAACCCGGCTGTGGTTTAAAGCGAGATTTCTGAGGTTTCAATGTGTTATTGTATGTGTGAGAGGACGTCACAACCAGTCTGTGATCGGTCTAAAAGCTCCTGCAAGCTTTCCTCTTTACTGTCCCTGTACTGTCAGGCTGCATTTGTGGCTCGATGCACCCACATCTGACTTTTAAATATCTTCCCTCTCTTTCCTTATTTCAGTTCTTTCACATAGTGATTCAAGTAACGCATTTATTCTTTTCCTCGATTTTAACATTTAACTGATGTTGTTGTCCAGGGTCAGGGTACCTGAATCACAAAAACAAAATGTTCTAACCATCCCCCTTATCTTGCCATGCAGGGAGAGTTTGGGTTTTAGTTGCTCAAGTTTTATGATGTGTTTTTGTTTGTCCCGTCACAATTGCCGTATCCTTGCCAAACACAAACAGCATGGGCAAAGGATGAACATTTTAAGTGAGTCATTCCAAATTCAACCAGCAGTAAACCTCTGCGTGCTCCCGCTAGTTCAAGCCACCTGATCTCAACACCCACTCACACATCTGCTACTCATTCCCCAATTAACCTCCTAGCACATGCTGTCTAACAGCCCATTTCCACCTACTCCTTGTTAGATAGTCTATGCCAGCCTTTTAGTCTGTTTTCTGCCTTTTAGTCTGTTTTCTGCCTGCCCGGTTTTTTGACCCCTACCTACCAACCTTTTTTGAAAACCCTGCCTGCTTTTTTCTGCTACTTTGGACTTAGTTGCCTGCTTTGACAGCTTGTTGCCAACCTTAGCCTGCCTTCACGATCACGTAAAGTTTGCTTTCAATGCATTTGTCAACTCTTGTGAGTTGTGTCGTGTTGTATTGTAAAATGATCATTTAATTAAAATCCAAAACATTGTAAAAGTGGAATTTCAGCCCTCAAACCATATACACAAAGTAAGGTTTTCAGACAGATTGTAAAGATTTAATTAAAATGGAATTTAATGGAGTAATTATAACTAAAGGTTCAGGAGCAAGACCACACGTCCCTCCCTCTTTAATCCCACCACCTGTGCCTTACTAATTCAATCACCTGTGCAGACCTACTGTACATAGGTGCGTCAAACTCTCTTCTCTTCTGTCATTTTGTTTTTTCACGGCCATTTCATCCGTGGTTTCAGACAGATACAGTACAATAACATTACTCATGTTTAAGAGTTGTAATTCGCCCCTTTGGCCGTGCCTGCTCCTCCTTCGCCCTTCCGTCTCGCAGCAGCCACTGCCAACGCTGCCATACAGCTACAACCGCTATGAGCCTCGGCGCTCCCTCTTTCGGACCTTCTCCACTTCCTCCTGTTCTATCCCCCTCCCTCCCTCCCCTTCCTTGCCCCATCCGTCCAGCAACACCCCACTTTTTTTGCCCCCACCAGCGGTTTTCTCACTCCAGCCATCATGAATCCTACAACCACCAGCAATTTCACCCTGGCTTCAGCCGTTCCCGCTGCTCATCCCTTACAACCCTCCTCCATTCACAGCAGACACACTTCTAGCCTAAAACGTCAACAACGGCTTTATCGTAGGCCTCTTTTTTTAACATCCCTCCTTTCCCAATCCACAGTGTTGGCTAATCATCGTGGCCCTTCTTTGGGGGCATCAGATGTCCAAAAAGTAACCCTTATCCTTTCAGACAACCGCACCACCCTCAACATCATAACCGGCTTTCTTTAGTTTCTTACGATGCTCTGAATTCACCACCACTTTATCCACCGTCAACCCATTACATGAGTCTCTCAGACATTACGATCCATTTCCCAGACACCCTCAGATTTAACCTCAAACAAGACAACCAACCAGTCCGGCCTCTCTTCACTAGTTTTTCTCTTCCATTAAACCCATATCTAAAACCTTTCGAACAAATTCCAAATACTGATTAAATACATGATTTAATAAATGCATCTATAAACGTTAAATTCATCTGGATATAAATGTGACCCTAAACAGTAGTAAAGTGGTTAAAAAGTAACAGGAGAATGTAATGTAAAATATAAGCGGGATCCTATAAGAGACACCCTGTCAGTTTTTCGTTTTGCATGGAAACCAAAGATTTGTCTCCTGCTTTTTATTTTCACTTTTTTAGTTGTTTTTTATTTGTCACTACTGTGTGATTCCATTCACCTTTTTATACATTACTCTCCTTTCTGGGTGCTTCTCCCGAGACTGTTTCTGCACTGATGAATACAAACAACCTGAGAGAGAAAGAAGAGCAGACTGGAAGAAGAAAAATCCTTTTTTAAATTGCAATGAATCTCTAGAGAAAAAATGTTTTGACACTAAAACACAGTCTCTCTGGCAATATAAATACATGATGTAAACTTAAAAAAAACGTCAGCATACAGACTGTAATCATAGAAAGAAAAATGAAAAAGTATTATCACAATCAAAACAACAAAGCACAACAAAAATACAAAACACAGAAATCTCTTTTGAAATTGAGATATCAATGTCAGGCAAGATACAAATAAGCTTGCAGGCACAGATTGATAATCAGTGTGTGTACATTTTTGTCTAATAAAGGTGACAGTGAGAATACTTGACTGTAAAAGGATAAAAAAAACAACTCAAAGTTGCCTTGTGGTACCCAGTTCTGCAGCGAAGGAATAAATGTGTAAAATATGTTTACACTGTCAATAATTCTGTTGAAATGTAGAACAATGAATATGCATCTACACTCATCATCCACCAGCCTGTTAGTGTGTGTTTCCCAGAAGCCTTGTTTTAATCTTAGAGTGGGCACATATACCCTCTATGACTAATATAACCATCATGGAGAACAAAGTGATTCTGCTCAGTTAAGACCACTTTCTGATACGTCGCCAGGCCAACATGTATTCTCTAACAACTTGCAACATACGAAACTATACAAATGGGGTCTTTTAACTCTTTCCTGTTGGGAGATGTACAGGTTTACAACTGGACTCCATATTGTTCATTATAGTTTCATATTGTTGGTTTGGGAGCTCATGTATTGCAAACCTGCCGGGCCTAAGTTGACCACCTGCCGGCCTTAGCATTGGGGCTATAAATAAAATGTATTTTAAGATGTTTTATTAATCTAAAACGTAGCAAACTCTTTTGAGGAATAACTCCGTGCCTAGGTTGTGCGTTGCACCTGTGAACGTGGCAGGGCAGTGCGTGTACAGTTTAGGCTATGCGTCGGTGAATAAATGCTACAACTCCTCAGGACTCAAGCCAAGTTCCACTGTCTTGCTTTTCCAGCAGCTGATTTTAACTGAAAGGGGTTACCCTCGAAGTTCGCGACAACTTCGGCCCGGGCTCATTAAAAGGTGGACTGAACTTTAAGGTGGACCACCTATTCTCATTAAGTCGAGTGATGCTTAATTTCTTTATTCTTGCTGGAGTCAAACTTATAATGTAATAAAAATGTTTTTTAAAAAGATCAGCTACATGGTGAAAAGGACACAATCCAACAGTAGGCCTCAATGACGAGCGAGTTTAGTTTAAAATCTTTTCATAATTTATAAATATGACCCTGTTCGAAATTATCTCACCATCTTGAAAAAAGTGGAGCCAAAACCAAGCACCGCCCACCGGCTGGAGCAAACTTTCTCATATTAAAGCTAATACAAAAATGTTTCTGAAAACATGTGAGGCAAGAAATAGGCAATGCCGTAACATAATCTTGATTCATATTGGATCAGCGCTGCCTAGTTTGACAGGTTTGATCGGACTTCATGAGCTAGAGACTCCTTGGCTCTGATTGGTTGTTCACATTCGGGCACGGTTGAATCTTGCAAATGTCGTTAGGAGCACTGGGGGTAGGCAGAGGAACACAGATTATCTGTCTCATGCATTGCTGTCACGTTATAGTTACAGTTTTAGCAAAAAGGTCATTTTCAAGTGAAGTATAAGTTACCAACTGTAACTTTAAGATACAGAATACATTTCATTATGAGTAATATCTGGCCAAGTGATACATTTCTTCTGATAACGCTCTCTTTAAGAACTTTTGATCAATGCATTCACACAGCAAGTGTGAGTGTGAGGAGAAAGCATGGCCAGTCTACATCTGTAGCCTAAAGGAATAACAACATATGCTGTATGCTTTGTGTAATGACAGCTTTCACTCTCTTTACATAGCGATTACATTGATGGATTTTGTTTTTAAGCATTTTTTGCAAAGCCCTTATGAGATTTGTAATCAAATAAGCACTGGCCTTATTTAACAGGCTCCACATCAATAATTTATCACAGCATCTGAACATCAAACAACTCTTTGAGCTGGTGTTGGTAATTCTAACCTCCACTCCTCCCTCCCTCCCTCCTTTCCTTCTCTCTCTCCTTTGCTCCTTCTTTCGGCCTTGTTATGACCAGTTATTTATTTCTCAGAAGATGGAAAAAAAAACCCATCAGCAATATTTCCAAGGCTGCCATCAAGCATAGAGCTTCTGGAAAATTTCCCGGCCCCCGGAGTTTCACAGCACTCGGATGCTTCCGATGGGTCTCGTCTCCACCTCTGGCAAACTCTGCTCATTCAGACAGTTCGATTGATAAGAGAGAAAGATGAAGAACAGCAACACTAGGGGCCACATTCTAATCCGGCCCCTACACCCTCTCCTTACCCACCTCCACTCCATTTGCACATTCACCTGAAAGGTCCGCCATATGAAATGTCATCCCAAACCAATTAGAGGGGAGTAAAGGTCGGTTACAAAACCCTCCAACAGAGAGTCTAAATCGATCTCAACCAGCTGACCCTACTGACCACGTGCAACGTTGTTTCATGTTCGCAATTTACCTGTAAACTTTTAAAACTAAGATAGACAGTTAATGTAGTCATACTGTCGTTAAAAATATTAAGAAAATACAGTGTACATTTACTATTAAGGATCAAATATACCCTTGTCTAATCTTCCCAAAGGTAGACACAATTTGATTGTAAAGTGTATATTTAAAAAGGTGCTGTTGCAAAAAACAAGCAGCTAGTAAACATAATTTTTCATTTTTTTCTCCATAGGCTTATGTCGCCTCTTCTGAAAGACGCTGTTACGAAAACATGGTTATTTCCTGCTTCCACCGGTAAGAGGGAAGTCTGTCCCGAAGCTTGCCGCTGTATTCATACCCTACACCTTAAAGAAGAGTGCTTCTTTCAGCTGTCAGTGTGACTACAAACAGAATTTCCCTTCATGGAGTGGGAGGGTGTTGGGGGCCGGATTGGAATTGGGCCTAGAAGTCTATATCTAGAGCGCCCCGGTAGCTCGTCCCCTTGAGAGAGAGGGGACGAGCTACCGGCTGTATAATCTAATAACAGGACAAAAAGCCGAAAAAGAATCTTTAAAAAGCAACTGTGAGGCTGTAGTCTATACACCAGAACACAACACTGATGAAAGGATGTAAAACACAAACAAATATAAATAAATATATATAATAAATATTATAATAATATTTATATAATGAATCGAGGCAAACAAAAAATCTTATATACTGCATTGGTTTTCTTCTTTGACGCACTACATGGGATAAAATGAGCTGAGTTTGTGGAGGAAAAACTAAAAGGTTTACTGTTTACTGTGTTGTTCTCAGATTTCTTGAGATCGTTTAACTTCTCGAAATTCAGTCTTGTGTTTTTATAAAACACACAGTATAAATGTAGCTTACACTTTAACCAAGAAACGATGTTTGCATTTCACATTCTACTTGTGCTTGTGTGTATCTGCTTTCTCCTCACATAACCTCTGTATTGAAAGCTATATTAATATTAGTAGTCATTTGAAATTCAATTTGATTTTAGATTCCCTTTGCATATCAAAGCAGCCGTTTCATATCAACAAGGTACTTAGAACTCATATTCAACTTGTCCTGAAAACCCTGATGTGAATACATGTACCTTTTGTTGAAACAATTTGATCTATAAGCAAAGAAAGTGAAGGTGACAGCAAGTGACCCAGTGCTGAATATCAATGACTCTTGGAAATATTAATTCATTGTATGAAAAGAGAACTTTTGTGTGAAAATGTAAGCTGAGGTCACCATTGAGTGTCAAGAGGAAATGCCCACGTGTGTGCTGGCAACCTTACATGTTACCATGGTAACACCATAGTATCCAAATAAACTTGGATTACTATGTACAGTAGGAGATTGATTACCTGACCTTTGCTTTAATCAGCAGACAATCATTTCACATTATTAACATCACATTATCTTGTGTTGATCCATGCTGCTTTTGCACAACAAAGTTTGTTTTCGAGTGTGGAAAGGGCCCATTGTTACCGTTGGGGAAAAAACCTGTTACAACTGTGGATCTCACTAACCCTCATGCATTTTACACTCACTCGCAAACAAGACCCCAAGATACTATAACTCCATCGCTTTGGGCACCAACTCACTCCCAACAAGGAGGAGTCCACCATTTTCCAGCATTGTCCCAATGAATACTGGAGGTCAAGGTGGGATGAAGCCAACAGAACTACATTGTATGCAAAAAGCAGAGACGCAATTCTAAAGTCCCCAAACCACATTTTGGCTGTTGCCATCTTGGTTCAACTGAATGCTGTACAATATATTTTTAAGCAGCCAAAATGTTACAATTAACGTCATGAAGTGAAAACACACCAGGAGAGCACCCAAATCGGACAACACAGTGCGGTAGCGTCCCATCAGTCACAAGGTAGCCACGGCCCAAAGCATACCTTGCTATGTCGTCTATTTTACTAATGGAACCTATTTTACAACTTCTTTACCTAAAAATTAACATCATGCTATATTGAAGAAGACTTGAAACTAACAATTGAGACAATAAACCCATCTGGAAAGTGTTTACTGAGGTAATAAATCAAGTGATAAGTAAGATCATTTTCTCATAGACTTCTATACATTCTGACTTGTTTTTGCAACCAGTGGAGCCGCCCACAACTGGATATTAGAGAGAATACAAGTTAAGGGTACTTCTGCATTGGCTTCACTTTCCAGATCTGGAGGTGTGTCCTTGCTAAATACCATTGTTTTGGCCCCATGAAGACATACTATCAGAGAGAGGGTATATTTTTGTATTTATTGTTTCTATATGAGTTTCATGTCGGATACCTCATTGAAGCCGGGATAGTACTCAGGGTATATATCCAAAATGTTTACTTTTCAAGTTTCTTCTCCATGGAATTGCAGCACTTACTGTATAGCCAGTTCTGATGTTGCTGTGATTGTCGCTACTGCAAGTGCACAATGGTCCTGATGCTTTGCTAACATAAGACAGACCAGATGGGCAGCCAACTAGTGAAAGTGCTGTTGCAATATTTTGTTCTGCGAGTGTGGCTGAGAGACTAGCACTTATGGGGGAAGGCACACTAGACGCAGGCACAATGAGGATATATGAGGATCGACCTTTGGATGGATGGATCTTTTACTTTTTAATTTATCACAGATAACAGTAAGCAATTTCAACAACTCTACTGTGCCGCCGTGGGAGCTTTTTGACAAAGACAGCTGAGAAAATGGGATAAAAGTCTTGTTAGATGTATCTTTAATATATTAATATTTTAAAAAAACTCCATAATACTACATATAGTTTATATATTCTAAAAATGAAGGCTTTAAATGCTAATGACAGCACCAGCTGTAGAAGCAGAGCTCTGGTCCTGTAATGCTGAATTCTGTTGATAAAACGAGAGAGGAAATTCAGGAACTTAGGTTTGCGTTTCAGTTTTTGGTCCTCGGGGATTCAGACAACCTTGTACATACAATAGAGGACATGTTACAGTCGGTTGGAAGAGTTGTTGAAAAGCCTTCCCCCCCCCCATCTCAACCAGGCGCTGTCCTTCAAGATTGTATAAGAGGTTTTATATCAGATATCCCCCTATTTTGGATTCAGAGGCCCTTGTAGAAACAGGACAGTAAATCTACTAATGAGAAGGCAGACTTTTTTTCTCATCTTCAACCATTCCGGTCTTTCAAGACAACACAGTCTTCCTCCAGCATTGCTTACTTGTAATTAAATAAAACTTATAAGAGTTGCTCAGGGATTTGGTGAGGCTTGTTGATCCAGAGCAGGAAAAGATATGAGCGGCATACTGTAGCTCATATCTTTTCTGTTTTAGAATTGTTTGCATTTCATCATCTTCTCTTCATCTCCTCTAAAACATCCCATTTATTGTCTTTGCTTTCCGTTATTAAACAATGAAAAAAGGTATGAATGTGTACATACATGCACAAACACACATACTCTGCCACATAATCTGCAGCTATGCACACACATACAAGTAAATATTAGGGAATATACAGGAAGTTGAATCCCTGGAGACACACTTACACAGTACATTTGCAATATTTCCATGTAGGCAAACCTAATTTGAATTAGCTATGCAAAGTAATGTACATACAATACACATATATATGAACAAATTACATTAATAAAGACGGGCTTTCTCAAACAGTTCTGTCTAAAAAGCAATACCAAGAAAAGATATGCATAAACACAAGCTAAATGTTTCTGGTTCAATATCTAATTAAATTCTGGAATTATTAGACAATTAATCCTAGTTTAAATGCAAGGGTTTGCTGCTTTTCTCCGTTTTGTATCATTGTAAATTAAATATCATTGGTTTTTGGGCTGTTAGTAGGACATGGAAAGCAATTTGAGCATGTTGCCTTGGGTTTTTTTAATTATTTTGAGATTTTATACAATAAACAATAACAAAATATCACCAGATTAAGTGATAATGGAAATAATCCGTTGCTACCCTAACATTTTGGATGTTAACATGTGATTAGTTTAGTCACATGTATAACTGGATCTCGGAGGTTCGGTTACTCATGCTCATCATCTTAATCTTGCTCTTTGTCTGCTCACTTAACTCGTACTCCTTTGTGATGAAGCACCAACTCCCTCACTAGCAATCTGCTGAGCCTTAGAAAGGTAGATCGTTTTTCAGTTTTTTATTTCATTTACGGTTCTAATTTCCATTAACCAAGGCAAGGTAACATTTGTTGCAATTGAAACAAGTTAATTTGTTAAACGTATATTAAACAGAGTTTGAGTCCTTTGTGGAAGCCACCTTGTGCCGGTGCTCTAAGAGGAAGCACGCCTCAGCTGCAGTCATTATGTGGTGTCTGGATAGGCGGGCTCTATGAGGTGACTGGTTAAATGATGGGCCAGGTATTGGCAGCTAATTAAGGTAAAATACTGAATGATGTGTTCATAATTTGTTTGTTTTTTAAGGTACAGTATTTAGGTTAACATGTTAAAGAATTAACTGACTCTTTGTTGTTACATTTAGGATGAGAAAAACGATGCATATTTGTTAAACCTTGTAAACTCTCTATTCTAGAGTACCGACCTGATTGGCCAGTTTGAACTGAGAAGGCGGGCTCTATGACTATATACCGTATGTGACTGGAATGAGAGTGAAGGGGGTTGTTTTTCCTTTGTTTGTTTGGAAAGAGCTGTACCAGTACTGTTTTGACAAGAAAGAACATTTTTGTTTCTTTGATTCACGTTATTTATTAAAAGAAATGTTTTTCGATGGTTGGAAAATAAAACTTATTTTTCAAGCGATTATTTTTCAAGCGAACCTCTCTGCCATGTTTTGTTTTTGTCACGTTTGATCACACTACCCTGCACCTCACCTTACCTTACGACAATTGGTCTCAGAAGTGGGATTTAATACGCCTGTGTTGGAATACTGACTAAATGAGAGGTGTAGGACGTGGAAGGACTCGTGTGGCAAGAAAAAAAGCCTTGGCAGACATGGAGGATGGAAAAGCTCGAATTTCAAATTTCTTTGAAGAAATGAGAGTGTATGCACCGGTTTAAACAAACTGAGGTGATACTTTTTGAAGGAACTAAACGTCTAAGAAGTGATATATGGTACCAAAGTCTATGCAGGACTGGTCATCAGAAGTACATTATGAACAACAACATTATCCCCTTTCCATGCCTTCTGGTGTTCCAAGGCTGCAAGCTGAAACCCCAACCCACATGCTAACGGTTGAGCCACCTGAAAAATTCCATCCCCTCCAAGCTAGTGGGCCTGTCTACTCGGACAACCCGAACTGTAAGGCCCCATGTCGGTGAACCCAGAATACCTGACTTGAAAGGTGAAGCTCCAGAGAGCTTCTTTGTCCGGTCTGAGTGAATAGCCAGAACATGGAGGTGGCAGCCAGTTGAATGGGCAGCCAGACTGGTCACCTTGTTGACAGGAAAAGCTCTTGAGGCTTATGCTGGAATGGATGAGGAACAGTCAGAATCTTATGAGGCCATTAAAGCTTGAGTGTTAATGAAGTTAAATGCAACAGAAGTGACTTACAGGCAGAGTTTTAGGAGCACTATTGCACCAGTAGGAGAGACTGTGCGAGAAACCTGCAACCGGGTAAATGGACTTTATAAACGATGGATGCGACCAAACAGCCGCACTAAGGAGCAGATTGGTGAAACCATTGTCTTGGAGCAATACCTTCCTGTGCTTCATCTTTCCTGCAGGTACACTGCCTCGTTTGGTTCCTTTTGTGCACCTGACAACACTCACACACCACCTCATACATACCATACACAAGTAATTCACAACCAGGGGTACTAGTACCCCAAGGGGTACTTCTGCAGTTGCCAGGGAATATGTGGGAACATTGTAGAGTAGCTCAGTTCATTTGAAAAAAATACAAATCACCTATACACTGTAGCGATTGAGTGTGTGTGTGACATATAGTAAGCAAGCTAGCAGAGAAGTATTGCAAATGGTTGAAATACTGAGATAAAAGGTTGGATAAGGTGGCTAAAAATATTGTCATTGGTTAAAATAGCTAAGTAATGGATAAACTGTTAAAACAGTAAAAAGTAACGGATCAATAGCTGACATTAAATGTATTGGAAAAATGGTTAAAATACATAAATTAATAGAAAATTTTTTGAAATAGTTTCTAATGGATAAAAAGTTGAAAACGTTTGCACTAAACTTATCGGATAAATGGTTAAAAAAGCTTGCTAAAAGTAAGGGATGAATGGTCAAATTAGCTACATTAGTAATAGATAAACAGTTGAAACCGTTAGCAGGAATCAATGAATACTTTAAAAAGTTGGCCTTAAATGGGATGAATGGTTGAGATGTCCAACTTCTGCCACTCACAGTCGTAGCCTAATGGTACAAATCCTATTGTCCAAACAGATCAAAACTATGTTCAATAGTATGAAAAAAAAAAATATTGCTTTATATAATTAATAGTGTTCAGTCAATTCAAATAAACACATTTGGAACCCTTTGGTGTCAATGACAGGGTCGGGCCTACTGAGGTCATCTGACAGGGGTGTGGAGGTTGGGAACCACTGTCTCACACTACTGATTCACTTGATACTCGCATGCCTTGCTTTGGTTATGTTCAGTAATGCATTGCTTTTGTTCAATAAATTACTTTTTGACATACCAATTTCAAACCATTATTCAAAATAGCTCTCTATTCCAATTAGCAGCCACCTGGTCTGACTGGATAGTCATAGCTGCAGGGACATAATGTATCTTTTCACATTGACACGGTGAATGTTATTAGCTTTGACGTAAAACAGGAAAAATATGCTTTCAGTCAGTTCAGTTTCAGTTGCTTCCACTCCCATTTGGACCTTAAGGAAAAAGGAAAACAAAAGAAAATCTCCTATTTGCACTTGCCATTTCTACAGCCTCCAAGAACACATTTCCTTCCTCTTGTGAATTTATCATTTCATTCCAGCTACAGCGATCAGTGGACAAATCTTTGTCCATCATTGGTGACCACAGCTGTTTTTAACATATATACTGACAGCGACACACTAATAATAAATATTTCCACTATTGACACTTTTTGAAAGTTTCTGCTCGCCCTGTCCTTTCTGTTCTGTGTGGAAAAATGTTGTATGTCGTCTGTGCCATATACAGCAACATAACTCCTCCTTTCACACAGCCTATTTTAAACCTTATTTCACACTTTACATCCACCGACTGGATGCGGCAACATGTTAATCCTCCACCGAGAGCTTGACGTCTGTAGAAAAAGAGGCATCTTCTGCTTCAGTTAACTGTTCACGCACAGCTCTGTATCTTCCGGAATCAACACAAAGAGCCTGAATTAAATGCTGTGTCCTTGCAATGCATAATGTGAGTGCTTATGATAATGTGTGTATATGCGACAGTTCTATGCTTGATTATCCTGCAGGAAGTGAGAGATTGCGTCAGTGAGTCGGTGTACATTATGTCTGCGTGTGTAGTTAATGCATTTTTATGTATTGTGTGTAGCGTAGGGTTGCTAACTCTCAACTCACAGGACCCAAACAAATTGTTAATTTCAAAATAACCCTGTCAAATATAGCATGAAAAAAAAAAGTGCAAGGAGATGGTGAGTGTGAACGTTACCATTGGCCGTTATCAGTTTTTATCACTACCATTCTAATACTTCTGAAAAAAATGGGCAAACTGCACCTACCTGCAGTCGCAGTTCATCACGCGGGGTTGAGGTTGTGAATTCGAGCTAAACAACTTCTGAACCTATTAGTAGGTGTAGTAGGCCCTTCTATGGGGCGTATAACCACCGATAACGCCCATCTAATGGCCTAATAACGTCCGAAGCGGGTAAAGAGAAATAAAGTCTGCTGATTTGTCTGCTGATCATGGCAAACTATTTCCCCACCAGGATACTGTACAAGAAGCCTGGTTCCCTTTGCTTTATTTCAAGGTGTCCATCATTATTCCATCAAGATGTCCCAGCATGTTGGGCACCAAAGCTACAGGGGGAAAACAAACCTCCATGAGCTCTGTGAAATCACTGAAATTAATACACCAAATGTTATTAACATGCAGCACAATGAGCATCTCCACCTTCTACACCCTGCTTGAAAGATTGTGTGTGTGTGTGTGTGTGTGTGTGTGTGTGTGTGTGTGTGTGTGTCCCCTTCTGCCTTATTGAATTCAAATGCACATTTGAGTAATGCACATTTTTATGTTAATGCAGGCATTTGTTTTGAATGTGTCCTTATTTATAGCAGTAACTTTCATAACCATTGATAAGCTGAAAAATGTCAAAGCATTTGTGCATTATGTGTGCGTGTGTGTCCTTTTGTCAGTGCCATACTAATCATTGTAATGACTTTTAAAGCTCCTTATATACAGAGGGCGGAAAAGTTAGTTTCATTAAGTGTGGGTGTGCAGACCTTTATGCGTGTCCTTCCTAAAAACAGAGATGATTTTCATTTCCCATGATAAGCATAATAAAATGTCAACTTGGCCATAAATCCTGCTTGTGTTGCCTGTGTGTCTGCTGAGATAGCAGCACAGCTCACGTTGGCAAAAATATGCAGTAAACAAGGTGGAGAGGCTTAGGTAAGGAAGCTTTGCTATTGTGTTGTGCTTTTTCTGTAGTAATATTAATTGTGGGAAAGCTGAACGTGGCTTGCTATGTCTTGAAACACCCACATCTCATTCCTAACTTGGAACATCATTAAGCCTCCCTTGTAAAGCTTATTTCAGGGTGCTGCAAAGAAGACTTTGGCACATTGTTAAATATGGATTTGATTATTTACCTCTGCATTGATACTGCTGGGTCATAGGAGTTTGCCCATCCGGTCTTTGATAACTTTGATAACTAGGCTTATGATGCGTCTCCAGGGGTTTCTTGTGGTGGGTATTCTAAGGGTATGGGGTGCTGGGGCCGTTCAAAGCCATTGGGTCCCTGTATAACTGGAGTGAGAGTTGCATCCATGCTTTTGGCCAGCACACTCAGCAGATTTTGGACTTTGCCAGGGTTGTGCCTTGTCACCGAAATCTATTTTCGATGTTCACAGACAGAATGGCCAGGTGACGAGGTGATGGCCCCTTTGAGATTGCATCACCCGAGCTCAGTGGTTAGGACACGTACCATATGGGTGCGTATGCCCTGAGCGGGGGGGTCGTCTCTGGTTTGGTTTCAACTGCTGAGAGCTCAGAATCATCTTCAGTGTTTGACAAATACTAGCAGAAATAATGACAAAACACCCAAAGAATGGCGTTTGATTGATGATTCATAATTCCAAAAGCTCTGATCAGTCGGGAACAGGCATGGTTTTAAAAATTATTAATAGCGATTTACAGACTGCGTGGGCTTAAATGCACAAGAAGCCTAATCTTCCCTTTACAAAAATTAACTACATGTTCAAGATTTGGTAGGCATATTTATCAAAAATATGCAATAATTAGGATCAGTGTATATGATGGCATTAGAATCACCAAATTTGACTTTTACTTTTTTTTTTCAACTGTGTGTTCAAAACGTGGATTTATACATTGACCCACACAATGTTAATGTTCACTTCTGCAGAAGTTAGTCCTTTCCCCACTCACGTTAACCTGGTTGACAGGCGAGATGTGCGTTTGACCAATCAGCTGTCGAAAGGGTTTATTTTAACATAAGAACGTGGAAGAGAATTTATCCCTCATCTATTGTGCCGCCTACTTTGAAAGGACGTTTTGTCTCGGCTCATGCCTCTGGAGCCTTGTCAGATCACAATGAGAGAAGTAAAAAAAAAAGAAAAAGATGTGTAATCTTCCCACAATTGCCCCAAAATCTTCAATCTGTCCTGCTCGCTTCTAAAGCAACAATATGTGCATTCAGATTTCCTCGCGCTTGCTAATCCTGACTCCTAAAATTAGGTTGCTTTGAGGGAACTGAAGATGGATGCATCCTTCCAGTTCTTCTGTTTTTGAAGAACAATCGCTACAACTTCTACTTGCTTACTTTCCCCCCTTTTCACTCTCCTTTCTCTTCTGTCTATCTTTCTCTACTCTTCGCTCTCTGTTCCTTCTTTTTCTTTTCCCCTTCCCTTCTCCAATTTGTGTTATCATTATCTGCCTGCTTGCATCCCTTTTACTCCTCCCTTCTTCAAAATGATTTTCTCCTTTTCTGTTCCTCTTGTTTATACACTCGTTCTATATTCTTATCTCTTGGGTTTAGGCCCGTGTGTGGGGCTCTGAGGGAGATCTATGTTTCGTGCCAAACGTTAGCGTGCTGAGGTGAATGTTATTCTGGGATTCGAGACGATATTATTCAAGTTGCTGCTTCAGAACACACATGAATTGAGGAGGGAATATCAAAGGTACCCAGTGGAACGTTTCAACATTACAACTTCATGAAATATTAAAAGCATCATATACAGGTTATTCACCCCATATGGAGCCCTTTCTGAAAAAGGTACAGCTGAGACGTGGAGGCAACAGAGAGGAAGAAATGGCATTGACATTCATTTTTTTTGACCTGCTCAAATCAACTGCTGCTCTCATAAAATATTCAAAAAGAAACTATCAAACAAAAGCTAAGTCTTCTAAAGTTGCCATGTTCTCTCAGCTTGTTCAGTGTGTTAGTATGCTAACATTTTCCAATTAGCGCTATCATCCTCTTTCTCTCTCTCTCTCTCCCCCCCCCCCCCTCTTCCACAGTGGCAGCACAGCTGCTTTGTGATTTCGTGTTGAATGCTCGCGTGTTGCAGCAAGTGGCATGATGGCAGATGAGACCCGGGCATTAGTCACACGCGCAGACACACACAATCATATTATGTTCTGAATCACATGCTCATTTTCAGTAACGCACACACGCACACAGACAGACAGAGGAGTCATCAGATTGGCTTCAATGCTTCAGCACTCCTCATCTCTGAAATATTCATGTTGGTTTTACAGGTAAATGGGAGAGGACGGGGAGCAGGAGGAGACACGAGACAAAGAACAAAGGGGGGGGGGGTAAGGAGAAGTAAGAGCAGGGGAGAATGACTGAACTAAAAGAAAGAAGGCAAGAAATGCTGCGATGATGTAAACAGGGGAAGGTTTGGATATAAGGGAGGAGAAAAGAAGTTTCACGATATCTGAATTGTAATTATTATTTACCATGCGAGTTTGTTTACTTGCTTGTCGCTCCTCTGTTGTATTTCTGACAAAGTAACTGCTCAGCGAGTGCATGCTGGACTATTAAACTGCACTCACTGTTTTTTTAAATCTGTTTTAAATGCCTACATACCGTAATTTCCGGACTACAAGCCGCTACTTTTTTCCCACACTTTGAACCTCGCGGTTTATACAATGACGCGGCTAATTTATGGATTTTTCCCGCTTTCACAAGCTTCATGTCGCCAAAAAACTGAGCACCGTCACATAATGTGACCTAAATCAAGCGCGCTCAAACTTCCCATTCATTACGGTAATTAACTTTTTTACGGAATTTCTCGGTGTTTCATTCAGTGTACCAAATGAACCTCTAAAAACATTATGCCAACCTTCAATTGCAGTATTAGTTCTTGGAATGTCTTCAGCAGCGGACATTATGAACAGCGGACATTTTAAACAGCGGACATTATGAATGGTCACGGTTCTGATTACGGTCATGTTGTCACCCTCATCATGGCAAAGACACGGAGAAAGGCATATGATGCAGCTTTCAAGTTGAAGGCGTTTAAAAGCCTATTTATTTTTGTTCCAAGCCGTGTTTCGTTAAAGCCTGTGTAAAGTTCATTTGTTTCAATGTACCGGTAGGCACCTGCGGCTTATAGACATGTGCGGCTTATTTATGTACAAAATACATATTTTTTAAAAATTCAGTGGGTGCGGCTTATATTCAGATGCGCTGAATAGTCCAGAAATTACGGTACTGAACTCCTAACTTCATGCAAGCTCGATGCCAGTCTGAGATCCTCCCATGGCTCGAGAATAGAGGAACATCTCTCCTCTCCGGAATGACCTGCCAGCAAAAGCTCTTGCAAACATTTAAAACTCCTTTTTAACTTTACGTTATCTTTGTTTTGTGTTATTCCGTTAATGCTGTCTTATCGGTACGGTTATGGCCTTTTTTAATTAGCTTCAAAACATGAAACACAGGCACGTGTACGTGATACGAGTGCCCTGAACGACATCCATGTGCACAAATGTGGTCTCGAGAGCATCAGGTTGCGACAGGCGTGAGCGCGACGCTCATACGTGCTCACAAACTACTCAACCCGCTCGCTCCTCATGTTGGCTTTGGAGACAGGGAAGGAATAGCCAGAAGCAGTAGAATAGTCTCCGCTCCTTTTTCAGTTTGTCTCTTTGAATATCGAGGAAGACGGATGCCGTCCATTTTCATGCCGTCTATCATTTTGTAGCAAGTAGGCCTAGGCCTGCACAAGTTTTGAGACTGATTAAACGCCATCTATGGTCAGCTGTGACCTACGATGTGTCTGTTAAAAGGCGAAGCTAGTAGCCACAGAACAGATGGCATGGCAACAGTAACTCTGTAGGAGCTCACTAAAAGAAGCACAGGAAAGCTGAATGTCCTGTGTAAAAACAAACAAATAAAAATAAAAACAGTCTCTATCAAGGGTTGACTTTCGAGGCCGGTGCAATCTCAAGGAGAAGACGGGGTTGGCTCAGCAGTGACCGAGGATCTGGATGTGTGTTGTGCAAGCCAAATTGCTGTGTCTTTCTGCGGAACATGTTACGGGCGCCAGATTATCTCACTGTGAAAGTGCATGAAGACAAGTGACAAGTGTTGTTTTAGAACACGAGGAGGGGGAGGAGAAGGACTAACAATACACTCAGCTGCCTTAAGATCAAAAGTTGAATGTTGTAGCTGTGAAGTCTTACATCACTGACATTGTAAACAACCCAAAAGAGGACAGAGGGAGGAATCACTCAAGCGTGAAGAAGAAGAGAAAAGAGTGATGAAGACGTCGCCGGCTGCATACGAGCGGCAGTGGCGTGTGCTGGAAAGATCAGAAATGAACCGAAGGAGAGCACAGTCGGAGTTTTTCACCTCCGTTTGAAGTGCCACTCTTGACAGAACGTACACACATAGTATTCTGCAGCACCTGTCCGGTCCTGTGCTGCCCTGCGCGTTTTGTGCAGCAGCGAGACGTCGTGTTGTGTGGGACCAAGCAGAGGGTCTTTGTTGAGCGGAGGGGCCGTGGAGCCTCTACCTGACCTTCTCGCAAATGTTCTGTCGTCAGCTGAGTCACTTCTTTACTGCTGAGCAAAGAGACGAGTGCAGACAGCAAGGAGGGATTGAGTTCATCCCCAACACACACCAATGAGTCGCATGTCACGCTTCTATGGCTGAGCCTTTCTGCAGGTTAACACTAGATCAAGACGTAGTTAGATTACATGTATTTACTGTCTCGTTTTTGCCTTTCTTGTTTTATTCCTGAGCAATAGTATCGATACATGAGGCATACATTCACAGAAAAAGCTGGATTTTCAGTTTGGTCACAGCTCCTCTTGAAATTAAGTTATTTTAACTCGGGGAATATGATGTTGGAATTTAACTTTAGGATTACAAATATTTGCAGAGGAAACTATCGGCCTCAAAACGTTCATTCCACATTTCATTCTACACTTCATTTCAATAAAGTGCCACTTTATTGAAATGCCACTCAAGAACTTCAACACGTCTGTTGATACAAAAATGTGTTTTCCGAACGTATTTCTTGTTGAGATGGACGCAGGTTAAAGTGAGTGGGGAAAGGACTAACTGCTGCAGAAGTGAACATTAACATTGTGTGGGTCAATGTATAAATCAGCATTTTGAAACAATCATCATTTTACCTTTTCAAGAAAACGCAGACACCAGAGTACCTTTTAATAACCGACGTGAGTGCATGCCATATAACCGCAAAGTCCTGGGTTCAATTCTAGCCTTGGGAGTCCAAACCCTCCATCTCTCCACTGTCCTCTGTCAAATGAAGGCGAAAATGCCAAAAGAGAATCTTAAAAAAAATAAAAACCCCACAGTCACCAGCACTCACAATCTTAGACTTGCACATCTTGCCAATGTGCTTGAAGCAATGTATTGCAGTATAAAAGGAGTAAAAATAGACGGCGAAATGAAAGGGAATGTTTTATCTTGTGTTGAATCTGGAAAACACAAAAGGTGTTTTATCTTCTGAAGGCTTTTTATTCACTTATGAAAATCAAAGCTGAGCCTTGGACAGTTGTATTCGGCTCCTCTGTCGCCCGTGTTCAGTCACTAAGTGAAGTGAACGTCCTGCAGTTTGTCAAAGTGACAGCAGTGCAGAAAGTGAAGCAGGTGCAGCTGATCAGCAGATACTGGCACACATGGTAGCAGGAAGCAATATTCAGTGCAGCAGAAGAAATGCATTACAGCTTCATATAAATCATCATGAAGGTATTAATGAGAAGTTATGTGATATATTGATGTTTATTAGCATTATTTATTAGCAGTCCTAGTGTGATTTCCCTTCCAAGCCAAAAACATTTTTTTATTGTTTTTATCAATCTTGCTGACCTGAATCTTGATGGCCTTGTTGGTGTTGGAACTCGCCCTCATAGTGGCTGAACGATGGGACTCCATTTCCCATGAAAACCCTCCATCACTTCCCCTACGATCTGATGTCGCTTTTTCACACCTGGCTGCGAAACTTGCCACGATTTAAAAAATAAATAAATAAAAGAGCAACCTCAATCTGTTCCAACAGCTCGGGTGGCTCTCCGATCACCTGACGCTCTCAAGATCTTGCCTCAAGTCTCAAGACTCTCAGTTAGCCAGCACTTCTGATCCGCATTACACAAGTTTAGTGCATGCGGCGGCTAGACTTCACAACGATAGGAGCACAGAGCGGTTAGCAACAAGATAGTTGTACTTAAGATAAGATCAGATAGAACTTTATTTATCCCGAGGGAAATTGTTGTGCAACAGTTGCAATACACAGTAGGAGACAGTATAAGATGCAACAATTTACAAAAATGTACAAATAGTGCAAAAATGTTTTATACAAATATATATGTATAAAAAATTCTAAAATAAGATGAGTTGAGATGGGGTGAGGTGCAATATTAAGGTGCAATATTCAACAAGATGAGGTAAAGTGCAGTATTTGGCAAAATAACAACATAAAAAAATAAGAATTACCAAACCAAACTCAGTATGAGGGCAGTAAGCTACATATGAACCTAAATGAAAAGAATGTAGATGGTGACGATGATGAAGAGAGGAGAAAGAGAGAAAGGATGCGTGGATGCGTTGTAAAGTCTTTTCGCCACAGGGAGGGTAACTTGCGAGATAACCAACGGAGCAGCTGGCTTCCTCCGCCTGGCAGCAGGGTTGGGGTGAGCCTGGCTTCCCCTGGGCATAGTGTGTAGCGTACAGTAACTTTAACAACCAAATCAACAACATAAAGCAGTTTATTTACTGAGCTTTATTGTGTGATCTGTTGTCTGCTAATGGATAAGGCCACACAGCCAAGTTGGTGAGTTTTTATTATTGTACACACACAGTCGCATGCACAGTAACCATCTTTTTAACCTGCCACCCTTAACCATAGTCACGTTATGATCTCACATAAATTGTGCATTAAACACAGTGCAGAGAGGGATTAAAAGCCCCCCCGCTCCCCACACATGTCTTTACACAAATCTCTCTCTCTCTCTCTCTCTCTCTCACACTTCTCTTGTTTCTCTCTAGTTAAATATTTAGTTGAATTAGTTATTGTTACATTTAAAAAATTAAAGAAAATTAATAAATGCTTTTTAGAATATACATGCTGGTTTGTTTAATGTTGTACAAGAGTGATTACTGCCGACCTCTACTGTGAAAGAATTCTTCAACCTTTACCAGCTATTGATATGGTCATTTTGTTTATAGTTATTAATGTAATTATTAATATGAGATCCTAATTCATAGTGTAGTATATTTTATGAGACTACTATACATTAACTAGCAATATTTTTTTACTTTGACACAAAGTAATTGGGGTGACTTAATGTAAATCAAATCATACTAATTAATATAATTAATAATAATTTTTTAATGACTAATTCCTTCTGATTGCCATTGTAATGCCTCTTGAGCTGCTGTACGCACATAATCCCTATGAATGTTTTTTTTATAATTATTGCATATCAATAGCACTATTAATATCATTAATATTTAACCACACTTGCTCACAGAAAATCCCAACACTGGCATCAGACCACTCGTGTTTCCTCATCATTCCAAAAGTAAATGATATTCATTAAACCTCTTCAGACTTTTTGAGTAGTCCAGCAGGTACAGCGCAGGTGCAGCGCAGGTGAGACTAATGACATCAGCGATGGCTCAGTTCCAGCACGTTTTGCGATGCACTGCAGCAATTAGTGAGATTTGTAACACCCGTGATTGACGGCTTGAAGGAGCTTGCTATGCAACTTACGTTGCGTTCCACATCGTATGCTTTTTGCCTTTGGTATGTACTGCAGAAATTTACGAAATATGCACTGTTGCGTGCAGTACGGATACAATTGGGACATACTGCTTCATCCTAACATGGCGCCTTGAACTTTGACCCTTTTCGCTCATCTATGCCCCGAGCAAAGGATTCTGGGTCAGAATAGCCAGAAAAGCAGGCTGGCTTCCATACTGCAAAAATGTGACCGGATGCACAAGGACATCCTGGTATTTTTTTTTTGCATACTGGATTTGACATACTATGGGACATACTAAATGGCATGGTAGTAATGTAATGGTGTTAGGGAATGTTTTTCTGCTAATTAAGACCAGATTTCAATGTTGATACCTTCTTTGGTTAAAGTTTTTTACTTGCTCATACAAGGAATCATGGTATTTCTGTGGTATGCTTCACTATATATACATATGAAGTATGTCATATAACAACAGTATTATTGAATGGGTTTAGACAACCACAATACTGTGTACCATTGCAGCACCGTGCAGCAGCGACAGACCATCAGGGGGAAAGCGAGAAATATACACAAATCTATTACATTGTAATTTATTCCCATGTTCCCGGCCGCCCCTCTATCTCTCCACTCGCCAGCTCTTTCAACAAAACTCAGTGTCAAGAAACAAAGAAATAACAATGCTGCTTTAATTACCGCCCAAATATACCAATAAAATAATAATAATAACATTAACAATGGCTCAGTTGTATCCATGACAGTGTGGCAGTGATCCCACGTGCATAATACCAGAAACCCTTATTGGGTCAGACATTCGGGACACAAAATCCCACAATGGGACTGCTGCTATGACCCACTTTTTAACAAACCAAACAACTGTAATCCAGCCTCAAATTATGCAGAATACCCTGGCAAGCCATCTTAAATAAACTGTTAAAAACCTGGAGCTCACTTTGCAGAATTGGCGTGCCATGTGGATCTCTCTTCCAGCCACACACCTGATCCACACCCTTTTGAGGTTTGTTGATGCATAGAACCCAGTGCCTGATTATTGTTTTGCTACAAATGGACGTCATGAGTTAATTACGTGTTACCCGAAAGATTCTTTTTTTTTTTTTAAATATCACACAGAAGACTTAAACAGGGATATGGCGAGCTTTCTTCAGGCTGGTTAAACCACGCTTGAAACGCCACGTTTTGATGTCGCAAGTTGCAGTTAGTTTGGTGTACTGTACATTCTCTCTCCCAATGAACCACTTCACACTTTTCCTGGAAGAGGAGCTCAGTTATCCAGCGCGCGACGGATTTTGATGGCTGTGCACTCGACTGTATACAGCCAAATAACAGACTAATTGTTCCAAACTTCGATTTTGAGCTCAACATTTTTTGTGTGCGAGCTCGGACTTTATCTGCTGCTCTCCAGTCCTGCGCTGTCAAACTTGTTTTTTTTGTTGTTGTTGTTTTATCAAAACTGAACACCGTAACAGCTGATTTGACTAATTATCTTCAATCCGAGAGGGACGCTTCTAATTAGCAAACTCGACTGCTGAAACGCTTGATTGTTCCATGGCGGAGGACAGGACGCTACAGGGAACATGGATCCGCTTTGATTGGTATTTGTTTCCTCATATTCAGAATTGCTTATTTATCACAAAGATTAAAGTCCAAAAACTCAAACTCTTCTTGTACATGGCTGATCTTTTAAAATATTGTACCCTCATCTCTGTCCTCAAAGTGATCCCGGATTCGCAGAAGACGCATAAATAAAAACATTTCTACTCCCTAAAATAAGCATAATTAAGCCTTTCTTCTTCCTCTTAACATAAACCCAAAAAGCCCACAAAGCATGCATCCACACACACACAAATACACACACACACTCATCCTTCCAGCCTCCTTTTTCTACATTTGCACACTCAAACAAAAACAACCCAATTCATAGTCACTGGCGGCACATCTTCCTGTTTGGAGCGCCTCGGCTTTGGGAGGCGTCGGCAGCCGTTAA
The DNA here is from genome assembly GCA_943593645.1 of Bovichtus variegatus. Classification (NCBI taxonomy): domain Eukaryota; kingdom Metazoa; phylum Chordata; class Actinopteri; order Perciformes; family Bovichtidae; genus Bovichtus; species Bovichtus variegatus. The sequence continues at coordinate 1,881,510 of CALSCE010009465.1, read as the reverse complement.
GCCGCCACTGTGGGGAGGGTTTCGTCAGTGAGGATGAAAGGAAGCACCTTTTTCAATTCGGAAACAAACACAGAAAAAATAAAAACGTAAAAAGCCCCATCCTCGAAGCAGCGCTCTTATCCACTTCCTCAGAAAGCTTAATCTCATTTCCACACTCGACTGTGTACGCGGCTAACTAGTCTGTACTGTTTCCTGTTGTTCTGCCTCTTCAGAAGTCAACCAGGGAGAAGTTTATGAAGAGGCCAAGCAGGAGGGGATGGAGTGGAGTGGTGGGCAAAAAGAGAAAGGAAGAGTTCAAAATGCACTGTGCAACTTTTCTCATAACAGGAGAAGAATGAAAACATCCTGTGTGTCTAAGACCTAAATTCCTGTGATTTTGGGATGAACACTATCTGCTGGTGAATTGGCACGTGGAGTCTAGAAGGACTTCCATGACATGCAAGGTCATCAGGGGTGTGTTCCAATTGACCCTTAACTAGTCCCATCCTTCCTTGGTTACTGTTGGCAGGCCTGAAAAGCTTTTAAACCCAGAAACGATATCAGTGAGAGATATTCCAAAGGAAATAATAGCAAATGTTTTGGAATAATACTTCAGATTTTTCAGAGAGATTTAGACAGAAATTACTCCGATATGCATTTGAGACATAAATGTTTCATGAATATTTGTTAACAATAAATGATTGAATTTTTTTGTTCCCGTGTGTTTATTTTATGAAACCTTGCCAGGTATATGAAGTAATCATTTTATAAGAGCAATTAGTCACTTGAGGCCATTATTTACAGTGATTTCACAAGGGGGTTATAGAAACTCCGCTCCGCGTCATGGCTAACAATGCCCCTTAGCTTTTTTTTTTTAATCACTGTAAATTACGGCCTTTCGTAGCTAATTGCTTACCTAAATCACTGAAAATCTATTTTTTTTAAAGTGGTAGCCAAACCGGCAGCAAGTGTTAGGAAGCGAGGATAGATGATATGTGGTCCCTCGTTAAAATCCTGGCAGCAGAGTTTGGGATGAGCTGGAAGCGGTATAGGATTTTTCTTTTTTTTACTGTTGATAGAGTGCGAGGAATTACAGGAGTCTAATCGACTAGCTTTGAAGCCGTGGATAGCATTTTGGTCTAAGACGACGACAACGAAAGCAGCACTGCATAATTGATTTGTTTGTATTAGCTAAAGGGTTTAATAACAACCAACACCGATATTTCTTCAATGCTGAATTATTGAATGGGACAGTATACCAAGACTATTTGATATTTGGGTAATTGTACTGTCTTGACTTAAGATCAATACACAAGCTCATAGAGGAACCGTTTGTCAAAAAACATCAAAATAACAGCACTGTGAGGAAGAAAGTGTCGAATTAGCACCACAAAATGTCAAACTTTTGAACAATGATATGAAGTTTGTCTCCATCATATAACAACAGTATTATTGATTGGGTTTAGATGTCAACAACCACAATACTGTGTGTGTGTGTGTGTGTGTGTGTGTGTGTGTGTCGCTCTAGGCACCTGTACCGTAGTGGTACAGATAAACGTCTAATCATACTATAGTGATAGGCGTCTCTGTGTGTGTAAATATGTGTGTGTGTGTGTGTGACCCGAGGGAGTGCAGTGCCCCACGTGAAGTTATGTGGATCAGCAATCCTGTACAAAACTGCAAGAACCCAGCCCACCCGGCTCGCCCGGCCGGACTTCGGTTAGCGCATGCACTATAGACGCGTATCAAATCCACACAACAGCGCTGCCATATCTGCTAACGGCCACTATGGGACGTCTCTGTAGGTTTCTTTCGCAAAATAGCGCGCCTGTCCGTGCCATTATGTTACCAATGATAGATTTT
>CALSCE010009465.1:1868911-1879568 GCA_943593645.1 Bovichtus variegatus | reverse complement strand
AATCTATTACATTGTAATTTATTCCCATGTTCCCGGCCGCCCCTCTATCTCTCCGCTCGCCAGCTCTTTCAACAAAACTCAGTTTCAAGAACCAAAGAAATAACAATGTTGCTCTAATTACCGCCCAAATATACCAATAAAATGACATTCACCATCTCTTTCTGAATATGTCCAAACATCTCCTGTAATTCGGAAAACAGATAATCCACCTAAGAGCACGTGTTGAAGTATTATTTAAATTACATTCAGATATTCACCTCTCTCCTCTTCTGAAATGAACAGAAGGAAAAAGCAGTCCGGCAGTTTTCTACGGATACGCTGATTCAAATAACTTCACTGCACTCCCTCGGGTCCTCAGCAACACACACGCCAGGCGTGAAGTAGATCGGTTCGATGGGTTGGCGAGATAATCGAAACTCAGACGAACACACACACACACACACACAAACACAGACGAGGTAGAGCCAACGGGCAGCTCTGGAGACGGAGCTTCAGTTAGCGGCTGCACCAACTCAAATTCAGCCGGCACAAACCTCAGCGCCGGGAGACATATCGTGCTGTCGGAGCGCTGGGTCTAACCGGTGTAACATCAGCAGTGTAAAGTTTACACACCCCCGGTGCTGGGGTTTGCGCTGGCTAAATGTGTGCTAACTTCTAACTGAAGCTCCCCTTTGGACCAAATGAAAACACAAGCAGTTTTCTCGCTTCATCCACGTTGAACCTAATCCAATAAACAAACCATCACATCACACCACACACAGACCCTATACCTTCAACATGATTGGCAAGCCATCGGGTCAGCTCTAACGCTTCATCCTCTCACTATCAACTCTCCAGGTACAAGTGGTATTACAAGACAGGATGGGCCTGGGCTAGCTGCTTAGCATGCTCAATTCAGTAGAAATTAACACTGTTACTTCGTCACATTCTGTTGATGATGTTAGTTCATTTCATTTTTTATGTTTCAAACTCAAGTTCTCGCCATATCTTACACATTGCCCCTTTTAAAATAGCCCCAAAACAACCAAAAGTACATTGAAAAAAAGGATACAGCGTCCACAACTGAATCTGTTATCTGCACATCCCCGGGGCACGCTGGTGTGCAGGCACCTTTTATTTGTCATCTTGTGGAAACTGAATCTCAGTGTCCTAAAGTGGGCACAGAGCAGCAACTTACCCGCTATCAACTTGTTCAAGGAGATAAAAACAACGCTTGGCTCAAAGTAAACACTTATGGGTAGCGATTCTGAAGGGATACAGATGAGACGGAGAGGACGAACATCACATTTCCCATTTGAAGCATGACATGTTGGATGAAACAGCAATTATCTAGTTCAAGATGTCCTTTTTCTGCAAGTGTTGACCAAGTCAGCAGCTGAGTCATAATGCGATCCGTGTAAATGATTAAATTTTTTGAGAATGTGATTCGTTATCAGTGTTGAAGTTTTTTTAATAACCATGTTTCAATTACATGAAAGCAAGGTTGAAAAAGGATTTTATTCACATCTCCAGCTGCACTGGGATATATAAAACACGTTCCTCCCTGGCAATGATACTAAACACTAAATGCATAATTAGGAAACTAATAAAGTTTATCGATCATGAGAATATAGACATATGGGTCTCCCTCTCTCTTCAGCTATTTATGGAAATAAAGAGTCTGGTGATCATGCTGTAGAAATATACCAGATATATGCCATCACACAGCCCCTCAAAGTGTTTTAAAGCAGAAATACAGTGAAAATTGCAAGTGAAGGTTATTCCTAAAATGTAATACTTGTTTAATGCTTTATGCTAATACTAGGGGAAATGATGAATATATATATATATATATATATATATATGTATATAAACCAGTGTGGTGTATTCTCGGCATTCTTTTTTAACGATTGTTAACCATAATGAGTAACTGCCTAAAACAAGGTATGGGAAAACTGACATGCTGTGTTTATGAGCTGTTGATCATTAAAGTTTTTAACCTTTAGACATAAAAAAGTTAATGGTGTAAAAGCTAGAAGAAAAGGCCATGACAAGTAAAGTCAGCAATCAGAGGATAACATCTCCCGAGACACCATTAGTTAAAAATTCCAAACCAAAATATCAGTGAAGTGGAAAAAGCAATACGAACTGCATGAGCTACTGGTTAATGATAAGACACAGTTGTTTGCCAGGCAGCGGGAAAGTGGGGGAGTACTGGCAGAAAAGGGAATTAATGGTGTCTAGAAGAAAGCAGTAAGAGAAAAAGTCAAGGACAGTAGGAGGATCTGAGACTGTCCCACACAGAAAGACGTAACAAAAGATAAAGAAAATTAATAAAGGAAGAAGTGGGAGCGTTGTAAAGTCAGTCTCTCCATGGACAGACTTGTGTTGGCTGTACTGTGTTAACTCTCCAGTAAACTCTGATCTATTGGAACTGTTTTGACTCTGTTGATTTTTTTTGAAAGCATTATATAAGTATTCTTAAATTGTGGTGAAGATCCTGAGGACATCCGGCCCAGTTTCAGAGATTTTCCTCCCCCACCAGCAGAAATGCAAGTTGCACTTGTGGGGATGCTGGCAGGGAGCAGCGTCGGTGTCGTGCCACAACCAGAGATGGGCATCCAGGCAACTGAACCAGGATAGTGATATCAGCTGGCTTGCTATGTTTTGTGTTGTTGCACTTGCTTGATGTCTGGCTGTGTTAGAAAATATGTCGACTCGCTGGTCAATGCATGTGTAACGTTATAGCTGTCCGTACTTACAACAGCGGTGCATTGCACTCTGGAACCGTTTAAGGTGCTTAATCTCAAATATACCAAATCCTACATCATGTTGCTTTAACTCTTGCTGTCAGCTAAATGTGTGAAGTGTTGCTTCAAAAATAGAATCCAGACCAAACAAGCGTTTGAACAAATGCCCTCAATAACACAGTGAATCCCCTCCAGCTCTCTCCTTAACACTTGTTTTTCCTTTCTCGTCCGTCTTAGTATCTTATTATTATGTACCGTTATGCTCGCTGTAAACACTGCGAGTTGCGGCAGATAAGAGAATCATCTAAATACCTCAAATGTAAATGCAAATGAAGCTCATGTTGCGCTTACTGTAAGTCGCTCTGGATAACAGGGTCAGCCAAAATCCTACAAATTTAAATGTATAACAGCCATAAAAAAAATTAAGAAATAAATAAAACTTTGCTCTCCTGAGCAACACGCATCTTATCTGGGCTCATGGAAGCGACAGCGACTAATGAAATAAACATTGGTCTCAGCCGAAGCTACATGAAGATACAGTATATTGGCCTACACTGCTTCTGTTTGTTACAGTGAGAGTGTGTATTTTCAGAGCAATGGGCCTCCGGAGCAATTGCCGTTTGTTTTCGGGGTAACTGACTGTTGGACAAATGGGTTTTCGGTCCAATGGGACATTTTTTTGGAACAATGGGTTTCTTCGTGTATTCACACAGTTGACCCCCGAAATAAGGTTTCAAGGATAATTTGTCATTTTGTATAAGGGACAAAAGAACTTGACGTCTAGGAACCACAGTACTTATGATGGGACGACGTCTAGCAACCACAATACAATACTACTAGACGTCGATTAGCACTCAGCTGCGGCACAGTGCGGACCTTCATGCGAAACAGCCACCTGAAAATGCTTCCTCTCTGAACCCCCAATCAAACGCATTCAAATCTGAGAGATAAAAGTAGAAGCAAACCAGTGTGAGCCAAAACCCTCCACCTCTGTTTGCGCCATCAAAGCAAATCGGACAAATAAAAGGGGCAGGTCGCTCGTTTTATGATCAGACAAATCAGATTTGAATGATTGGGTAGATAATGTGCTAATGAGGGCTGCTGATGATAATAGAAGAGGATCTTTTTGAGGCTTCTAATGAAGTTTTCCCCCCCAAATGACATTCTGCTAAGAGCTTTCCTTCCTCTGACTCGGGGTCTGAAGTTTCGGGTGCCTTTCATTTCATAAACTGATACTCCTCCCAAAATCTGTACCAGTACCAAACACATTAAGGCTTGAAAGGAGACTGTAAACAGAATCTGGTTGGCTTCTTAATGGGGAACAGCAGACTGTGATCTGTAAAGACCATATAAAGTGGTAAATAATCCACCTCTCCATGGTCCATTGGTATAATGAGCATGTGATCTTAACACCCATAGCCCTTTTCAGACATTTAATACGCAACACTGCTGGTTGCATCTGTCTGGTAAAGTGATGGCTTTCACTCCCTCATCACAGCTGGATTTTAGGATTTTTTTTGCTGTTGCCTTTATTAACCTTGATCCGTGCCCATCGTGAGTGTGAGTGCCCCTTCTTATCACAGTGAATCTACTGATAAATGGTTTTCCAACTATCAGTTATGTCCTTTAATGTTATTAGAGAGTGAAGTCTATAACTTTTAACAGTGCGCAAGCTTTGAATTAGAGGATGTTAAATAAGGACTCTCTTTGAATTGCTGTTTGCTGACATGCTGTATGTGAAGCGTTTTTTGCTAGATAATCATTTTGTCATTCACACAGGTCACATGAATGAAGATTGAAAATATACAAAGAGTGTTGGTCAGATTATTACTTTAGTCGTTTGTTGTTAATTTTTAACTTAATTTGTCCCGATCGCTGTGTGAGGGGAAAATAGTTTTCATACTGATCCGATCTGAAAAGATCAATCTCCTAAGTCCATGTTGACTTATTTTGACTTAAGCGCATAAACTTAACACGAAACATACTGAACTTGTGCTACGTAAATTATGTATTTAACTTATGTACCTAACCTAAGTTACACAACAAGCGTAATTATTTTAACCCAAACCATGATCTTTTCCTAAACCTAACCAAGTTTTATTTTTTTCATGTCACAACATTAACCACTTGTTTAAAACTGCAAGCGTTATACAACGTGTGCCTGTCGCCGGTACTCCCCGACGTTCATTTAAGTTGTTTTAGGATTCGTTGGCAAACAACCTATTCAGTAGTTTAGGTATGAAAATGTGATGCAATAACCACAAACACAAATAGCTTCTTAATTTCCTCTTATTAAATGAGGAAACTCTTGACCTTGACCAAGCAAAGTACTGTCCTAGTCCTGACCTTCTTTTGTTCCACTGAGAAAACACTTCTTGTTGTACAAAATCTGTTAACCTTCAACCACAGGCTGAACACTGTTACAGTGACAGGAGACAGTAATTGCTGATTTGTACTCTAAAAAGACCAGCTGACATTCAGAATGTTTTGAACACTGCTGTGGTTCACAATTCCCCTATGAGCAACTACGTTTGAGGTGCCCTCAAGTAAGGCACTTACAGAGATTGTTTTTTCTGCTGGTGTAATTGTAAAAACTTGGGTTGTATTCTAGCATGTTTCCAAGTCAGGCAAACAACCTGTAGAGGAGGTTAGTCTTGCAGCAGTATGGTAACCGCAATATACCAGGACTCCCTTAAACATTTTGTCATTACAATTCATCCTGAGAGGAACATGTACATCTGAACCACATTCCATGGCAAGTCATCTCATAGTGGTTCATCTCAAAACCACAAATGTCAATCTTATGGTGGTGATGAAGGAACAGTCAGGGGATCGTCTGGAAGCGTTGGAGAAACACACTGGTTTTAATCAGCCGGTCCAGTTTGTTTTGGGGAGGATGAGACCTCTGCAGATAACCTCCTGAATGATGAACAATGAAGAAATCGTAACTGAGAGAAGCTGATGGCGATGGTGGTGAAGACAAAACTCCAATGATCCCTCGCTACTTCAAGACGCCACCAAACTCTGTTTTCTGTTGTTGTTTTGGGTGAGAGACCCCTAGTGGCCAAAATTACAAATACATTCTCTGTTTATGTTGTGTATTTCATCTTCACTGAGTCACAGAAATTTGCCTCAAGGGGATTTACAAACTACAGCACACAGCACTCTGACTTTAGCCAATCAATCGTCAATTCAGATGAGGAAAATCTCCCCCCAAAAAACCTTTAATGGAGAAAAAGTCCTGATTGAACTTTCATTTTGTGTAATCAGGTGAATGTGACCATCACAGCAAACAAAACTAAAAATACAAATTTTTTAACCAAATCCAAAATCAGCTTCCCGTTTAGATCCTGCTGATATGACAAATGGCTCCATTAAACACCTAAATACAACTTGTGTGAGAAGAAAGGTGCGACAAGGGGAAATAAATGACTCCTAATGCAATACACTCGCGATAAACAAACTGTATTAATGAAGTCTGCGGTGACACGCACTGAACGGGAAAGGTGTCACATTAAGGCACTGAGAAATGAAAATGTCAACATTAATTTGTCCCAGGAAGATGTGCTCAGCCGTTTGTTGATTGTTTTCCCCCCTGACCAGTTGTACTTGTTGTAACATTCAGACATAAAACACGTCCATACTTTTCCAAAGAGGAACGGTGTCATTTTGACCAAGAACAAAGAGGACTGGAGTCATTCTGTACGGTCTTGATGTGGGTTGTCTTGTCTGTTTTGTTATGTGGCGTGGCAGTATCTGTATCATTATGCAGTATGGCGATTGTCCACTGGGATTGGTGGGCAGCAAGGCTGACTCGATGCACTGCACCCATCTCTCCTATAGCAATATGTCCACAAGTCAGTTCAGCGAACACATCTTTACAGTAAATGTTTAAAAGACACAGCATGTAGGATTTGGCGCCTTCTAGCTTTTCGCAGATTGCAATCAAATGAATGTCCCTCCGCTCACCTGCAGTAACGAGCCGCCGAGTGCGAAAGGGCGGAAACGCTGAGGTATCCATCAGGACCTACGGCTTGCTCGGAAGCCATGGTCACCATAACACTACTTCAAGAGCAACGGATTTCAATGCGGTGGCTGGCATTACTGCAGTTTTAAAAAATGTGTCGGAGAACTACTGTGGCCCTTTTTAGATTACGTAAAAACGTGATGAAAGGCCTCATCTAGAGCCAGAGTTTGGTTTGTACAATATGAGCGACTGTAGAAACATTACAACATGGCGAACCCCGCGGCGACCCGCTCCCTATGTAGATACGTAGGACTCATTCTAAGGTAACAAAACTACAACGATTCTTAGCTTCAGGTGATTATACTCGAATGAAAAGATAGCTATTAATCTTATACTTAATTTCTGCTAATAGCACCCGCTAAACACTACACACTGGCCCTCATTTCTTGCTCATAGTTCAGCTGCTGCCATTTGTGCTTCTGTAAACCTGTCTCAGTGTCAGTCTGAACAAACTGACAGCCCCTCCAACCTGTGTGTGTGTGGGTGTCTAGGTGTGTGCATGGGTGTGTGTGGACTCAGACTATCAACAGAAAGGCAGCCAGCTGTTTCTTTCGGCTCAGCAGCTTCAACACAACTCAATCACTGAAATGGGTTAGCGTGTGCGTGTGTGTGTGTGTTAATGGGCAACAGAGAGAGATGAAGCAGAGAGAAAAGATGGAGAGAGAGAGAGAGAACTTGTATCAAAAGTCAACTCACAGCTTTGAGTGCAGCATATTGTTCTTATTTGATGTTTTTTTCTGTTCACCTATCTGCCTGGCTGCAGTGATCCACTGAGAGCTTACTGGCAGCTCATAAATATGCATTGTACTGATTCTGCTGATATAATATATAGAATATATATATATATTATTATTTTTAATTGTTTTTATTTGGATCAGGGGTTCTGTACAAAATTGCGAGAACTCGGCCCGCCCGGCCAGACTTAGGTCCACTATAGGATGTCTCTGTATATTTTCTTTCACAAAATAGCACGCCTGTCCCTGCCATTACGTTACCGATAATAGAAATGAGTGTGCGTGCGTGTGCGTGTGTGTGTGTGTGTGTGTGTGCGTGTGTGTGCGTGTGTGGTTGTGTGTGTGTGTGCGTGTTAAACACGTTAGACGTTTATCCGTACCTTTCCGGTACAGGTGCCCGGGGCAGCAGCAAGAGGCCATCATGGGGAAAGCGGGAAATATACACAAATTTATTACATTGTAATTTATTCCCATGCATTCCACTGAGAGTAATCTCAGTCAGCAGCTCTTCTGGCATAAACCAAGCCTCTCCATTTCTCCGCAACAAAACAAGAAAAAATAAAAATGCTTTTCCTATTACCGACCAAATGTACCGATACAATTCAAAATTGCTTTCTGAATCCGTCGAAACATCTCCTGTAATTCGTCAAACACATAATCCACCAAAGAGTGCTTGTTAAAGTATTATTTCAATCATATCGAGGTATTCACCCCTCTTCTCTTCTGAAATGGGCAGAAGGAGAAAGCGTTCATTCTTTTCACTTACACCACTGACACAACACAGCGCTTTCTACAGTGACGGTGGTGTTTCTCTGATTTCAGCAGCTTTTCCCTCATTAACTTCTCACAGAACTTCATCTGAATTTATTATCTTTTGGATTTGAAAGGCTCTCGCCGCCTCCCGCGCTGCAGTACCGCTCTCTGCCTGAACGGTTACTGTTTTACCGAAACACAAATATCACGATGGGATACTGACAGAATTGTTATTAACAGACTTAATCCAACAGGTTTTTGTAGAAATATAGGAAATTTGTTTTGAATTACAATAATTTTTTTCTGGGGGACGACCTCCAGACACCCCCGCCATTATGTATCTTTCCAAGTTTGCAACATTTTAAATAAATTAGCTTTTTGAAAATGTGGCCCACTGAAGAATATAGTTGAATATTGTCGGCCATTCTGAACTTTGACTTTCTTCCAAATACTGGGCCGTACACATTTAATGGGGCTTTGACTTTATCGAGGCCATAAAATAAAACATTTTCATGGCAAGCTTTTGCAGATTAGATTTGCAAATAACATTTTTATCCTAGCCTAGTAATATAATCTAAAATTCCAAAGGCAATATCACCATTATAACCAAGATCCCATGGATAATGATTAATCTGAATGTATTCTCATACTCTTTTACTACAACCGGGAGTGTTCATTTGTTTTCTTGTTTTGGGTTATTAAAGGCCTTGTGTGTATAATTTGAACTTTCCTATTTTGCCGACTCCTGGTGTCATTATCATAAAGACACAACAAAAAGCATCATCTGACAGGGAGTAAGTAATGACGCAAACACATGTCTGTAAAAGCGAGGCAGGGGGAGTGACACAGTGAGGAAGAAACAGGTTAAATGTAAGGTATATTATACACCTGACACCAGCTGTTCACACAGCGGTGCTTTAGTTGCCCTCTGATCTCCTTCACTCTGCTCTTCCACTTTGGTTTTGTTGGCAAGCTTTTTTGATTGCAATGTTTGAAAGCCGAGGATTAAAGTCAGCGGATGATGGACTCTGATGTTACTGGTTACGAACATCATGCAACTTCAGTCAATCTAACACACATTCAACCCTTTAAAGCCCACTGTTGGTATATTACTGTCAAAGCTTAGAAAGCAAGCTTGAACATCAAACCGTGACTCACAGACACGGGCAGTGTGAGATACATGTCAGAGTTTTCTTTGGTCAACAGACAGGCAAGGGTCAGAGCCAGGTAGACTGTCAGATCAGGCAAACAAATCCGATAAAGGGCAAGAAAGAGAATCATCAAACCGTGGGTCAGGCAGGCGGTCAGACAGGCATGATAAATGCTGGGAAGCTAGGCGGTAGACACCAGACGATCGGTGCAGTTTTCCTTGCCATTTCTCTCTGACACTGTAGTGAGTGCTGCGAACAAATCTACACCGAGCAGGAAGTTGAGACAAACCAGGAAAAGCTTCTTTGTGCATCGTCTGCGTGTCACCATTGTGTGTTTTTGTTTTCATCCAAAGTAATCTAAATTAATTTCAAGTGTACATTACAAAATACATGTTTGCGTAAGTATTTACTCGTGAGTCCAGCCTGGTTCCCTTAAAAATTACGTTCTCATTTGCGGATCCTTCGCTTAAAAGGTTCAATGTGTAGTTCAGTATTGGGAACTATTTCACCTGTATTCTACTCAAACAAACACTCTGTAGGTGTCCCGATTGTGTCCCGATTGAAACCAAAAGTCAAGAGACATTTTTAAACGTACGTCCGTTACTTCAATAACGTAACAAACATACTTAAAGGGCCAGTGTGTAGGAAGCCAGAGTTTGGCTTTTTCCGCTACTGGCCAATACAACATGGCGGACTCCGAGAAGAGAAGCCGTTCCCCCGCGGGATCAGTTTAGTTGTATGAGAACATAATCTTGGAGGAGACAGGGTTGGTGAGTCTGTGTCAATGGGTTCCTACCAGCCTTGCACATCTTGACATTTCATCTGTCGATAAATCATTGAAAAGAAACACATTTTTGTCGAATTTGTTTTGGGGTACATTTTCATAATTATCTTCTTGTAACCGGACCACTGCAGTAATTCTTCTTCCAAAAACTGTGTTTTAAATAAGTGAAGTATAAATTGTTTGTATCTCTAATATTTATATTTTAAAACTGTGTTAGAATGTTTTTTTTGCCATACAGGACATTCACAGACAGAATAATGTGCGCACACACACATACACACACACGCAATTTGAACAACAAAATGCAATACGTAAAATGGAAATACCCTTCTCTCATGGGCTCTGTGCCCAAAAGTGAACCAACAAGTCTGATTTTTATAACGTTACTACTCAACAGGTTGTGAGACGTCCCATAGTGGCCGTTAGCGGATGTGGCAGCGCTGTTGTGTGGATTTGATACGCGTCTATAGTGCATGCGC
>CALSCE010009465.1:1845885-1858911 GCA_943593645.1 Bovichtus variegatus | reverse complement strand
GAGAGAGAGAGAGAGAGAGAGAGAGAGAGAGAGAGAGAGAGAGAGAGAGAGAGGTATTGATTAATAGAAAAGAAAATGATGACAGAGAGGAGAAACCTAGACTAGAGCGCCAGAGAGAGACTCACCAAATCATTCTAAATGTTAAGTTTTCTGCCACAGATGTAATGTCCCAACTGCAAAATCAACAACTTAAGATACTGACTCACACATTTCTACTCTAAAAGCTCCTTCTACACTTGACAGATGTTGTGTGTGTATGACTATCTACTTTGATTGATTTTGTTCTGCCATCTGCAGGTCTTGGATACAATAAAAATATGCTTTGGCTTGTGTAGATAATCCTTCTTGCTGGTAATGAGAGCTTTGAAGAGTAGGCATACTTGTCACACTGACGTTAAAGAAAACCAATGAACCTTCTCCACATCAAGCAATGCATCTACAGGAAGAAGGGGAAAGTGTCGTTTGAGAATTGATTAGTATTTGGGTACGTTTTTATTATCTCTTGTCAGGTAACAGCCATATTTCATGCTTTCATTTCAAGACAAAAACTAAGAAAATGCACTATAGAAGATTTTCAATATTGCACATTTTATAACCCTTGTGCATTTTTGTCTTTTTAATTTTTCGATAACTTTGGCTGTGATAATGCATGTGGTATATTAAGTGTATATTAAAGTGTGTATTCAAAATACAAACACTCAGACCCTTAAGGACTAAAATGTCCCCATTGAAACCCATGGATCCCACGGCCATTACAGCATAACTTCATGCATTATATTATATCAGGCTTCAAATCTATCAAATTAGGGTTTTACATATTTTCCACTACCTTTAGCCATTTTCTCATGTTTGCCCTATGGGGCAAAAACATGCTATTTACCTGGTTTCCACTAGGGGCATTAGTGCTGTATTATGGAGCACTGCAGGCCAAGGTAGCAAATACATGCAACTAAAATTACATTACAGTTCATTTAGCAGACGCTTTTGTCCAAAGCGACTTACAATAAGTGCAAACAATCATGAGGATACGACTCTAACAGTGAGTCGTATCCAAATGATGTGTATGTGTTGATATGGATGTGTGTGTGTGTGTACACGTGTGTGTGTGTGTGTGCGTCTGTGTGTGTGTACACGTGTGTGTGTGTACACGTGTGTGTACGTGTGCAGCTATTTCATTATATTCTATACTTCACAGCACATTTCTTCCCCTCCCTGTCTCTTCCTCTCAAACACACACGCACACACGCACGCACGCACGCACACACACACACACACACACACACACACACACACACACACACACGTGCACGCCTTCAACTCAATAGAATATATTATACCTCCCAGGTACAGTACAATTCTGTATGAGTTAAAGTATAGACTATTTAGCTATAAAGATTTGCGTGTGTGTGTGATTACATTATCATATCAGCCGAGAGCAAGTTGTTGGCGTTGTTGTTGGTATGTTTGCTTTATTTCTAAAGAAAAATGCATTAATAGGCTATTGGAAGGCAAGAACTTTGAGGGATAATAATAATTAGAAGGTTAAAAAAAAGTAACAAAAAAAACCCATAATGGACATTTTACATGGATTATTATAATTACCAGGTGAGATTCTTCAATCAAACACTGCACAACATTTTTTTTATTAATTAAAATCAATTTTGTTGCTCATAAATAAATAAACTCTCTAAAACTCTCTAAACTAAACTCTCTAATGTCCTCTAGGAAAGTTTCTCTGATGTCGTTAAAGTGAGGCACACGGGTTATTTTTTAATATTGCACATATGAAGTTACAGCTGGAAAAAGGGTGTTTTAGAAATATCTTGCAGAAACTTCCTTTGTCCAAAGCCGCTTTTCAATTATTTGTGGATCAAAATGGACAGACTGTTCCAAGCCTCCAGAAACTTTTTCGACACATGCATTTCCATCACTGTTTATCGCATTATTCCTTTTAATCACACACAAAAAAAAAAACGCCACTTCAAGAGCGTGTGAAGCTTTCTCGCAGCTTTGAAATTTACCATTTCCCCTCCCTTTTTTCCAAATTCGCTACATCATAATTGTCAAAAGACTTTTGGGATAAAAAAAAAACCAAAAAAAAAAAACCCAAGTGACAGAGAGAGAGAGAGAGAGGATTTCAAAAAGAGAGGGAGACATAACTTGAAATGTGGAGAGTGGAGGAAAACGGGAAGAATTTGAAGCATCTGAGAGTTGGGCTGGCTAATTAATTTCCCAGTAGTGCATCACATTTGCTGGAGGCCATGTAAACACTCTCCTCCCCTCCGTAGCATGGCTTTTAAAGGGATCAGCTGTCTATTTAGCTGCAGATTATCCCTCTGTGGGTTTATCTCCTTCCCTGAGAGCAGAGGAGAAGGGAGACGAGGACCATGGCACAGAGAGAAAAAAGGGAGATAGGAGTTAGGTAGGGAAGGAGCAAATGCACAGGGGGGGGTGACAGAGAAACTGGAGAATAAAGAAGAAGAGAGACCAGAACAAATTAAAAGAAGTAGAAGAAGAGTGAGGTCAAGAGGAGGAGATGAGACTTTTGGAAAGGGGGAGGACTAAAAGATCAGACAAAAGAGTAGAAAGCAGGGGGGAAAGTACCCAAAAATTATGTTGTATACTTTTTGAAACACATTTCTCATCTAAAAAGGTGTTGTTACATAAATAATAAGTGTTAGCAGACAACTTCTTCAACAGTAAGAGGAAGTACAGGATGTGATTCTTTGACATTGTCTGAGTACACAACAGCCTCTTCAAGGTCACCAACAATTCTGTTCATTAAACACTCAACACTAAAAACATCATTTTGGGATCTCTAATATATTGACTACATGCAATATTTTGTCTGTTTCACGAGTGTGATTCACCACTTAATAAAGATGAGACCGGCCCGGGTGCTATTCTTGCCATCACCATTGAAGGGCGGCGGCGCAATATGAAAAACTCTCACTTCCACTCAAAGATAAGGGAAAAAAATTTAAAAAACACTTCCTTGGTCCCACTCGGTGAATTGCAATATTTGTTTCTCCGTTTTTTTTTTTAAAGTTAGTATTCTGATACGTCCAAAAGAAAAACAAGGAAGCCAGTCGCCAGCTTCTGAAAGGGAAAAAAAACAACAAACAAAGGTTAAGGGCCCAAAATAACTGTATCATTTCTGTTTGCACTGCATTGTATGTGATGGGTGTTGATGAGGAATGGCTCCCTTGTAGGCAGCCTGGCCTATTTTCCTTGGTATTTACAAAGCTCATGCATGTGTGTGTTGTTATAGGCTGGTTTGTTGATTTGCATTGGATGTTCTAATTGTACCATAAAAAGATTGTGCCCATCTGAATGTGATGGGTAACTTTAGCCGTGCAATGACCGGGCTGGAGGTTGGATTAACTGATTCATATATAGATAATCTATCTATATAATAATAAATCAGATTGGCTGAAAGACACAAAGCAAGTAGGCCTACATGCTTGAGCTGTAATGTTTCTGTGCAACAAGACTTGTTAGAAAAAAATGTAAGAATTTGCAGCCAAGACTAGATCCTGGTAGAGATAAAAGATAAAGATAAAAAACATCCGCACAACCAGCGGAAGTTGCCACCAAGTGCTGCACTCAGAGTCCAAGTTATTTAAACTTTGACCTCGGTTGCCGCCGACCTTTCAAAGAGCAACCAATGATATTACAGCTGTGTGTGATGAAGACCCTTTGGCGTCTGCTCTGCTGTGAATTTTTCCTTTTTAACTAAAAAATGTTTTAAATCTTTTTTCTATCAGGAGGAGAATTATACGGCTTTAATAAATTAATATAATACTGCTGCTTTGGTTTTTGTATGATGTGGCTTGAAATCAATTCTTTAGACAATTTTCATTAATGTGAGCGTAGCAGAAGGGCAAGTACCTGAACAAGTGGTGGTGGGGGGGGGGGCGGCGGCTTAGGTCTGTTTGACCAGTGTGTAATGTAACTGGTATCGTGGAACAGAGAAGTAGTTACCATTGCATCTCCACAGAGCTGGTAGATATTCACATCACAACCCCCCGTATCAACACACGGCACCCATCCACAATTCATCAATTAACTTTTAAGCCAGCCTGTCCTGTGAGACCCCACAGATGTACCAGAAGTGTGTGTGTGTGTGTGTGTGCGTGTGCGTGTGTGTCCTTCAATCAATAATTGCTTATGTTTGAGGTCTCATCTGAGGCGGCCGGCTGCTGCAATGTTCAAATTAAATGAATGAATTTTTCGTCCCAAAGTCAACAGTTGTCTTGATGAAGGTGAGGGTCGTGTGTCTAGTTTATTTTCCTCTCTCTCTCTTTTCATAGATAAAAAATTTTTTTTTAAATATAAAAATAAAAAAAACCTTTATGTCTCTCCTCCCAAAAGGCTAGGTGAATGAAACGTACGCCCTTGAATCTGCTTCTTTCCGAAATCTCTCCACCCTCATGTCGACCAGGTGTGTCACGTCAGAATTGTGTTTCGGATGTCCCCTGGCGGCCAGATTTTGGGTTGTTCCTTTTTTTTCCTTTTTTCGCCTTTAGATCAAATATAACTTTATTGAATATGAAAGGTTGTGCACGGGCTCAGCAAACACCCCAAAAACCTTTCTTAACCCCAGAAATTATATTAAGGGATCGCACGAGGGAATTTCAGTCGTCTTACCTTTTCTCTGCACAAAGCAAAAAGTCAGACAGAGGGACAGTGGAAGTGGAGGAGAGTGGGTGGGGGAAGAAGAGGCACAGACAGACTAATAAAAAGAGAAAATACAGGGAGGGAGAGAGAGAGAAAGGTTGGAGCAGATGTGCCATTTTCGATTAAAGCCTCCCAGAACAACAGGAAATGAAAGACAACAAGAGTGAACAAACAAATGGCGGATAAACAAACAAACTGGTGCAGAAACACACACAGCGGGGAGCGTCTCATCCCTGCTGGGGCTGCTGCCGTCCGTCCACCTGCACCTCCCTTCCTGCAACATTTGTGGCAATTTACCTTTGGCAGGTGTAGCAGTAAAGATAGTCTTCTTACATTTCCAGATGAACACGATTACAAGAGATGGTGTGACGAGGTCAAGCCCACCAACTGCCAATAGCATAAAAATTAGTCACCAGGCAAAGTATCATATACTACATTCAAATGAAGATCGTGATGCATCCAGAAATGAGTTTGCAACCTATATGTTTTTCCTGCAGTTCACAATACATGTATGGATTTACAAAAAGGGTTTGAGTAGTGACGGAATTTGAGCTACATAAGCTTGCATTTGTAAAATGGGCTGCTGTTCTTCTGTTAGTTAACACAAAATGGAGAAAAACTAGCTAGTGATGCTGAATAATGACGCCAAACTATCTGAGGAGAAATGTTTGGAAGCATTTTCTATTTGACTAGTGGCATTTGCTCCATTAATGGCAGTGAAAAACAGAAGATTTTAGTTAATAATAAGGTTAATTAATAAGGTGATTTTCCGCCCAATGGGGCAGCTGTAAATTAGACTATCTTGGTAAAAATTAGCTTGGGTAAATTGACAAATCTTTTCTCGCTAATTATGACATTTTTGAACCAACCTGGTGGCACAGCAGTAACTACATGGTTACTTGACCAGGCTGATCAACCACCAGAGCTATTCCCATCGGCTTCTAGCGCCTCAGAACAACTGTAAATATAGATGACCAATTTGCTGGAAATAGTATGCGACCTAGGATTACAGAAAAGTCTTTATGAATGTGTAGGATATTACTAAATTCGGGTTCATTTATTTATTTTTAAACCTAAAAATATAAAAAGGTGCCGCTGACAGAGCTTCAGAGAGCCAGGGATGAGAGCAGACAGGCGGGCAGGCAGGTGTCAGATCTGACCTACTGCAGCTCAGAGAGCACTTGAAGTTTTATTTAACACACACACACACACACACACACACACACACACACACACACACACACACACACACACACACACACACACACACACACACACACACACACACACACACTGGGGACATTGATTTGGAGTTCACTGAGAATAATTCTGCATTGGGACTAAGCCACTTCCATTTTCTTCTATATTATGTGCAGACCATTAAAACAGTTTGAGGATACAGAGTTTTTTAGGAGTCATCCACTCATACTGTATGTACGACAACGTATCAGGGACATTGTAGGTAAAACTTTTTTATAACTACGGAGCCGGAGGAGCCAGGTAAATTTGAGTTGAGGAGATCTGTAATTACATACAGATACATACATTCAATGTCTTTTACAGCACCTCATGTATTCAGTTCCAAGCCTTTATAATCCCAGAAAATATTCTAAGAAAAATTCCTGGGGAGTTTTTTTAGACCCACCCCTATTCAGATGGCACACACTGCTTACATTACAGGACATTTAAGCAGATGCTCTTATCCAGAGCGTCTTACATTGAACTAACTCAGGGTTACGTGCCTTGCTCAGGAGCACAATGGTGGGAGCCTGGTATTGAACTCACGACCTTCCAGTGTAGTATTTGAAAGCGTGACACTATTTCACAGCATTTCTATCCATGCAATGCACGATGCTCTTGGTTAGCGATCATCAGTTTTTTATATTGTTGGACAATTGAAATCCTCTGTGAGATGCATAAATTCTCAGGAAACATTCACACTGCAAAATGGCGAACACACTACACCGTGGCCTATATACTGAACGATGAATGATTTCAGGCAGAGCGTTGATTTGATTTTCTCAGGAACATGAATACTTACATTTTACACATAGCTTTGTCAACATTATTGCACAGAACTTGTCGTGCAGGATCTGAGAGGACTGCAGTGTGAAATACTGGCAACATATCACATTCGACTTCAGTTGATTGCTCCCTTTGGTAGCAGCGATCTTGCCATTTCACTTGATAGGTTATATTAATTGGGTTGGCATTTTCTGGTACAGCTTTAAAAACTGGTTTTACGTTTGACAAAACACATATTTAAATTTTTGTATCAACAATCATGTATCCTCCTCAGCTGTGTGGGTCGGTCCTTGGACCAATCCTCTTCTAATCGTTCATGCTTCCTCTGGGTCATTTGTTAAGCCTTTTTCAACATGTGTCATATCCCTGTTATGCCGATGACATACAAATCTATGTCTCTGCTAAACCCAATGACCTGAATCAACTGTCTTCCCTCCATGATTGCTTAGCCACCAAAGATCGGGTGTCTCTTCATTTTCTACACTTAAATCCCTGACAAAACATTCATTCTTTTAATTGGACCTGATAACTTTGCCACTGCACTTATTATTTATTGGTCAATTCACTCAAATATCAAATCTACCGCTAAGAATCTTAGTATCATTTTTGACCAGCAAATGACGTTTGACCATCATGTTACAAACCTCGTCCAGTCCTGTTTTCTTCAGGTAAGAAACATTTCAAAAATCAGATGTATAGCGCCTTCTTCGGATCTTGAACCATAAATTCACACTTTCCTTGTCTCCCTCTAGATTATAGTATTTCCCTACAGTTGGTTCAAAGTTTGCTAGGTTATAAACTAGAACCAGCCGTCAGCGCCACATTACGCCTGTTCGTGCACCTCGAAATTGTCTTCCTGTAAAATTCTGAATAAACTATAGGATCCTATTGCTTACACATAAGGCATATAGTTAAACTCTGATCCTCAAATATTGCCCTTTTATCCAGACCCCGCTCCAACTGCAAAACAAAATAATACGTAAACATAAACCTTTTATGTTTTAGCCCCAACCATCTTCCCCAACCTATCAGATTTGCTAAAACTTTGGACTGTTTAAAGCAGCTTGGGTGATCTGTCTCTCATTGTTCTGTGTTTTATATTGTTATACATTTTTTACTGAAGTCATTTATAGTTTTCGTGTGTGTGAAGCACTTTGTCACTTTGTTTTTAAAGTGCAATACATAAAAAGCTTTACTTGCATGCGTATGACTCCTAAGAAACAAGCATGCCAAACCACACTCACACATCTCCCGAGCTGAGAATATTCACAATTTCGAGGCACATGCAGACACAAAGCTCCGAACGTACTGCTATTTTTAACTTTCACTTAAAAAGGCATTCATAAACACCTTTAAAAAGTTGTTAAGCACTTGATCGCTCAAACTCGTGATTCAAGCTCAAAACCCTGCTAATTATTTAGAGAGATTAATATGGATTTAAAGTGTGAAATTGTCAATTGTGATGGTACAGCGTGTACAACTGCAGAAGCACACACACACAGACACACACTCTCTCTTGTTCCCAGATGTGCACACACACACTTGCAGATTTTGCAAGTAAATCTCTGGGGATTTGTGGTCCTCACTGAGCAACATGACGTGGTTTGTTGGTGTTTGAGGAATCCACAGAGATTGCTTCCACAGGAAGTTTCCATTGTTCTTCTCCACTTGTTCGGTGCATATTTATAAACCGTCCGATCAAAGAATGTACTGACGTCCTTGTCTCGATCTGCTGCTCTCCTTACCCGCTGCGGCTCTGTACTTTTCCACTCACCCCGCCAGCCACGGCCACCTCATCTGCTCACCTGTGTTGATTATCTGTCCTGCACTGCACCTGCTGAGTTTTGGCATTGGACGTCTTTACTAGCTGTTCCTAGTATCCTTTGGTGCTGCTTTTTGGTTCAAACACAACCCGTGACAGTTCTGATCTGTTCTTCAAAATCGAGCGCATTATACCCCACACCTTTCAATTTATTTTTATTTAATCTTTTTCAAATATCTCCAATGATATCGCTCTTTCGCTCTGGTTGGTTATCCCCTGCCTTGCCTTCATTCTACAACACACTCAATCCTTATCTCATTCTTTACCACCACCTTCCTGCCTTCAGTTTTCTCCTCCTGTTCTATCTTCTCACAGGAGCAGACTTTGTAAAAATATATATATTTTTTAAAACCAAGCAGCTATTGTCTTTTATAGCGCTTATTTCAAGATCTGTGGAGTCTTATCTCTGCATGACTGCAGCCTGCAGCAATCTCTGACAGCATGCTAACACAATTCCATTTAAACCATTTGAAATGAGCTTAAGGCCAATTTAAGCTCAAGGTTGTTTGCTTTAATAAATGGCTGTTTTATCGTCAAGATCCCTTTTTGTGTTCTTCCACATCAACTCAAGGTTTCTGTTTTTCATTTTTATAGAATTTATTTTTATTTTTTAACAAAATTCCAGGGAGCAGTGGAGGGGTTTATTCTAGACATTGAGTGCAATGCAATTCCTGGAAAATCTACCCGTAACTCTTGGATATGATAAGACACAATGCAAATGTACTGTATGTCTGTCATCTTAAATGCCGGTCCGTTATATCATTTTAATGTTACTCAGTATTTAGTATAAACGATAACGTTGCTGCCATATTTATGCCTAATTTAGATCAGCTACAATATTAGCATAGCCCTGATCGATCCGAACTCCATTCAGGGAAAAAAAAAAGCATTTTAAAAGTTGTTTGCTTGTCTCCTTGTGGACAGACCTGACAAAGCATGAATTCTGACTTTTTCACAAATCGGCATATTTATTTCAACAACCTTTTCATCCGTTTATTGAAATTAATTGACAGCAAACTCTGTTTTATGTTGTGTTCTTACCCGCTGTAGTAAACCAAGTTCAGCGGCAGGAATAAACACAAATGCTGCGGTCAAATTCGCTTCACGACTGGTCTGAACACAGCGTAATACTGTAGGCCTTTTCATGTGATTCTAACATCACTAAAATTATTATTTGATAGTTCAGATCAGGCCTGCATCCTCTTTTGTCATACATACAGTATATTTAGTGTATGTATGGCCTGTTTAGCATCTGGTTGAGCAAGAAGACTTAGCTGTAATTAAACCCCTAACAAATTTTATTAAATTAAATTAAAGGCCTAACAAATTAAATGTTACCCATACTACCTGAGCAGGAGAAATTGTCGTCTCTGCCTCTTCTGTGACTTATACCTGCATCATTATTAAACGTCAGTATTTTATTTCTTTGAGTGACGTCACTCACCCCTCTTTCGCTCAGTAGCTGCTTCATGATCAAAAGCTGCCGTGTTTTTCTTCACAAGACAGCGGAAGGAATTCCCTTCTGACGGGCTGCAGCAATGACATTTGCTTTTTAAATGTGCTTTTTGAAGGACATTTCTGCTTAAGACTGCATCCCCCGTGGCCTTGGTTCAGAGAATACGAGACTAGTCGAGGTAATTTGCAAACTTCTGGGCATGTCGGTGTTTATTAATGATGCCAACTTGATGCCTATAGGGTGCACAATGCCTAAGACAAGAAAACTCAATGTAGAGGCGACGACCTGGTCACCCAGTTTGAATGTTGTCAGGCAATTAAATCGGCATGGGGGTCAGAAGGGGGGGGGGGGGCTACAGCAACTAGCAGGTTTTAGCATCTGCTCACATGATTGAGCTGCGAAAGGAATAGAAGACGACAACAACAGTGACCTTTAGCAACAGTAGCAATTATGACGGACACAACACAGGACTTTAACCCAGAAGGCCGATGTGTTTTTCTTGGTGTTCAGAACGTTAAATTTCAGCTTTATAAACTTACCTTAAAACCCAAACCACAATCTTTTCTTACATTTAAGAACTTCAGTTGTTTTCAAAAGGTAACATTTCATTCAGTTTCGCAATGTGTTAGAACTCTCGACCGTGAGTATCGATGTTAAAACCTAGTTGCTGTAGCAGCCCCCCTCTGACCTACATCTATCAGGCTGATTACCACTAATAACGCCGATTTACATTTAAAACGGGTGACCTGGCATTTAATATTAGGAATGCTAGGAGCACTCAATCCGGGGCCGCCTGTGTTTCAGGAGATAATGCGGTCGTCCACAAATCAAAAGGTCAATGGTTAGAACCCGGCGGCCTTGGGCAAGATACTGAATGTTTATTCCCTCCTGATGAGCTGCTGGCACCTTGTCTGCCTCATGTGTGGGTGTGTTGTACTGAACAAGTTGTAGTTCGTGTTGCAAAAGCACCTTAAGTGGTCAAAGACTAGAAAAGCGCTGTATAAATGCAGGCCATTTACCATTTAATCATGGATTACTATCTGAAAAGAGTGAAGTTGAAGATTTAAAAGATGTTTGTGATTCAGGCAGCCTTGGCTCCTTCCACGGTCCAGATGCAACACGGTCCAGATGCAACACGGGAGGAAGATGAAGTGTCTCTTGACAGCATACAATTGTGAATTATACTTAAAATCAAAAGGGGAATTCTGCCGTAGGAGGAAACTTGTTTTATAGACTGGAAAGTTTCTGCTCAAACCTCAACTGAGCACCAACCTGATTTGTAAAAAAACGTAATAAATTGAAATTTCAGACCCCTGGGTACACTGCAGCAAAGCATGACTGATTCATTGCCATATTTATGGCATATAAAAGCATAATTCTAAACAGCATTCACTCAGCCTGCAATACATCTGGTCTGCCACTCAGAAGACAGAGCTTTGAGAGAGGCTGTCTGTGTATATACATAAGGGTAGTACACAAATGCACCACTAACTTCAGCCTCAGTCTATGGTATGACCCAGTGAGGGACCAACAGGAGAAGGAATGAAGAATCTCAACCACTATAAAAGATCTTATGGTCAAGTTTTATTCCCTCTGAAAAATTATATGTGGTGATGCCATGATTTTTCCCAAGCTGCATCAAAGCAGCCAGTAACATAATTCTGTTTATTGGAGTTCTTGGAAAATGTGTGATGGCTACAGATTTGTAACATTCTATTTCATGTTTTTTTTAAATATTATTCTTGGATAAAGATGACGGTATGCCATTGTTTCAACTCAGAGGAGTGTGATGGGGACTGCCCATTGTTCCAAAGTCACATAATTACAAAACCCCAATATACATGTCCCATTGGACTGAAAGCCCATTTGCCTGACACTCCGTTGACCCCAAACAAACACCCATCACTCCGAA
Source organism: Bovichtus variegatus (assembly GCA_943593645.1). Classification (NCBI taxonomy): domain Eukaryota; kingdom Metazoa; phylum Chordata; class Actinopteri; order Perciformes; family Bovichtidae; genus Bovichtus; species Bovichtus variegatus. Next base: position 1,847,016 of record CALSCE010009465.1, on the reverse strand, counting down.
AAATACACACTCATCACTGAATGATTTTGTACACAGCCAAACTCAATGCGTTACTGATGAGGAGATCCATGCAGCATGTGAACACAGCTCCTGTGGCTCTGGAGGAGCTTTGTCAGGTTTGTGAAAACAACCGATGATGTCATCAAGGTACAACTCTATAACTTGGGGATTGAAAGATGTGGGCTTTAACCAGGCGGGGAGTGTCTAATAAAAAAGATGCTGTCGACTTGCATTATGGGGTGTAGGATCCAGGGTTTTTGGCTCTTGGCCCATACTAGGGACTAGATATCTCAGCCATAGCTGCTTGAATTTTGCATTCTGTCTCATGCCAGTCCCCCGACTTTATCAAAGTGCAATGCTGAAACCAGAGTTTTTTCTAACCATAGATTCCATCTGCCACTAGGCACAAGGGTGAGCTGGCCAGCAGGCAGATGATTATTGATGAGCAGACCGACTCTTTTCACAGTATCGGTTACTCTGAAATGACGCATGTATGTGTATCGAACCTTTCAAGTTTTGATACTTTTTGCATAACATGGCGTCAGTTCCTCTGCGACTCTCCGTCCCTTAAAACTTGTCTTCATTGCATTACCAGTCATCATGTATGAGTTTAGATGAATAAAGATATTACTTTACTGGTTTTGTTTATTTTGTGTTCGCTATTGAGAAGTAATATGTAGCCTAGTAGGCCCATTTTTATATTTGTTTATGCCCTGTAGTGAGCAGATATTTATTTTTAATTGTTACTGGCCTACGTTGTTTATTAGATTTTTCTATAGTTTACTTGTTTTCCATTTCAATAAAAGAAAATCGTTTAATTCATGACCACTCGGAAGTTCCACAGTTTTACCCGGTACATACCAGATATTAAAATGATGTGGTTGTTAATTTTTTCATCAATACAGATGATCCTGGGGAACGGGATGGGGGGGGGCAAATACAGGAAACAATACGAGTAAGGTCACCAGATGAACTGCAACATCAGACTACCACTGTAGCTGAGACAATAATCGGGTGCATGTGGGAGGAGAGCTGCAGGTTGACAAGCAGGAGAGGTGATTAGCTGATTGTACCCAGGTGTGTGTGTGGTGAGCTGGTAGACAGGGCCCAGGTGAGTGTCGGAACGGGACA
>CALSCE010009465.1:1815258-1830885 GCA_943593645.1 Bovichtus variegatus | reverse complement strand
TATATATATATATATATATATAATATATGTATATATATATAATATTTATAATATATATATTATATATATAATATATATATTACAACTGTTGGTGTAGTGCATCAGAAAACAGTGTGTGTATGTTTATGAGTTATGAAGCATTAAAAATGCATTCTAATTCAATATGAATGCACTAAAGATGAGGTCTTCATAGAAAGTGTTACGGGATTTTTTTTCAAACCTAATCTGGTTGACTTGATAATCCTCTTGTTTGTACCCTTGGTTTTAATAGATTAAGGTGCAAAGATGAGGATCATCCATCAGGTTTATCCAGGTCTTAGTGTGGCTTTACTGTTGCTGATTGCACTGACTGTCAGATTAGAATATGCAAAAAAATAAAAAAATACCGTCTGATATTCCTGCCAACACAGTAATCCCACCAGTGTTGTACGCTTAAAAAAAAAAAAACCTTAACCTGTGGTCATGGGCTCAGCCTAGCGGTCAGGTTGAGGAGCTGAGAGGAGAACAGCTGCTCCTACACAGAAACGTCTGTACATCATCTGTATATAGTAGTTTATATCAATGCACTTTTTGTATATAATATAGCACGTTTGGCACTTTTGGTTAGACACTAACTATTGTCATTGTGCAGAGTACAGGTACAAGCCAATGAAATACAAAGTTGAATCTAATCTAAAAAAAAAAAAAAACAGAGTCCTGCATGAGGTCGAGTACCCAGTGTGTAGCGCAGCGGTCTCCAACCTTTTTGCACCACGGACCAGTTTCATGCAAGACAATTTTTCTACAGACCAGAGGGGGGGGGGCAGGCATTACAAAACACATAATAAAGTGCAAAACACGTAATTGAATTATTACATATATAATGTAAATGTAATTATTACATTTTTGAATTATGCATTATAGTTATATTATTATTGTTATTACATTGTAATATATATAATATAATACAGAACATTTTTTCTAATAAATATTATCAACACGAAAAAAAGAAAACGTTTTATTCTTTCTGTGCGACCCGGTACCAAATGATCCCGGTACCGGTCCACGGCCCGGTGGTTGGGGACCAAAAAACGAAATTTATATAAATTCACGGGTACGGACATGGGTAAAAAATGAACTAAATGCAGACAGGCAGTGGGTGAGAACACATATTTGTAACATCTCAGTCAGCTAATATTATCAAGAATAATCAGTTGTATTTTTTTCTTCCTTGTGAAAGCCCGCCTGACACTCACAGTACTCGGCTAGTGCTGTATGTAGGGCTGTAATGTATCAGCAATTTAAATTATTATTATTAACAATTAACATTATTAAGTTACATTGTGTGCACTAGTCCACATCTTGTATCCCCCTCTCACTGTTGCTGTGATACAAACACGGGTCGCAAAACATAATTTCCAAAATTCACATGTTTGTATCCAACAAAATGTTCCGTATCCATATTTCTTGCCGTTCAGCCTTTCAAAACAAATGTTTTTCTTGCGCTAAAAAAAAAATAAATAAATAAAAATGCGTATAATCTCCCGGGTAATAAAAAGCACTTTAAACTGAGGGACTGTGTAGTAGCCTGTGTGTCGTGCCTCTTTTATTAACGGGCTGGGTTCCGGATTTGACTTTAAGATAATTGGAGGGTTGGGTCCGTTCGCGGTACTTAGCTTTATGGGTGCAAAAAAATGTATAAAAATCTATACTTGAGGTGGTCTAACATCCGATCAGGATGTCTTCTGGATGCCTCCCTGTTGATTTTAATATGCACACATCCAATTGGGAGGAGGCCCTGAGAGAAGAAAATGTCTCCTCCATGTCGGCTCTGCCGCACGCAGCAAGTGTGAATACTTTCCAGCAGACATCATCCTCTCCCCCTTTCTCACCCCTTTCTTTCCTGTTTGCGGGTCAGAACGCAGAACATGAATCATGGAGGGACCATTAGCACTCACACCTGCTGCCCCACTGAGGGGATACAGGTACAGCACTCACGCACCCACACAGGCCTGCACTCTTTCCACTTCCTTCCACAGTATAAATGATTCAGTGTGGTGTCAGAGACGTGTCTTTCCCAGAGTGCAAGGCTGCATTTGCACCTTAGCCGCTCTGACCTCAGCATGCTACATGTAATTCTCTGCCTGCATGTGTCCGTGTGTGACAGCGTGTGTTTGTGTGCGTTAAGTGCATTCATTAAGTGTTTACCTATGGTTGCAGAGGGGGCAGCCGTATATATTTAAGCTGCATTTAACTAGGAAGTCCCATTGAAATTTAATACCTCTTTTACGAGCGAGAACTAGTCAAGACAGGGTCAAACAGCGAAATCCAACAAATAACAGGACAACAACATCAGGTCACAACAGCAGCAATCGATGAGACAAAAAATGACATATAATACAGTGTAATAACAAAGCAACAGTGTTTAGACATGACCCCTTCATGACCCCTTCCTTTATTCTGAGTCTATAATCATTTAAAGAGGTAAGGGTCTCAACTTTTTGTGTGACCTAAGATTATGACTGCTTTGCAAAAGCAATCGTGACACACAATTATGCTGTCTAAATTGATCTTCCAAGCACAGATTAATTTCACAGGAAAACAGATTTGATGCGTGATAGAGTTAAATGTAAACAAACTGGACTCTGGACTCCACTCTGATAACTCTGTATTTGTGTGCATGCACATAACAATAGTCAGAGTATATTTGGAAATATTTATAATAAACTTTTTTCAATCTTTTACTAACAATTTTGTTAGTACAACAAAAAAAATGTAAGTTCTTAATTAAACAAAAAAAAAAAAATAATTTGTCAATTATTTAATTCACACAAAAGTATATGCAAAAATAGGCCAAATTTAGCCCAAATATCCACTTAGACTCAAGAATGAATGGATTAGATTTTAAAACTCGTTTTTGTCCATAACTCAGATGTAAACGGCAACTCAACTGGTTGGACAAACAACCGTGAGGCGGTTATTCTAGTTTACATTACATTAATGTTTACCCACATTAGGCAGACTCATTAGGATTTTATCTCCCTGTACACCCCCCCCATCTCATTCATCTATTCCCAGCTCTTGCAGTGTCAGGTCTGCTGTCTGTTTGATCTCCTCTGTGGTACCAAAGGTTCCCTGAGCTCCCGTCTTTGTTGTCTGCCTCCCCTAACTGGGAGACAAAACCTTCACTGAGTAGACCTCAGCATCAGTGCCGGACAGCATGTTGCCTCTATTATTTGAACGTCTGTACAAAGAGGACTGACGGCATAAATGATGAGCGTGACAGACCGGTCGGAAGCTGCCAGATATACCTTTAGTATCTACTTCTACCTGGTTGCCTTCCTGTACCAGATTTATTAGCTACTTTCCACCTGCAGGCCCTGGGCAGTGTCTTGCTTCCTTCAGACGGGGAGACATATAAAAGGAAGCACCCGTGGTCATTAGAAGTGAAGGAATGATATCGCTCAAGAAGCTGAAAAGAGGCAGAAGTCTTGGCTCAGTCTTGGGGACAGGCTGAAGAGCTTCGGCTTTCTGGACGGGCTCAGGGGAGAATTGCTGCTCATTCATATGTTTCTGCATCTTCTCTGGATGCCCTGTGGACGCCTCCCTGAGAAGGACTTCTGGATTCAAACTGGAAAGAGGCTTCAAGGCAGACCCAGAACACATTGGAGGGATGAATTCACAAACATTTTTATTGCGGCCGCCGATAGCACTACAAATCTGCTGAGTGCAATTTGCCCTTTTTTGCCTGACTGCCATTATCCATGTGGCACAGTATACAGTACATGTGCTTGAGGCGAGGGAAAGAGAGGAAAGAGAGAGGGAAGGGAAACATGTAAGCAAAGGATTTGGGAAAGAAGGGAGGGGGAAGAACTGTTTGTACTGACATGGGTTTCTATTATTTTGTCCAGCCTATTTATATCAATGAGGCTAGGCTAAATAACAGAAACACCTCTCTGTGTAATAGAATATGGAATCAACACCTCTCTATGCAAAATTGATTTTCTCTCAGTTTTTGGTTTTTAGCACACATCATTGTAATATTCCTCCTCTGCACTTCCTACATGTCAACTGTCTTTTCAAAAGCGAAGCGACAGAAACATAATTTTTCATTGCATTTCTCACTGATGGATTTTGCGTGCGTGGTGCTCTTCTCCTCTGTCTGTCCCGACACTTCCCACGTGAAGTTGCATCACTTCCTGAACAAACAAAGGGTTTTCACTCGGGGGAAACCTTCCAGGCAGCACCTGCTGTTGAGAGCATCGAGTGTAATAGCTTTCATGCTTAATCACTATTATGCTACATTAGTCTGCATCAGAGAGTAGCAAAACAAAAAAAAAAAAATGTCATTGTACTCTGAACACTGAAAATGACTCATGACTTAAACAGTCAGCTTTAATGTGCTCTGCTTCCTTGCAAGCAGTCATTTGTAAGAGGTGGCATCATTTGAGAAGTGAATTGTGAAAAAATAAGCACGGACGACAGGGCAGTGGGCAAAAAGATGCTCCTGTACTCAGTGGGTCTCGCTGTCAGTCTCTGCAACAGCCAAGCGTCCTTGAGCAAGACATTAAACCCCAGCATGATCGCTCACGGCGAGACTGTCTGCATAAAAACATCAGTGAAAATCCAAAACGAACAAAATGAATTCCCACCGCAGTCAAACATTCAGCTGCTCTGGCGCTCCACGTAAGCATTATTTAATATTCTTACTTCACCCCGTGCAATGTTCCCCACCGGTCGAAGGTTTTTTCCTTTGTTTGTGCAGAAAGCCTGGCTTTCCCAGGTTATCAGCCAGATCTTGGCACTAAATTGGACAGTAGGGCCAAACGTTAACTCGGCGAGACAGTGTTTGGCACAGCACAGCAAAGATGTTTCAGCCCAAGAGCTCGAGACTTTGTAGGCAGCAGAGCAGTGCTGGGTAAGATAGCTAGTAGTCAATGTGCACAGTAGTACAGTGCTGCTGTTAGAGTGAAAACATTAGGACTTCACTTTTTGTAATTTGTTTTTTCCATTGTTTGACAGATGTTTCTTATTCTTATTCTTTTTTGAACCCCTCACAAAACCGTTAAGAACAAGAGCCTGATCACAAGTAGGACAGCTGAACTGAGACATCTTAGTGACAAATGAAGAGATAGTTTTGGGGTAACAGGCTTATTTGCTTTCTTGCCAAGAGTTAGATGAGAAAGATCGATGCCCCACTTACGTCTGCAGCTGCTGGTTAGCTTAGCTTAGCACAAAGAGTGGAAACATGTGGAAACCGGCCAGGTCTCATTCCCAGGACATCAAACACTGACGCCTCTGACACCGATACTGTAGCGACATACCGGGCGTTCAAGTAAAAGCAACATAAACCAGCCAGCAACATACATAGTATAAAGTATAGAGAGAGAAAGTCTGCATAGGGTGGATGGGATTCAAACACAGGACTTTCAACCAGGAGTCGGCTGTTAGTGTCCCATGTGAAACCAAAACTGAACGTGGTGTTAATTTAAGTTATGTCAAAAAACAAACCTACTTATTTAAACCCTAACCCATGACCTTTTCCTGACCCTAAAAACACATCGGGCTACCCAGAGCATAAAAAGTGATGCCAAGGGGTGCTGGTAAAAATAACAAGTGGTTTTATGGCGTGTTAATCTCGGCACTGACCTTCAGACAGAGCCAGAAAAGCTGTTAAGTCCTTTTTATCCAGCTGAGCTTTCCGGCTGTAGTGTACTTCCCTAACAATATTTTACTATTCTTTCATAGTTCAATGAACATATGTTTTTTTTTTTGTTTTTTTTTTTTTATTTCAAAAGGTTTAACCTAGTGCAAAGATCATGACACATATGACAATGACAGGCATCAGTAGCAGTGGGAAGCGTGAAGAAGGCCCAACTTTGCCGGGGGCCAAAAATATAATGCCACCTGGCCCTATCATTACAATGGAGGCTGTTATATTCACTGTGGCCTCTCAGCAGTAATGCTGCTGTTTGGCTCTGAGTGAGGACAGAACGATGAGGCTAAGCTGTTATTTTTGAGTGTTGATGGGAATACTTGGGATCTCTGTACTGCAGTTACAGCCAAGAGATGCCCAGCTCCACACCTTTTTTTCTTTTTTTTCTCATTATTTATATTTCCATTTTCTATACACCATGTCCTCCTGTTGAACCTTACTCCTTATTTTCTTTCTCCCTCTTTCTGTCTTTCCCCATTTTCCAATTCCTTGATCCTTTCTTTATTTTTTCGACTGTCCATTGTTTTTTCTTAGTCCCTCTTGTCTCTGATTTGCACTGTTTGAAAAACGTTGCAGCCATGAATGCTGTTATTGTGGAGCATCAACGCTAATATGCGGCGTTTGTCCCTATGACAGAGAGTGATAAGATTTACACAGACGCAGACACGGCGGCTCTGTTCTAGCCAGCTGTTGGCACGGCTATAAAGAACACTGAGTACCATATCAGTGCTAATATGAAAAGCTTGGCCGTGGTGGTAAACAGTTGGTGACATATTTACATATACACATAGAGGACCTGGCAGTGTTATCGAAATGGTTGGCTCGGCTATAAAGACATTTGAGCTAGCAAGGTTAGATTTGTGCCGGTGTGATGTGAAATTACACCTCCTGTGAAAATAGTCCCCTCTGGCAAGCCTGCTACTCTGCAGCTGATGATAGTAGAAGAAAATAAGAAAATGATAAGACATTAACAAAAATGTTCGCATTCTTTCTTTAGGAAACGAAAGTAAGATGAACGGTTTCAATACCCATAAAAGTGTTATTATGGCTTTTGATGTTGGTTAATTTGTAATATGTTTGCTCTCACCTCACTACAAGCCATGTGGGGGATTTTATGTTTTTCTCTTGCAACATGTTGTCAACTGTAGCTCAGAAAGTCTTAGGGAAGTGGGGTTGCACAGCCAGGCTTCTGGGTAAACAGTGTGATCCCTATGAAAAACAAAAGCATCTTGTTTGAAAGGATTTATTAAAGAGTAAAAAGCAGTGTAGTATTGCTCTCTGCAGTTGAAAAAAAAAAAAAAAAACCTGTTTCACCTCTGAACACAGCCCAAATCGCTGATGGGAGTGGTCACAAGTGTGCTGTGGGACTTTGATATGAATTATTACTCAATAACTCTGACTTCACCTCCAGATGCTGCATCGTTCTGTGAATGTGGCTGTGCACATGTAGTGCAAACCTACAGTTTTCAGCGGCATAATCAACAATGAATTTCCTGACTCTTGTCTTTCAGTGCTTTGGACAGCTGACAAGCTCAGGGACAAAGTAATGGGTGAAAACTATAATAATGTATGATTGTGATTACAGTTAGGAGCTGCAGACATCACATTTTGTTGATGTTGAAATGGTTGATGAAAGAAAAATGAACACAATATGTTTTTAGGGATTTGTTTTGTACTGACCCTTTAACACACTACCATTCAATGAAACGCACTGGTAAGATACAGGCGGCCACCTGCAAGTCTGAGAAGTGGAGCCAACGCGGAAGCGCCTTAAACCAGCATTCTTCCCTAATATCCAGCAGGGGGACAACTCCACTGTTTGCAAAAAGAAGTTAATAGTATGAAAGTTGGAGGTAACATTTTTGGTATTTTTCAGCGTTCGGTTGTACTTTGCGCCACCCTCTCATGTCACCTCTGGATCCAGAAAAAACAAGATAACAAAGGGAGAGATAGTGAGGATGAAAGACGAACACAGAAGGATAGACGCAGTGATATTGCGATGAAAAGCAACATTTTCAAACCGATAATGACTGAACTTTATGCTCGTGTGGCTTCGAGACAAAGGAATGGAGAGTTTTGGGTTTGAATGGAAGGAAAGGAAAAGAGAGAGTTGAGCTGGAGTTTCAGAGTGAGAGCCGTCCAATCCGCTGATTTCCCCTGAGGTTGGGTCACAATAAAATATCATAGTGTCTTAATTATTCATGGAAGTTAACTCATCAGTCTGGCTGAGATCCCACCACTTGCTGACGTCTGTTTGTTTCTGTGCAGTAGGAGTGCTGACTCACTTTATGTGATGCAAATCAGAGCGAAACCAAAAGTTGAATTGAGAGTTTGAAAAAGAATGAGACAGAGGGAGTCGGATTACCAATGCACACGTGTCTTGTGTAACAACAATGTGCATGGCCACACAGTAAAAGAAAAAGCTTATTGGTTATTTAAACTTCCATGTCTTAAAGGGACAGTGTGTAGGATTTGGCAGCATGTAGCATAGCGGTTGCAGATTGCAACCAACTGAATACCCTTCCGCTCACCCCTTCCTTTACAGGACGGCAGCCTTTGCTTATGCAAAACCGCGGTAACACCGTGGTTTCTTTCAGGGCCTTCGCCTCGCTCAGAGGCCATCCTTAACACAACACTACTTTCAGGCAGCCCCTGGCATTACTGTAGATTTACAAACATGTCAAATACCTATGGTGGCCTTCAGGTAACGTAAGAAACATATATGTTAATGTTCCGTACGGGTACAAAAGAAACCGCCACATGAAAGACTACGAATGACACCCTTGCACGTTTGCTCAGCAGCAGCCATCAGCCTACAGCAGACAGGTCTGTGCTTCTGTACCATTTTGGATGTATTTCAAACGGCTGCAACTGTACCTGACCAACATATCAAGGTGCACCTAAATTAATTCTGTGTGCTTTCCTCATTTAAATTCACCGAGCTCCATCACCCTACCGCTGGCTTGCACTGACAGAGCCGCTGCTGATGGGGAGGAAATGAATCATTATGAGGAGCAGAGGAAAGATTCATCTCTACGATCTGCCGGGTGTTGGAAAAATCACTGTGAGTGAGAAAAGCTACTTTTTTGAGCCTTTATACATTCACAAAGTGAAGTTGTCTAATTGATGCAGATGTGCCTGTCCACCTCCATCACTGCTGCCACCCTTACAGTTGCAAAAGTTTGATATTCTGCCTTCAAGACTGGAATAGTAATAGGAAGAATGTCAAATGGTGGGCATAGGCAATGGCACTCCACAAGGGAAGTGATCAGTCTTATTTAACATCACGGTTAACGACTTTGTTCAAGGAGGTTGGTTATGGTATTTGGGAGGTCGGTGAAAAGTGGGAGGAACGTGGAATATGTGATGGGTAATATGCTCTTGGTAAGGATGAGCCGTGGGCAGGAAGGTCTGGGTTTTTAAATTATCCGCGGCTGTGCCAAAGACTAAGCAAGAAAAAGGTAAGGAATCAACAGCTGCTGTATTACGGGACATCTGTTGAGAGTGTTGAGGAATCAGGTTGAGGTTTGATGACAGATGATCCGGAGGGTTCATCAGGGCAAGTTTTTTTTAACTAAATGTGGTGCTTATCTGGATGTTCATGGGGGGGTGGATAGGCGTACTCATGTTGATATATCAGGCTATGATCAGGTCTGCTATGGACTATGGTTGTTTGAGGTACGCTACAGCAGCGCCATGTGTGTAAGGTATATTTGATGTAGTTCAGTCTAGGGCAAGGACTATGTTTTGGAGCATTTTGTACCACCCCAATTCAAGTTGTCAGCGGAAATGAGGCCCCCCTTAGAATGCAGCAAATGAATTTAGGTCTGAATTATTGGACTAAATTGCTCTGTCTGCAAGTAATCTGATCAAGAGCTGGTTAGCGGTTCCTCAGTGGTTCATACCAGAGATTGAGGTGGACATGAGGATTATGGATAGATTGCAAAGTACATACGAGGGCGGGCAGTTTTTTCCCATCCATCCAAGTGTCAACAGACATGATATAGTCCATTTAAAAAAGGGAAGATGATGTCAAGTTGACTAGACTAAGACTGGGCCACTGTTGGAAGGGATACACCAGGATGAGGCAGCAGTGCGCTGATCATTCCTAGTCTGACAAAAAAAATCCAGAAAGAAGAAGAAGGAAGAATGTCAGGGCATGAAAAGAAGAAATGGAATTTCCAAGGGTGAACTTCATTCTGCAGTATAAAGCTCAGCATCAAATAGTAATAAGCTCGGTGAGACCTACTGAGACGGCCCGATTTGACTGTGATGATCTGGGAGCTCGCACACACCACTATCATTTTTTTAATTTTTTTTATTCATGTCCCAGTATGCACTGTTTTAATGATTTACAGGTCAAAAGAAATAAAGAGTTCTCGAAGTCTGGAATTTGCCTGGAAAGTGAAACTAGATTGCATCTTACTGTTTCAACTGCTTTCTGATAACTACATTTCATCTCGCAGTTTAGAGCTGCTTCACATTGAAATATATATCTGTATGTGTCGTATGGTTAGATGCAATTTAGCCGTATAAAAAAATAATTATTCAAATGTAGTCTCCTTTAAACCTGTTTTGTTGACGTATTTCAAATAGTTCCAATCAGCATTGTTGTATAGTACCTTGCCGTCTATTTCCTCTCTGCTTTTGCTGGCACATTGCAGCATATCTTGATATGTCACTGCCACTTTTTGATCAGTAGAATAGCGATAAAGAAGACGGGGACCCACAAAACGCCACACGGGACCTTTAAATATACAGTACATACTCTTTCGATACATTGTAATATATGAGTGGCTGCTAACCTTTAATGGCTTTAAGCAAAGTTACCTCGCAACCTCTTGTCAAAGCTTATATATTTTTGGAGCATAGGCCAGAAGAGGTTAAACAATCCAGTACTTCGTAAGAAAATACTAAAGATAAGGGACATGTCTGGGAAGTAAAAAGTTGTCTTTTTACGAAGTAGAAAGAAAATGAATTATGTTTCCCGACTTGTAAATTGGCTTGTGACCTCTCTGAGCTATCTATTGACCCCTTAGACGTTTCCAAACCCGGGGGGGGTAATGCAGTACTGTATGTATTAAACTCGAAATACCAGATAGCAGATGTCTCCTTTGGAAACTTAGACAGGTTTGCAACCAACTAACCATGAAAGACACGAGTCTATGATGGTTAGTTGCCAATGTTGTTTCAATTTTTGCAATATCTTCCAATTCGTGTTCACTCCGAGCTCAAAATATAAAATCATTATTCTGCCAGAACCTTCTTATCCATTATATCCAGAATAGAGGAAAGAACGCTTGCCATCTCTGACTTTCATTTTCAACAGTAAACAAAGCAGGCTCAGGCTGGTGGACTTCAGCTAACACATTCATTTACTTTTTAACCCTGTATACCTTAATAACCCCTATGAGCTGCAGATTTCTTCTTATATCAAACTCTTTAAGCAAAAAAAAGAGGTGGAGATGAAAAAATAGTCCCGTTTCTCATCACTGGTGCGAATCATTTAACTCTTTAACTTACCCTTTAACTATAATTACCAAAGCTACAAAACATCAGCCGGATAAAAACGATCGCGGTAAAACCCACCGTGCTGTTCTGCTGTTAATTCAGAACTCCAAATAAAAAGCAATAATCTGCTCAGCCTTCTGGGCCTCGTTCCATTATGAAAGAGCGGTCATGCTTCCTTCCTGCATTACCCTCAAAACTTTAATCCACAACTACTTCATTACAGCCATTTCCAGGCATTTTAATAACCATAAACCAAGACGGCAACATTAGGAGCCTCGCTGGCTCCGTCCCCGAAGCCCTTCAGCCGAACTGTGACGACTCAAAATGTGTGTGTGTGTGTGGGTGTGTTGGACTCTTTGTTGATGTTGTTGTAGTGAGTTCGCAATTGTGTGTGTGTAGCGAGCGAGAAGTGGATGTTCTTTTTTTGTTTGTTTGTTTTGGCATGTGTTGGCATGTGTATGCAAGTAATGGTTTGTGTACATGTCTGTATGATGTGTGTGTATGTGTATGTGTGTGTGTGTGTGTGTGTGCGCGCGCCGGTCAATCAGGGAAGCTGGAACGTTCTCTGCATGTTAATCCGCAAAGTCATTACAGAAGCCATCACTCCAGCAATTAGCCACCAGTGTGTAATGTAATTGAAACGGCAGTCTGTGTATGTGCGCGCGTGTGCATGTGTGTGTGCGCACACGATATCTATGGCAAAGGATTTTCATGTCGGCATGTGTGTACCTCCGCTTTTGAGAACTTCGATGTGTGTGTGTGTGTGTGTGTTGCACAGGTCAGTGGTGATTGAGATTCAGCAGCAGATTCTGTCTTTTGATTAGAAGGGAAATTATAGCGAGACCCTGAATATTAATAACTGTTTTCTCATTCACTTGGTAACAACCTGGAATATTTAAAGATCTTTGTGTATTTGTGTCCACACTTTATGCTACCTCATCCATGACTTATAACCACCATACTTTACCAAGCTGCTACTGCTACATTACTAGTGGTCAAATATAGTTTGATTTAATAATGTAATTTCACTTCAATTTATTGATCAACATATGGGTTTTAATCCCCGTTTTAGTTCATCGTGAGATGTGGTTGAAATCTTCCGAAGGTAGCAAGTGGACCTTACATATCCTGTCCCCTCAGGTCCAGAACGAACTCTCATGCTAAATAACCTTTGCTAAAAATAATAATAATAATAATAACCGGCCAAATGAACAGTTTCCACAGATTGAAAAAATCTGAAAAAGTTGCTTAGAAAATTATCCTAGCTAAACCTTTTTTTCACCTCTTCTTAAGTCATGAACACAGGAGAGAAAACTATTTAGATCACACTTACAAAAATGGATCACCAAAATACATTTTCTCACTTCCCTCTCATAGGCTTCCATAGTTTCCTTATTAAATGTCCGCCATCAAAATATGAATAAAATGTTTAATATCATTCCATTACTACCAAAGACTGATAGTAATGTGCTGCAGGTAATACAGGTAAACTCATCCTGACTGTGAGCATGTCTTAGTAACTCAACGCCTCTAAATTCTCTCAGACTTAGAGCTATTTTCAGCACTAAAATGCTTGGTGAATTACTATTAGTCCAAAAACTTAGGAGTCCTAAAGTTAGATAATGTGTAAATGGGGTCAGTAAATATCCTGGTTCCATACATCATCAAAAGATAAGTGACATGTGATTGTGGATGTACAAGGAATTCAAAATGGAGTTATCCTACAGGCTCAAGCACACCAACAGTAGCGCAAAGTTGTAAGAAATAAAGAAAAGAAGAAGAGACTGATTATATGCCTTAAATTTGATTCAAGAGAGAAAAGGGTAGATGAAGGAGAAATTTCTCTGGGGTAGAGACAAACTTGATGCTAGCCGTCGGCAAATGGCAAAAAAAAAAAGAGTTCTGAAAAACATCACTGCTCTTCAAGAGAGTACTGTATGTACATTTCTCGTTTTCAGAGTGGGTTAGCTCTGCTGGGATATTAGACAGCAGGCAAAAGTTCATCCAGAAACACCATCCTGGGGCAACAGAGAGTTCAACCTGAGGATGGGAGCTCAGTGTTGGAGGAGACAGGATGCAGCAGCAGCAGTGAAGACAGACGGTGGCTGAGGAACTCCCCTTCAGAACAGATATCTGACCTGTTAGGAGTTTTATCTACAGTACAATACGCTTGTGTTGTAAAACATGATGCAGAGCCAGAAAATCCATCATAAATGAGACAAAGTAGATTCACATTGTTTGTCCAAATTAACACTGCTGCAAAGATTGGTTGGAAATTCCTTCATTGTGTTACCACCGATAGAACAATGGTGACAGATCCATTCTCTGGGGCTGGATCAGTCATCAATGCACCAATGAGGAGAGCTTCGTAAATGGTCCCTGCGCTCAACTGCAGCAGCACACAACAATAATGTTAGTTATACACAGAAAAGGAAGACATGTTTACTGTGATGTTTTACTTCTGTTAAGCAAGACTAGTTTCAAGTTGCAGAAGTGGTTGCCTGCAAGGGAAGAAATAATGAAACCAAATAAATAGAAATAAAGAAAGATTCTAAAAATTAAACTGATTACTCCACATTTGGTCTTGTGAGTAATTGGAACAGGACGGTGTATGTGGGGTGGAGTCAAAAATAAGCAAATGTTTCCGAAAGAGTGGGCACCACCTACAGGTCAAATGCCACACAGAGCGAGAATGTAATGTAAACAAAAGTAACAAAAGTCATGAATCACAAAAAAGTAAAATGTGCGGTCCACATAGAATGAGAGGGCAGCAGAAGCCTCCGGGATGGTCGACTCCGCTTTGCCTCTCCTAAAATTGTTCAGCCAGAGGATGCGCTCCTGTGGTCAAAACATAAATTTTTTTCTACGAACAGTATAGACTGCAGGAGGAAGGACAGAATTACAGAGATGTGAATGTGATGTGATCAGGAATGCGTACAACCTCACACAAGGCCATTAAAGGCTTGGGGCTTCCTTCCCCAGAGGTCCCGGCGGGCTGTGCACTGATGACCGAGGACAGCGAGTGACCTCCGCTGTGGCAAAGAGGGCTACCTCTGCCCAACCAAGGGCAAAACCATATCTGGCCCATTGCCTGTGACAGCAGATCTGCCGCTGCATTCTGGAAACCGGAAGATAAACTGCCCTCGGGAACATCCCCTTGGACTGAGCACACAAGACCATGTCCAGTGCAGAGGCTCTTGGTGGAGAAAACGGGGGGAGAAAGCTGGGCTCTGGGCAGTCCTTACCCACCTGGGAGTCAGCACCAATCTCATCTTCCTCATCCTAAATATCCACCTGCCCAGAGGATCCGCAGCCAGAGCTGTCAGTTTTATCCAGATTACCTGACGCAGCAAGGATCAGATGCAGAGGCATATATGGAGGGGCCTGATGCGGCAGTCTCAAAAGGTGGTGCTGACTTGCGGCCATGCATGCAATGGTCTTATGCATATCCTCCAACTGTTATTGCACGAGGTCCACCTTTAGGTCTCGTTCAACTCACTTTTGCTTTTTCCTGGCCTTCTTCCCTCCAGCCGGAAAACACCAGGACTTGGGGGCCAGGGGGCTTCTTGGTCCTCCTGCCCCAATCATCACTCATCACCTTAGATGCCATATGTTTATAGTGGCAGGAAAAGCACATTGTGTTCTTACTGAATCTGGAGGGTGAGATGAGAGGAACAGACATGCAGCAATTCAACATTAAACAATAAAAAACATGCAAATCACACAATTTATAATAAAACAAGCAGCCTAGTTTAAGAGTGGGTTGCAAAAATTGTTGCATCAGAAGCATAAGTGGCAACAGCGCTCCGAGATGCAGAGCGCCCAGCACCTACCACTAAAGAAGATGACTGTCAGTCTACAGAAGAAAAAAAACCAGCTCCAAATCTAACTGCCAGTGTTTGGTCAGCTTGTTTCTCTGACAACCCAATGTCCAATGACTACAATCCTCCATCCAGTTAAGATATATAGTTAAGAAGATAAAGATCTAAAAAGTGTACCGTAAAAATGTGGCTTAAAACTGGATCAAAAGTAAATTTAAGACATTTCTGGCTGACAACCACAACTCTGATGCATGTGCAGAGGGGATACATCGCCATTACAGGCAGCCTTGACTAAAATTACAGATTTCAAATTTGTTGGTTACATTTGGGATAAGGTCAGTACACAACTCCTCAAAATATATAACATAGGTAGAGTCATTTTTAGACATTTTAATGATAAGCAAATGTCTCATATTATACCTTTATTGTCTGTGTTGATCAAATGTATAGTTTTTCTCATGATAATGTATTAAAAGACTAAATCTCATTAGGAAGAACACTTTTTTGGAGTGGAAAATATACTGTAGATTAAAAACACTGTGTTGTGATGGTACACACACACACACACACACACACACACACACACACACACACACACAC
>CALSCE010009465.1:1803783-1815248 GCA_943593645.1 Bovichtus variegatus | reverse complement strand
ACACACACACACACACACACACACACACACACACACACACACACACAGTCCTTTTCACTTGCTATTACTGAAAGAATTTTTGTAGCTGTCCTCCCCATGAGAGGATCTCATTTGGCTTGTGGTTGAGTAATGTTGGCCAGTCGGTTGGTCAGTCCAGAGTAAAACATTTTGACAAATTGTGAGCATGTTGGCATGATGTGGGCATTTAGCTCAAAGCACTGTTTGAATGTGTCTAAATACAGCTAAGGGATTAGGAGATTACAGCATCACAGAGCCACGACTGGGGCTGTAGATACTTAAAAAGGTTTTATGAATGACTTTCTTTGCGTCACTGGGAGAAATAAGGCTCAGTTTAAGTGTTGTAACGTATCACCTTCATGTGAGTTTATGATGTGAAGTGGGCGGTGGAGGCTGATGCATGGCATGATTTACTATGTGTCAATATTTTCCGACAGAATTACGAGAGATGCAAGATCCGACTTTTTGCTTAAACAATCTGAAATTTACGGCGACAAAAAAAGAAGCTGCTCTAGGCATGAAAAAATGAGTCGGCGGGCAGTGACTGAATGAATGTACCTGACAACAAAAATAAGTATACTTACTGTGAAACTTATAAAAAGACTGTATTGTGTGGATTAGTCACATCTGTCTGACACTCAGTCCTCTTGGTCAGTATACGATAGATCAAATCCATGCATCTCTTCCAGACCTCAGATATCACAACAGACGGATACACCTCTTGTATATCCTGCTCTTCTGTCTATTTTTTTGATTCCCTTGCTCACTCGGCAGCTGCCTAATGAACCCAGGTGAGCTCCCTCGCGCAACCAGCAGCAGCCTAATGAACCCACGTAGGGTTTGCTGCAGCACCCCATTTCTCATTCATTTCGATGCGTTACTTGTGCTGTTGGGTCTGAGAGGCAAAAAGAACTAGGGGAGAGAGTGAGAGGACAAGTACAATGTTTTTTTAAGTCTTTTTGATGTCCCCTAACCACGACACACAGCATGAGGGATATTTGACGAGGTGAATATATTATCGAAAACTTCATGCTACTTCATGCATCCGATTAACATGTGGCTCCCCTGCTGCATAAATGTGCATTTTAATGTGACGACTAATTATTTTCTTACAACCACACATTGAATATCATACCTGTTCATACAACGAGAAGATACATGCTGCCGATGATGTAAGGTGTTGATTAAATAGTCTGGTCATTTGCCTAATTAGCAGAAACATTATGTTTTATGTAATTGTGTATTTCTGGTATGTTGAATTTATTTAGATTACATTTATTTTTTGCCTTTTGTAAATGAAAAGTAACATGCAGTAATGAGTCATTATTTTGCAACACAAACTGATGAACCAAGTGACAACCTCCAGGTCTGAAAAGTGAAGCCCAATGCAAAAGTGCCTTAAACCTGCATTCTTTCTAATGGCCAGCAGGGGGAGACTCCTCTGGTTGCAAAAAGAAGTCTAATTGTATAGAAGTCATTGAGAAAATTAACCTTACCCTACCCCTTTATAACCTTAGTAAAACATTATAAACATTTGTTTATGGCATCAAATCGCTAGTTTCAAGTCTTCTGCGATACAGCATCATGCTATTTGGTAAATTGTGGTCCCATTTAGAGTAAAACAGAAGATAAAGCAGGCTATACAAATATGGCGCACCTTTGCAAAGGCAGTTCTCAAGCCATGGGTGGAGATACTCAGATTGGGGTTGGTATATTCTAATGAGCCTGCATGTGACATGGGATTCAACAACTCATTCAGATTTGGCTCCCCTTTACTAAGTTTTCTGACTGAGGCAGCCCACAAAAAAAACTGACTAGGTTGTCCTAATTCACAGTTTGTGGGTTGGTGGGCACTCCAGATACCAGAATGTGTAATGGTTGGTGGCAACTGTGAGAATAATCAATATGTAAACTGTTACAATGTGCCTTATTGTTCCTTATTTAGATGTAATATGTGATATGTAAGATGTTATTAAATTGAGTAACTTAGTGGCCAATCTACTGTGAAATAAGAAACAATATTTGTAAACTGTGAAGTGGAAGAGTACACCACCTAAAAAGGGTGACAGAAGATCTGATTGGAGCAGAGAAGCGCTGAGAGGCGTGGCCACGCCTAAGTGCCAACAAGGGGCCAATAGGACCTGGCCCCAGCCAACCAATGGGAGAAGACTATACCTGAAAGGCGGCAGGTATAAAATATGTTGTAAACTAGAGATCTGTGAGACAGAGTAACTACTTAAATGTGGTCTGTGGACAGTGGCATGGGTCCTCAGCTGAGTACTTTTGTAATGCGTACCATATCATCATGGAATAAATACAGTTAATATGAAGAGAAGTTTTCTGAAATTGATTTCTATGCATCTCTATTTCAAATTAAAAGAACACAACAAAATCACAAAGAATAGGACTTGCCGGAAAACAGGTTTGGTACACGGGTGATCAATGGGAGACAGGCAAACAAATCTCAAATCTGACAGGGAGCAGACAAAAGGTGTAGTCAAAAACACAAGCAGCGATCAGGATAACCAGAAACATAGAGACCGGAAAAAATGCTGGGACGCTTGATACAGAGAATAAAGACGAACTGGCAACAGACAAAAGGACAAGAGTGCTTTACAAAGGGAGAGACTAATGAGGGCAGTGACAACAGGTGAGGTGGCTGCAGGACTGATGAGACAGGTGAACACAATCAGGGCAGGAAGTGAAGTT
Organism: Bovichtus variegatus; assembly: GCA_943593645.1. Lineage (NCBI taxonomy): Eukaryota > Metazoa > Chordata > Actinopteri > Perciformes > Bovichtidae > Bovichtus > Bovichtus variegatus. The sequence continues at coordinate 1,812,521 of CALSCE010009465.1, read as the reverse complement.
GGCTATAGCGAGGGGGTGACAAAGTAAAACAGGAAACAGATCAAATTAATCTTCAACTATGGGAGAGGGTGGGATGTTACAAAATGTATATACAGAAGCACTGAGAAAGTGAATTTATTCATGATGTGTCACCTTTGAGTCAATGGTCATTGGCCAAGCCCTGCAGAGCAATATGTGTATGTAAATAAAAACATTATCAAAAAAAAAAAAAAGTATTATCACTTAGAAGAAATCAAAAACCAAGCAAATGCTGTGTATAATGAAGGCAGTTAAGATCTGCATTATGCAGCTCAGGTTGAGTTGTGTAATGACAGACCTGCTCTTAGTCTCCCACTGAGATGTACTGGTGGCCAGTGTCCTCAGGGCAGGACTTAAATATACAATGGATTGCCATTCATGCATGTGCTCTCTCTTTCCAATGTTGGAAGTAGTCAGTGGCAGAAGTCCAATAACAAGTTGCCACTCGTTGCTCTCTTTAAAAAAAGAAATGTTGGCTCTGTGTGCAATGCAGCATGAGCCAAATCCCCCAAATAACACCACACTTCACAAATAATAACACCAACATCTGCTGTTGTTTCTTTTTAGTAGTATTCCGAAATGGCCCAAACTCACTATTTCTACACTTAAATTACATTTTCGTGTCATCAACAATGCACTGAGAGTGTTACCCGCTAGCACTAAGGGGCAAAACCAAAGAGAGGAAAGAAGTACAGGAAAGCTTTGAAGGCTTGTTGTTCAAAACAAACAACTCAAACCGAATCCAGTGGAAACAGACCAACAGGCAGAGCCAACACATCAATGTTCTCTGAATCTTTACTTGGACTGTCAAACAAACAAGGATTAGTTTTGACATCCCATCTTAAAGAACATACGTGTTTTTCTTACATTCTATAAATTTGATCCAGTTAGTTTTGATATCACAATGCAATTATGCAAGCATGACGTCCTGTCGTCATCACCTGCACAAGCTGCGTCACCCTATAGTTGAAAATGATTTTTAGACAGGCTCTCCAGCCTAACCGATGTAGTCCATATGTAGACATGGGAACTTTACTTTGGTCTTGAGGAGATAAAGTGTTTAATCAGAGGGAAACTGAAACCATAGACTGCATAAAATATGGACGTAGACATCACCAATAGGTTTCTGAAGAGTTGTTGTGAAGCTCAAAGTGGGTGGCTCTGGCTGTGGCCATGTTGGCGGTGACGACACCACTAACTCCCGGCTATTCCAAAAATGGGTGAAGTGGTGGATCGGTGGAGCTGACGCAGGCCTGGGTGACATGGCTCAGTTTGATCTGTACCAAGGTTCAAACCAAACGACGTAGATGTGAAAGGGCCCTCAGTCAGGCACTGAAAGTAAATATTGTTCAGTGCAACAAATACTGCACATTAGAGACACTTTACATGCTCTCTCCATGTTGGTGCAGGATTTCTCTGGCTTCTCCAGTAAAAAAAAAAAAAAAAAAGCATCAGTTCTCTAGTGGAATCTAACCATGCAGACTTTGTACCGGTTTTGAGAAGTACGTTTGAGAGAATATATTATAACCTTACGTAATAAAAAAATGCTTTTCGTCATTAATTCAGGGTTATGAAGAGCAGCAAAAAGAAAAAGGAAGGATTAGGAGAGAAAATTAGGAGATGAAGTGGGGGAAATGACAAAAAGGTGGCGACAGTATAGACAGGACAGGATATGGGGAAAACAAAAAAAGGCTGACAAGTGAGACTATGAGAAGATAGATGAAAAGGAATAAGACAGGTGGAAATAAAAGGAGTGATATACTGTATATGAGGAAAAGGAAGGAAGGAATGTAGTGAAGAGCTGCTCCTGAATGATGTGTTAATGAAGCGATGGTGACATGTTCAGTATCCTCATATCTGCTCCGTGTTGTACCATAATACTCTTGAACAACACACAAGCACCATAGGTAGATACAGGTGTACAGGCACACACACACACACACACACACACACACACAGTAAAGTTTGACAGTTTATTAAATCTCCATGTTAATACCGAGCGCCTGGGCAGGCCAAGGTTATTGCGGCCATTCAGGCTGCAATAAAGGCTGATAGACACCATAAAGGAAGCTATTTGCTCTGCTATTACTACAGCCATCATGTCTGCTACTGTGAAGTACAACAAACATCTCAACACAATTAATGATTTTGAGTGTGTCAAGGAGGGAAACAAGTTATCCTCATCAGACCAACATTTTAGTTCAGTTTAGGGCATGACTATTGTCGTAGAACATTTCTTCCAGTGAGTGCTCTGCCTTGTGATATAGATAGTACAGTACAGTATAATAAAGGGTCATCAATGTATTCAATATTAATATGTTAGAAGTAGACAGTGTGCATATGACCAGAGCTGCAACACAAAAAATAAAAATAAAAATGAAAACCTTATAAGCCTCAGACTTCATGGAGTCATGGATGAGCACACGTAAGCAGCATGAGACCCCCCAAGCGCCAGAGATACATGTAAGCATGGCCAAATATGGAGAAATCCCAAGCCCCATTTTCCACCAATGAGGGCAGGGTATGTTGGCTATAAAATACAAGCACAAAATCAGTCTATCCTCAGTCTGGTACCAGTACCCTCCTCGGGTTTAACTCTTTTCTTTGAAGAATAAACTCTATTGTCTGCTAAGACTCCAATAGCTACTCATCTGTACTGAAGTTAAAGTGTTGGTGATGAGGTTCAGACTCTACTTCTGGCCCAGAATTGGACTTCCCTCCTGTGACACTATTGATATTTTAAGCAGCTCGTTGACACTTGTATCTGACTCAGAGGTAGTGAAGAGGGAGGGAGGGCCTGTGGAGTGCCAACATTCATGTAACAGTTTGGATTTAATATTTGTGTGTGTGTCACATCTAGATGTTGAGATTAAAACAGGAATACATTTGTTTAAAGATTTTTAGACGCTGAGTTAAAAAAATTTAAAAAGTTCACATTTCAACCAAATTCAGCCTGTTTATCCCTTTAAGCCTGTTTTCCACCCCCTCACATGCTACTTTAAGTTACACCTTTATCTCTGGGTGCACTCCAAACAAGAGGAGGACTGTCAGTGCCCTTATGGCAATCTCGACAAACAGAAACTATTTAAAGCATAAGTTGTTGCAGTAAATCACATGGTTCTCCACCTCTTGTGTATGACTGTCACTGCGTATACAGTACTGGATACATGTAAAGCCTACCCTTATTTATTTGATATGTTCTGTTTTGGCAACACTGCTTAACACTGATCTCCCGTGGACAATGTAGCCGTTATACAGCTTAACATGGCCAGACTGCAAACTTACATAATGTGGACATGGACTTTATCCAACATGCTTCCCTCGTTACCTAGTCCCAGACTCTTACTTTAATATGCTCATTATTTTAAGTAGTACATTTACATTTTGGACACTAATGAAATCATAATTTTTGCATCCCCACAGGTGTAATCTTGCACTAATTGAATTAATAATCATAAAATGCAACACACTGAGTTGTGGAATCAGAAAGTGGTGTAGATGTCATGGATACTACTTTTCATCCTTCAATGTATGATTTTTGTTCAATGTCACAATATATTATGTGTGGTGACATAATTGAACCTTCAGCATAGAGCTGCTCAATGTCCACCTGAGCAGAGGTCTAATCAGATGAAACAAAAAACACCTGCGTAGGTGTGCGGGGACTTAAAGTGAACTGTCCTTTCACATGCAAATTAACAAAATCCTGCTTTCCGGGGGTTTATAGGCAACATGTCATACACTAGTTTGCTCTTAGGATAACAGAAAGTAAGTTTGAGATAAATACATACACAGCACACAAGTCAGAAGTGAAATAAAACCACAGCAGGGCCAGATTAAGTGCAGACTTCTTTAATGTAATGATGGAGAGTGTTAACTGCACACTGCGGCCTTTGTATTGTGATGTGCTGGGAAATGACAAAACAAACCAACCAGCTTTAGTGTTTCCATAGACACCTGTCTCTTTGACATTTCACGCCTCGTCTTAAAAGGGTTCAGAGGCTCTTAGGTCCATGCATTCTACATTGGAGACAATGTAAACTGCTGAAATAAAACCCACAAAATCAGAGACTCTGAGCTACAAGGCTTTACACATCAATGACTGACAGGCTCTTTCTGTGTTATTTCAGTTTGGGAATGCAGAAATCCTGCGCTGACAGCCGACTTTATCATCGACATATAAAGGAAACTTGTCGTCATCTTGGGACAATCAGCAATAATGTATTTATATGTCTACAATAAAGCATGGATGTTGATTGCAAAGTAAACCTGTGATACACATGATTACTGAAAAAGCCTGCTGTTGGAGGAGGTTGACGGTATGCATTATTCAACATTTAGGTGCCCCCTCAGGATCTATCCTGGGAATACAGCGCTGTCAATCACACTGCTTGCTTGCAGGTGGTGAAGGAGCTTAGTCACGCATACAAACGACATCATAATAAATACTGTATGGGCACTTGAAAGTAATAATAGTTCCTCTTAAGCACACCTATCTGAACATACAGGCACACATACTCGCATATGTAAAACCGACTGTCCGTTGACACAGTTGACAGTATAAGGCATTTATAGCATAGCAAGGTTAAAAGAATACCTCCCCCCCGCCAAAACGATAATGTGTATATTACCCTGTTACCTTGAATTCGTGTTTTTCTCACAGACCTCCACGGTGAACGAAGTATTCAAAAAACTGAGAAAATTCTCGATGAAACGAAGTAAATCGGGGCCATGTTCAACAAAGCGTGAGACTGATTACGCAGAAGCATTTTAAATAACACAGGTTTTAGCGAAAATGCATTTGTTTGGGAGGTAGTGAGCATAGGACTGGATAAATGAGACTTGGAATATACTTCACGAGTTGTGTGAGAGTTTGTAAACGGGTCTTCAATATAGTTTTGCCGTTTTTAAATGTGGCCCCCATTTATTCAATTCATCAAAACTTTTCTCTGTTTCTGTATTCACCGTCGAGGCATGCGAAAAAGTTTTCACAAATTCTTTGAATTGAAAAAACAAATATTTATTTCGAGAAGTGAAATATTCCTTTAAAACATTTTGCTATAGTAAGTTTAAAAACATTAGAGACAAAAAAAAAAAAAAGACAGCCTAATGTAGTGAATTTTATTTAGCTTGGGCGCGTACAGAAAACGGTGTAATCCGCGCCATGTCGTACCTCCTGCGCGCTCTACTCGCCACCCCTCTGCCTAAACCAAACTGAGTATTTCCAGTTAGTGAATCACGTCTGAATTGTCAAGACCTGATTCTCCAGAAACATTATCCGGAGTTTCATAGGAGAAAACGGCTCAACTCTGATCAGAGATTGCTGCATTTCCCAAGTGGCACGTTCCAGTGCAGATCTGTCATGTATCAAACTCAAAAAAGATTTGCTCTTTAATGTTTCGCCAGCACTAGTTTGAAGTCCTGCCTAGTGGCTTCTAGAGCGTTGGAGGAAACAAACACACAGTATAGTGAGGATTTAGCTATTCATGAGCATGATGTGCTACGATTCATGCTCATGTGCACGTGAGATTTTGAATACCGTACACGTGATTTTCTTTACAATTAATTTTCTTCTGTGGGGTTAAGAGGGCCTTCTTTCTGCTCGTTGACTGACCTCAGTGACTTTAAAAACAAAACTTTCTTTCACGGCATAACCGGACTGACACTCACGAAATACAGTTAAACTAGCGTAATATGTGTCTATTTGTTTCTGCATGTGTGTGTGTGCGTGAGTGTGCATGAGAGAGAGAGATTGAGGCAGTTTTTCCACCAGAGAGTAATGTGTATGTTCTAGCCGGTGGGGATTAAAAGCTCTGACATTTTTAGAGGGCATTCAAAGGTTTTCACTGAGGGAAAAAAAAAAACAGCGAGAATTAAAAGCCTGGTCTGTAATTTAATTTGACCTTGTTATCACAAGCCAACAACTGTTACTAAACTCACATAAGAAATCTATTGAATTCTTATAACCATCATTTAGCCAAATTAAGTTATGCCCAGATATATTAGGCTGACTGCTGTTCTCCTCCTTCTCATATTACCTGGAAACTACAGAGGATTAACGCACATTTCTAATAGTATATGATATATATTTACAGCATTACAGTGTCAAAGGAAATATTAGTCTGGTGGGTTGATGCGTACGTTTGTTTTTTTTCAAATCTGCATTTTTCAAGAAAAGTGCCCCATTTTTCCAGTCGCTATTTACCTGTATTAAACTTGTCAGTAGTTGCAGAATCACTGAAAAACATTTATAAGATGTTAGTCTTCACCCACACTGCTTGGAGCGAGCCACATGTCACACAGTACTGAGTGCGCTTGTAATGCCGTCTGAGGTTGTAATGCTTTCATTTTGATTGCTGGCCGTCAGTTTGCTATATAAAAAGCCGAGAAGATGTTAGAGGTCGAAATGAGAAGCCATTTTCTTGGCAGCAGTAGTTGCCAGTGGGAATAAAAAAGCCAGCACTGTTGTGAGGGTGTGCAATCTCTTCCCTACAAAAAAAACACATGTTCGCTGTTTTTTTTGCTTATCGCACTGTTGCTAATTCAACAGGTGCGCCAGACTTGCTGCATTCTAAATTCTCTGGCTGGATGCACGGACCACAGCAGCTTCTGGGTTCTCTTTTAATGTGATGAGGACTATGTGGTGGTTGTGCCTCTGTACAAGTCAATAAACAAAACTGAAATGCTCTGTAACATGCAGTCTCTTCCAAATATACTGTATAGCAAATAAACACACAGAAAAAAACCCTGTAGCCCTGGCAGATACACGTCTGCTATAAACTTGCAAAAGTGCATTTACAGAATTCACATTTTAACGACACGTGCATTTTCACAATCTTAAAGCTAACATTTATAATTTGCGTACTGCTACATTTGCGTATTCTATAGCCACAACATTCTATAGTACAACATTTATCTTAAAGTGACAGAAGAAGTATTAACACTTGAGTTTGAAGAGGCTACAAAACACTGCTTGAACATAAGGTAAACAAAGGTTCTTCAATAATTATCAGGATTTGGTGTTTCAAGTTTCAAACATAAACATTTTTTTTTTTTTTTAAAGATACAATTTCAAACCAGTCACACTACACTACACTGTTTCTGTAGTTATTCTAAACTATTTTCTAACTGTTTGTTAGCTCTGTGACACAAATGCTGGAACTGAAATGCACGACTCAGAACAAGGTTTCAAAATCAAAAGGGTCTTTACTTAGAACAAACAAAGTACAACAAAAAAACGCTCTAAGAAAAACGTGGTAAAAGCAAAAACATAAACTAAACTTGACTACGGGAAAAAACACTTCAAAGGTTCTTGGCTGGAAACGACGAACTGGCACAGGACAAAGGGAGACGAGGACTACATATACCAGAGGTCATGGGACACAGGCGGTAACAATCTCACAGGTGGGAAAACACAAAATAGCAGGAAGGACTCTGAAATGAGAGGGAAAGGTAAGTACAAAATAAAACAGGAAGTGCAATGACAGACAAGACATGAGTGACTGTAATAAATCTAAACCTAGATTATAAACTAAACATGAAACATATAACATAAACCTGATAAATAACTTAACATGATATAAATAAATTAACAAACACGACAGGATGTTACAGTTTATTGCAAAACAAAAAAAAGTTTCCTGTCATCTTTAACACTGATATCGCAAACAAAAAATCCTGGTTGACACTTCAGATTGGCCCTATAATGTATGTTTAGCAGCCAACATCACGACTAGTTAAAGGCATAGGCGAGAACGAAGCGGTGAATCAAAAGAAATAAAACGTTAATTTCTAATTGCTTAACAGCAGCCGAAGCGCACACCTCATCCTGCTGTGTGGCTCTGTGTGTGTGTGTGTGTGTGTGTGTGTGTGTGTGTGTGTGTGTGTGTGCGCGCGCGGGGAAGGTTGGTGGCGCGGCAGATTTCGGAATTAAATTAAATTAAAATGTGCCACAGTGTCAGTCATGGGTGTGAAGAGGTCAAAGGTTATACATCAACCTCCACTGCGGATGCTTTGGCAGTGATGACTCTGATTCTGATGGGCAGCTGTCCTTTCATCTGAAGCTTCACGACGTAGAAGTGTCCACTGGAGCCCCAAAGGACCAATAATCGCTCATTTAATGTCTCCTCTGAGGCCTTTTACAAACCCGTGTGGACCGCCACCGCCAGTAAAACCTCACCTGACTAGACAACTGGTCTGTCAGTCCTGTCACTGTGACTGATCTGAAATCAATATTTCACATCTTTCTCGCACACATTACTCCGGCACTACCTGCAGGTTTGACTCTGAGTGGAAAAAACATCACAATTGAATGAAGATTACGACCAATCAATACGGAAATGATGGAAAAAAATGATCACATCAACGCTTTGATTCGCTCAGAATTTGCTCGTATGTGGATACATACTGCGGTAAAAGTTTACTTTCAGCCACGGGAGCAGCAATGAGCGCTGGTCGGTCAGCTCACACACTAACTATCGGATGGGTTTACATTAAATCTAGTTCAGATGTTAATGGTTCTCAGAAAATGAAGAACTCTAACTTTTAACATTTAACATGTTTTAATATTCAAAAGATGATCAATCACATCTTTCAAGTTTGACTTCATTAGTCATATCTAGGTTAACACAGGGTCAACTGTTCAATGAAATGCATTGGACCCAAAGCTATAAAGAATAAAAAGCACACGTTGCAAGAGCACTGGTCATAAAAACATATAT
>CALSCE010009465.1:1786718-1801783 GCA_943593645.1 Bovichtus variegatus | reverse complement strand
GTGTGTGTGTGTGTGTGTGTGTGTGTGTGTGTGTGTGTGTGTGTGTGGGCGAACCGCAGGAATTTGTCTCAGTGAATTGGTGCAGAGAAATAGAGGATACTTGTCTGAATCATGCTGAAGTCCTTCACAACTACAAAACAGGAGCCATTCCACCATGACCAACTGGCTCTGTGCTCGCCAGTGGGGAAAAACACTACACAGAACACTTATCATTATGTAAACAGCGATGTTTTTTTTTTTATCCAATAATTCTATTCAGACTCTTATCCAAACGGTCTATATTCCTAACTGTAGTGTCTGCATTTTGGCGGCACTCTCTGTAGGACATTGTCTGTCTGTCCCTGTTGGGACTGTTCTAGCCACTGAGACAGTCCCGGATTCTACCCATTGAAAATATTATGTTTACCCTTTCCCCCGGTCTGCGGCACAAACACTCTGCCTATGCAAGGCTTTGCGTCTTTCGGTGCAAACCTTCTGAGGCTGCAGCATTGACAGCGTCCGCCACATGCTGTCACTTTTTGCAACGCGCACACTGCTATGGCAGCAGGATCTACTGCTTGGTGCATTGGTAAAAATGTAGAAATACAGCTAAAGACTTCACATTTGGAAGAGCTTATGTGCATTATAAAACGGCCACTGAGTGTAAATCGTGGCTTGGCAGTGTCATCTCAAATTCACCGATAGGGTCTCCAGCTCCTGCCTGCTTGTTATTGTCCGAGCAAAAATATGATCGTATTACAATGAAAAGAACAGAATCAGATTGATCAGTATTCTAGATATGCATACATACATTTTGATAAGAGGTATCATTTCAGCCTTTCTCCCACTCTCTCTCATCTCCAGCCCTGAAGCCAGCCCTCCTATTTCTGTCCTCAGGATAGGATGAACCACCCTGCAGACCCTCCATTAAAGGACACTGTGGCACAAATGGCAGAGGACTCTTTTTATTTTCAGTCTGCTTCTGTCTCTCCCTCTCCGCCATCACCGCTGCAGACGTGTACACATTTAAATAGTTAAATTGTCTTTGTCTACATTTTGTTATTAATAACAGACACACAGGCGGGGACGAGGAGAAAACATAATTTGTGTTTCGATGATTGCAATGTGTCAATGAGAGTCTCAAATTATTATTGACATTTCCAAACAGGACTTTTAATGCAAAAAGCTTCCACATTGTGTGAGCAGTGACTCAGGATCCGTAGAATTATGTTACATCATGTACTTTGCTGTTAATTGTTTCAGCACAAAACAACACTTGTGACTTATTTAATTTCCTCTTTCACAATCCTGTCACAGGACATGTAGGTCAAATGCTGCCATAATGCTGTTCTGCTCTACCGGGACCTGAATTGACGAAGGGATAAGAAGGTGCTCATTAACAGCTGCAGGTGCATGCCCTAATCCTTTGATTGGGGGCTTGAGATCCACTGGATGCCCAAAGGGCCGATAACTCAATGAAACAACTGCTTGGGGTCTTAAAGGAATCGATCTTCATGGCTGATCCTCAGCTGATTGAAGTACCGGTCTGTCAGTCATGTCATACTGAGCTCATATCAGGTCCGTGTTTCACAGATTAATACCAACCTATAAGACCACGACAGTCAGCAGTACCTGCAGGTTTTTTTTAGGTGGTATAAAGAATTTGAAAGGGTTAAGTATCTGCTTTATGTAGTCAGAGCTTTTGTGGAAATTAAAATATTTTTAAACATTTTCAAGGATACAGTGTTGACATCCCACTGTTCCCATGGCCAATTATTCCGAAAAAATATCCCATTGGACCGAAAGCTCATTTGTCCGACAGACCGTTACCCTGAAAACAAACGGCCATTGTTCCTTGGAGCTATTGCTCCAACAATACACATTCTCTTACAGTTTGCAACCCTTAAAATCAAGAATGCCCCCCCCCGTGAAGCTCAGGTTGGAAACCACTTAGGGATGTGCCGACCAGGTTTGTATGGCCCCAACTAGACGTCCTGATACCAAACTATGACGTTGATCAGCTTAAATTATTGATATGATATGAATGAAACTGGGAGATGGTAATTCCTGAAACTGACTCAATCCGCGCACATTTCAGCGTTAACAGCACCGATACGAGTAACCACACAGTTCATACTCCTTTCAATTAAAGTGGCACTTATTTTGTATGTACAGCTCTTTGTTTTTGAAATTGCTGGGTTGCATTCCTGAACAAAAACCTTTGAGTGTTCCTTTGTCCCTATGTCACGCCTGAACAGAGGAGTGCCAGGTAAAGAAACGAGGCAGTGTGTGGTACAACAGAAGCATTTCTTGGCTCTCCTTTCACAAAAGCTCTTGATCCTCTTTTCAGCAGTGGGCTGGGGAGCTTTAGACGGTTGCTCTATTTTAGCGACAACAGACAAAGTGTTGGAAGTGCTGCCAAACATCCCCCAGCTGTCACTTCACCGCACAGATGATGGCCTTGTTTTCCGTTCCCACGTGGCTCGCAAAAAAATCTGACACATGCTTGTCTCCCCCCTGTCCTTTCTTTTTCTCCACCCTCCTCCTGCTCCTCTCCTCCTTGTCTCCTGTCCTCTCCTTGCACCCTCTTATGTCGACTTCACTCCTCTTGGCTCTTCATCCTCTCCTTGGTTTTTGTCTCAAGGTCTTTCCTCTAAGGTATGAGATGTCCACTGAATGGTTTTGTGATAATTCATCTTTACATTTTTTTTTTTTTGCCTTTTTTATTTCCTGTTATTCCATTTTGCATCAGTAGGTGGTAGTACTGTCTTGTAATGTCTCTCAGGGAGCTAAGTGAATGTACGCAGCGTCCTGATCGTAAAACCCTTTCATCATCACTCTGCACTATCTCACTGCCCTCGAAAAAACCTTATGACAGGTTTGTTGTCACACAGCCACTCTAAAGCAGCATTAAAATATGGGAACTAATGCTTTCAAGAACTACTAAAAAATAACTGGTCAGCTGCCTCATGTGCTCGAAAATGGCATCTCTCTGAATCCTTCCTTCGCAATTTAGTAAATATCAAATTATGTCATGGATCCTAATGTATCATGTTTTATTTTTTACCACAGAATGGTTGAGCATTGCTTGACATTAAAGTCCCTTAAATTTGTAACATTGATTTTACAAAGCAAACAGCATCAGCCAGGTTTTTTGTTGAAGCTCAGCTAATTGGCATCTGTAAAAACTTTTTTTTTTTCACTTAAATGGGGGATTCTAACCAACTATTTAGCTCCGTGGCGTTTTTAGCCTCCTTTATCTCATAGTTTTAGTCTGAGCATTCACTCAGCATCTCACTGTTCTCGTTGACATGATTTTCAGCAGCAGCAGGCAGCTGTTTTATCAAAGAAGCTCTAAAAAAAAGAACACTGTTCTCTACCTGCTGAGCACCAAACAGCAGACAGACACAGGTAGAGACTAGCTGGTGAGGAAAGTGGAACGTCCAGCAGCTAAAGAGCCAGCTCATTTTCTCAGGAGTTGGTGGACACCAAACCAGAGCTAAATGGGAGAGTAGAATATTGGACTATTATTCACCAGGTAAACACTAATATGACACCACTGGCCTGATAATGTTCTCTCTGCTGGATGTAATAATTGCCAAATGTTACAATGCTGTATTGCTTCTTTTTTTTGTGTTTGCCCCCTAGTGGCCCGAAAATGCAGGTTTGAACTGTATTTTTTGCATGTTTGCATTTTATAATGAGTTTCAGGTATTTTAAATGTAAAAAAACTACACTTATCATTTGTGATGTATACTGAACAAAAATATAAATGCAACACTTTTGTTTTCGCTCCTATTTCACGACTAAACACACAATATGCTTTTTTTCCTCATTTGTTCAAATCTGTTAATCATCACTGTTAATCACTGTTAATCATTGATTTCACATGGCTTTGTCTACAGATATGCATTTTTTGGTTACACTCAAAGTTTGAACAATGAAGCCAATGCGAACTGAGTTTGTATAGAAGTCAATAAGAAAATGATCCTACTTCTCACTTGATTTAAACATTTTGATAATGAGTTCATTGTCTCAATATCTAGTTTCTTCTTAAATACATCCTATGATGTTCATTTAGCAATTTATGGTCCCTTTTAGAGCAAAATAAACGATAAAGCAGGGTATGCTTTAGGGCGGGCCTACCCTGTGATTGACAAGTCGCTACCACCAAGTAGTCTTGTCTGGCTGCTCTTCATGTTTTCGATCTACAATTTTAGTTTATACATTTAATTTGTACGTGGGTAGATCTGAAAGATGCGATAAATAAATCTTCTATACTCATACTAATAATTCTGCTAATATAATAATGAAAGCAGAATTGAGAGAGCTGATGAAAAATGGTGCCAAGAGGACACTGAGCAGGGCACTTCAATCACATGGAGGTAACGTCATGGGGCCTTTAAATTAAATATGGTTTCAGGCTAATTTGCCCCCCCCCCTAGTGGCCAGAAAATGCAGGTTTAAACTGCATTTTTGAACGTTTGCATTTTGAGTTTCGGGTATTTTAAATGTAAAAAATTACAGGCAACATTTTTGTGAATACTAGGAGTTTAGACTCACCAGAAACCAGGATTTCCCAGCAGGTATTGCAGAAATCTTGTGTTGAAAACCTTTTTTATTGTTTTTTTTTTACCAAAGCTTTAAGCTGCTGCTGTCACTGGTACACACACCAAACACAGATGGAGATCAGCACTGGATCTGTCTTCAAAGCTCTGACTTCTTTTTCATGTTTTTCTTTAAAGTAAAGGGTGTGCAAGTACACATCCCAGCAGAGTTGAGTGTTGAGAAGATGATGTTTGTGGCTCTGAGCTGCAACTGCCACACATGCTCCACCTTTTATTTTGAAAAAATATTTGACTGAAAAATGTTTTGGCAAAAAGTTCCTCAGTGAAGTTTAATTGTAATTTTCATCGTGCATTTTTATTAAACCTTTATTTAACCAAGTAAATCCTATTTAGATGACACAATCTATTTTACAAGGGACCCCTGGCCAAGACAGCAGATTAATTTTAGGCTACACTTGCATATTTAGTGATCACAGTTACCATAAATGCTGGTGTGGCTCTTGTCTAGGTTAACATTAGGCAACCGCAAAGCAAGATGCTGCTTATTAATGAAACAGGTCAAGCAGCTAAGTCTGCTTTAAATTGATTTATTTTTGGGCCGCTGGGATAATGCTAGACCAATCAGGAGCAGCTGATGGGTAACACCTCATATGTAATTCATTCATTTGTCTATGTTTCACATTCTCATGTAGTTCTTATTATTTTCCTACAAATGTAATACATGTTGTCATAGTTTCCAATTTCTGAAGGTACTTTTAATTAGTTTTGATCCTGTTTTGTCGTGGATAACAGGTCATATGTTGATATTTAAAGGGTTATTTAGCAAAAACTGATATCCTTTTTTAAATTCATTTCCCAAATCATCTTTGTTTTTCTATTATTGTGCCCTCAAGGGAGTCACTTAAACTGCCATTGGTTAATCCATTTTAACAATTCGACTTTATGTGTTTTTGCAAAGGAAGTTTTAATTTTTTTGTTGTAGTTTTCATTGATTAAGTTCACACTGGGGGAAACCTCATGAGACTCAAAAGACTGAACAGCATAGTAGCACCATTAATCATACGCATTTGATGCCTTGTCGATGTTCCGTGAAATTAAGAAGGTTGATGTCGAGATGCTTTGGGGCACCAAGGATAATCTGTTCTCAAGTAGAGAACAGATTTCCTAAATATAAGATATATATTCTTGTAAATACGCACATTTGGCTAAATTGTAATTAAGAAGCAATAACAACAGAATGTGTTAGAACTAATAACCGACCTGTAAAGCATCAGCGGATTTTTTAAAGTATTGAGCATTAATGAAGCTATTAGTTATAACCTATAAACGCAAGTCAGCATTTTCTACACTAATTCTACTCACACACACTACCAGACTGACTTTAAAGTGTAGTTCTCATGGCTTTATGAGAAATGATTACTTTGTAAAATTGACACCATGTCTGCTTAATAATGAACATTTTTTGCAGCTTGACATGTGATGATTTATTTACTGGTGTTTGTGAGTGAAAGGTTTATGTTCTCTCTGCTCAGCTTTTCATTTGAGATGCACATTGACACAGACCAAATTTAGTTTTTTAATAAAAAAACAAATATAACTGCACTATATCAAAAAATAAACACAACCGCACTATATCAAACCTGTTCAGCTGTCCGCTTGCTGCTCGCTGCAATCTTTCCCCCTGCTAACATGGGCAGACCAGTGAAACGTTTACATTCGGTTTTAATAAAACGGAGCAAGTGAGCTGCGTGCTGCGAAAATGTCATGGAATGGATATCCCCCCTTTACATTTTTAATGAAGCCAGCTTCATGCATATACTGATTGCACACTTTGTATAGTGGCAATAAATCCTACATAGCAGCATGAAGTGGCATTTCATGATTTTATTTTTTAAAATAAACTGCTCCCACTTACTTTCTCTCTCTCTTTTTTTAAGCGTTGGGCCACCACGGCCTGCCGCTTGGAACGTACAAGTTGTGTTATTCTTGAAGTGAAATGAAACAGGAACATCTGTATTTTTGGACAACGGTGGAAATGATTTAATACAACCATGTCTGGAATCCTTTATGATGGGAGGGACAGATTTATGGACATGCAGTACATCTGACCATGCAGGACTCCAGTCTCAACACAGGGTGGTTATTTGTTGCTATGCAAATGTCTGTCTGCTCAATGCGGTTCCCATTATCTCAGGTGGATGCATTGTGCATTCGAGTTATTCATTAGTCATCTGTATTCTATGGTTACGACGCCCCGCAGCTGAAAACGTTTCTGTTTTCGAGGAATCGAGCGGTTTCTTGTCTTCATCACGGGGCAAACAAAAACGATAAGAAGCTCTTCTGGGAGAAGAGATGCAAACTGTATCTTTAATGCATTATAAATATAATTGCATAAAGCATTACAATCTGACTATAGCACTGTACAATTATTGTTAGAAGCGCTTGTGAATATTCATAATGCGTAAAAACAATAATCACAATACATTATAAAGCCTTTTTACATGCTTTTAATGCGTTCATACGCCGACCTTCACGACGCGCATCCAGTGCAATTTCCGAACGGAGGGGAGGCAGAAGTTATGATGAAACGTATTTCACAGAGATCGTTGAAATCTTGTGTGCGAGAATATCCAGACGTAATGTTCTAAAAGCAAGATGAACTGTTTTTGGGCAGACACATTTTGTAATGTACTGTAGCTTAGAGTCGCCTTGTCTCGGTACAATACTCACTTTAATTATTGCTCTACCTCACATCATTTCAGTAGTCCACATTAAGCCGCTACAATTTGTGAATGGATATTTTTCTCTGTTCCAGATGTTTTTTTCACCTAAAAATGGAGTTTGTAAAACAATGTAGGACTGCCCACTGTTTAACCATGTCCGCAGGACAACTGGGATAACTATGTCTGTCCGATTCCTGGCTGTAATCTTCGCTAATTGTACCATCATCACCCAAGTTGTTGCTTTTTGTTTGTGCTTCATTCCCCACAGCAGCATTTATGAAAGTGAAATTTTGGCCTAAAATTTATATAATATTGTAATTTTGACATCTCGTTTAAAGTCCAGAGCAGATGATGAAAATGTCCACAAATGGTCGTGAAGATTAAGTTCCTCAACCAATGAACTTATAAATAAATCATTACATCTTAATGCTTCTTGAATCTTTGATACTTATATGTTTCTACTGTCAGACCAAAGTTTTAATTGGGAATCTTTCCACCAGAAAGAATCATGCATAACTGGCAGAGATTATTTTAATTTCTAACTGCATGGAGCCAGTAATTACATATTTTATTTTATGCCCGTCTTCATCTCTTCATATTCATTTTCTTCAGAAATGTTCTCCAGCATGCGCAAGCAGCATTCTTTGAGAGTTTTGAAGTTGGTCCAGTGCGACAATGTGGATTACGGCTCTTCTTCACAGCATGAAGTCTCAATCCTTTTTAGTACACAATGCTGTTATTTTCATTTTCATCCAGGGACTGGCAGACAGTGGCACAGTGCCGGACCACCAACATGTTCTGTGCAACTTCTGCACGACACAATCTTTTCTTTTGATGATCTGCTCGAAAGAAACAGTGAAGTTGTGGCAAAAAGGACAGCAAGTCCTAAAAGACAAAATACAGATAATTTGTCATTGCCTTCCCATTTCCCACTTATGGGTGTGTTCTGATCTGCTAGGGTTGAGGATTAGCTTGAGTTTGCTTACCTAAAATGTATTTCATGGTTAAAAGGACCAAAGATGGACTGTCGGTAGAACATCCGTCATCCATTGACGAATGGACTTCTTGGTTTTTTGCTACCATAAATACAACACAACACACATACAACCGAACGCTGGATAAGTGAGAAGTCGGGTAATTTTCTTCATGTTCTTGTATACAACCAGACTTCTTTTTGGAACCACTGGAGTCACCCCCCTGCTGGATATTAGAGAGAATACAAAGCAAGTTCATGGCACTTGCTTCACTTTTCAGACCCAGAGGTTGCCGCCTGGTTACTAAGCACCTCCAACTTCTCAACTCTATTGTCTCCTGCTGTTGTGTGGACAACTACTCGCACTGTGTGCAGCTTGAAACCAGATCAAGATTGTCATTTTTATTGATCCAATAACTGACCAATGACGAGATCTCCAAGGCAGAAGGTGGGACTATTGTCACTTTACCAGGGAGGTATGCTATTCATTTTGGCGATATACAATTTCCACAGATTTTATCTCTTTTTACTTGAATTTCGCTACCACAGCCTGAAGTGACTGCTAAGATTAAGATGATATTCCCATAGAGCAATCTGTTTTTTCAAGCATAAATGTCTGACACAGTTCTTGTCAACCACAGTGGAGAACGACAGGGAAGAAGAGAATGTCAGAGTGAAGAGTGATGACCTACAACAAACGCTATCAGGCAGACTCAAACATCAGGAGTACAAGAACCATGGGAGCAAGTGTGCCCGTAGGTTTCTTATTATTATTCATTTCAAACTCTTGAAAACTTGTTTTTTTTCCGACAGGTTCAGCTACAGGGGTTGCTATCATTATTAGCAGATAACAAGCTCTTTTCACTTTTCTATTTAGGTTTATTATCTGTGGCATTCCTACTTTATTACAATGGGTGAACTATATAGTGAAAAACACTGTAAAAATGTACATGCAGACACTTTAGATTTTTAATAATTAACCTAGACTTCAACAAATACCCTCCAACAATTATACATTGGTGCTGTATGCCTGTGAGGGTTAATGTCAATGATGTCTGGAAAAAGTTGAAAACAAAGAACTGAGCTGAGTTTTGATAAAGAAAAGGTCAAACTGCTGTGGGGAATAATTCTGATATTTATATTTGATATTCATCCGTTTTAAAATGAGGACTCAAATTCTCACCTGAACTTGGTGAGGACCAGGGATGCCGGGTAAAGCTACAGAACCTTCCTAAATGTTTATTCCCTATATTATTGTTCACCACATATATGTAGACTGTCGGTAGACGATAATTTCCCTAGACGTATCATGTGCATGTAACACAATAAGGCTACTGTTTCATAATCAAGGAATACATTTACTCATCAGAGCACTTGTCTAAGAACGTAGCTATCGAAGCGCCAAATATGTTTTGAATTCAAGAGCGATCTGTCGCAGCATGTCGAGTCTGGCGCACGCACCTGCTCAAAGCAAACAGCGCTGTCCGTGGTTCAGAGACAACTTGTCGAGTTGCATTGATATTGTAAATTAGTGTCGTGAGCTTAAAGTATGCCAGTTCTGTCATGTGCTGTCACAGCTGACAGGTAGCTGAGCTAGCAGGAATTTTGTATTCCTGTTACCACTCGTTTTTTTTACTCACAGCTACAGTATTTTGTAAATCCGCAGACTATGATTTGGATTGTGATTGTTATTTCATGCTTGTTTGTCAGAAACTTTTTGAATGCATTTCTTTTGTTCATTCTAAATTCACGGAATTAATTGTGCTTGCGTTGTTGTAGAATGCTAAGCATTTAGTAAAGTGCATTTCAATTATGTAATGTTAGCGTATTACTATTATTTTTGTAGCCTAGTAGGCTATTTGATTGTTTTTTTTTGTTAGGTTAAAATTTTTAGCTCCCTTGTTTGTGGTCAGTCAATGCATAGAATTGCACATAATTACATTGTCTTGTTTTGGCGCAGATTCTGGATGCCAAGTCAGGAGGAGTTTGTGATTTGTGGACTTGAGGACACATGGACTCCTACAAGTTGTTAAAAATTCTTGATTTCAGAACCTTTTAAAAACTCTTGTTTGTTTTCCTCTTTGTCCAGGACAGATCGTATTGACACCGGATGGAAATTTCAATAACTTAAATGTTTTACCAGAGAGCAGCCAATTATTTCCTCTTTGCTGAACATGCTCAGAGATTAAAGCTGCATACATTTTTCTTTCCTATTAGATTTGTCTGAAGGCATTTTTGTCTAGTCCAGGAACAATTCAATTCTCACTGAAGATACATAGTGTGGATCTTTAGAGATTTGATATTTAACAACAGCAGGGAGACAGGAAAGATAGAAGAAGAGAAAATGAACAGACGTTATCAGGAAAGATAGAAGAAGAGAAAATGAACAGACGTTATCAGGCGGTCTCAAGTCTATATAGTCCACGTGTTGGGCATCATTTCTAACAATATGATGTTATAATTACTAAGTTGTATTAGCACTTTAATGGTTGTGGAGTAACCAAAACCACCTTTCGTTAAACTTAACAAACATCACGATGAAGGACATGAAACCAATGCTGTATGTCAATTTGCGTTCTTCGGTACTTACACTTGCTATTGTGAGTGAGTGCTGTTCACACTGACAAGTATGCAGTGCTCTGTTGAACTCCAGAATGCCGGCAGATATGTTGGCAGACGCCAGTCATTGTCACATGGTGGCAATCCGGCTACAATCAGCCAATAAAAAGAAGAAGCGGCCAAATGTTGCGACCGTCATTTTCAGTAATTGCACAGCACAACACTATCCTGTCGAAAATCACGGATCGTCATCATGGAAGTGTACTCAAGGAAGTATCCGGATTGAGACACATCACCAGTCTCTGATCAATTCTAAAATTCATGTGCTTTTTGAGCCCAATCATCCAACCCCCTCCCTATGACTTCTGTGACTTATGTTGCCATTAAATGCAACCAAGCAGCAGTTACATTTCATCTCAAACATAGTTGGCAAAGCAAATAAAAGTGTATTGTAGGAGATACATTTGTTTGGTGGTTAAAAAGTGTTGGGCATAAGAGGAAAAAGACAACAATTCATACAAAGTCATACAACGAGTCCTATCAAATTTCTAGTTCAATTTACAGAAGAAATTTTACATTTTCTAAGAGGTCGTCGATAAAAAATCTGAAAATGAAAAAAAAAACGGACAGGACGTGTGTGTGTGGTGTGTACATGTCAAAGATAAATCATAAAGACAGACAGGAACAGGAAGGAAGAAAAAGTGAGACTGAAGGAGGCTATGGGTGACAGAAAAGATAAAAAACAAGTTGTGACTCGTCTTTGCTCACTGTAAATCAGCATGTCTGGTATTTTCCTTCAGCGTGGGAAGCGCTCTAGTCGACCTGTTTCATCTTTTGGTATTTATAAAGAGCTACTTAACATTCACTAGAGAAGCAGCGTCTGAGTAAAACTTGTACACAAGACTTATCTAAGAAGAAGCTCAGCTGTCAGACAGACAAGAAAAAGACCTTTCTGACACACAAAGTGGTTGTGAACTTTGAGAGCAGTGTTTCCTCTAAAGTCTCCTCCTCCAGTCTGATGGCACGTTGTTATCCTCGTGTACTCTGAAGCGAGATCGACGGCGTCAGTTTTTCCCTCCCTTTAGTTTAATGCCACTGATAAGTTTGTTCAGAAAAAAAAAAGTGGGCTATTGCAGAGGTGATCATTCTAGTCACAGGTTCAAAGCCTGATTCAGACAGGAGCGACAACTGCAATCCAGAGGTAAACTGCTGACTTGATGTTGAGCCCTCATGCAACTGCTAAACCTGTGGCTATATCATAGACTGTAAATAAGAATTGGACGTAGTCACTGTGACCTAAACCCATTGGTTTGTGGAGTGCAGTTTTTGAAGCCTTGGTTTTGATGTTTTGGCCGTAGCCATCTTGGTTTTTGGCCGTAGCCATCTTGTTTTTTGCAACCAGATGTGACACGAGAGGGTAGTACAACAGAACTAAGAACACTAAAAAATATATTTTTCGGTGACCAAAATGTTACAAATTACTTTCATGAACTGAAAACACACTGTGAAAGGTTGGAAGTTCTGAGACAAAAATGTTGTGAGCACCCAAACCGGACAACGGCGTGGTAAAGACCTCTCTTCACGAGGTAGCCAGGCACTGCATAACTCTAAATTTGTTTAATGCGGTGATAAATCAAGTGAGAAGTATTTATTTGTTTATAGACTTCTATACAATCTGACTTCTTTTTGTAACCAGTGGAGTCGCCACCTGCTGGATATTAGAGAGAATGCAAGTTTGCACTAACTGCATTAGGGGAGAGAAGATAAAGATAACAATAGAAAAGACATGGATCTAGATATGGATTACTTTTTATTTGCTTTACTGTAAGGCATTAGGTAAACTGTCAACAAGGGATCATTTAGTGATTGGGTTAGCTAGATGTGGTGAACATGTAACACTAGGCCTCTCGGCCTTCTATAATATGTTGCTGTCAATGCGTGATGTGGGTAGCATCATTTTTTGTATATATTATAATGTAGATGGCTTGCTAGATTAGTTTTGAAATATTATAAAATGGGATTGAGAAGTGGAGACGGGCACTTCTTGTCGTGAACGTGTTGTGTGTTTACTTTACGCTTGATTGGTATAGAAACAACACAGTGATGCATAGATTGTGTGTGTGTGTGTGTGTGTGTGTGTGTGTGTGTGTGTGTGTGTGTGTGTGTATTTGTACATTCCTAAAGAGTTGAGTGGATGGCGACTTGTTTGTGCATTTAACTTTTCATCACGTTCATTGCCGACTTTCTGTGTGTGTTGTGAACGTTCGTCTCCATGTAGTGGACATCAGGCTTTCTATTTATGTTTGTTTGTCTGTCTGCAGTGTGCGTGTATGTGTGTGTGTTTGTGTGCCTGTGCATGTGCATGTGTGTAAAAAAGGTCAGTGAGCTGTATCTCTCACAGTGTTGATACACACTGTTTAGCTGCAGGTAATCCACCATGCAAAAATTAACCTGGCATACACCAAACTAAAGGACCATAACACCCCCCCGCCCCCACACACACACACTGTTTTGCCCACTTCATGCTACAAAACAACAAATAATATGTACACATCACATGCTTCAAATCAAGTTGTAAGTGAGATTTTGTGATTTGCTGTATAACATCATACTTGGATGTATCAATGTATGTCAGCCTACAGCAGAAGCAAATAAAAATATCCATAATCTTAATCCATTGCTTCTGTTTCTCATTGGCTGACAAATGTGTACACTCTTGAGCCTAAAGGCCCAGACACCACAAAACTACCTGCGACGGAGGCCGACTCTTGCCTCACGTCGCCTGCGTCTTAGCAAAAAAGCTGCACTTGAACACAACACAAAGACTACAGCCAATGGCGAGTGAGAGCAAATAACTCTCCATACCAGCTGGTGGCGGTAGTATGTATTGTCATTCAAAAAGGGAAACCAGAAGATGTAGGGCTGTGGATATACAAGCCGTTGTTATGCTACATTAAAACAAAGCAGCCTTTGCCGAACCATTTTCACACCAATCTTTCTCACCACTTAGCTTCATTTCAGATGCCCATGTTGTGTTGAAAATATCCGTGTATTGGTTGATCACATCATGATGAAAAGAGCCTCTGTGTGTGCCCTCTGGACTTTTATTTGTTTTCCACACGTTTGTTTCACTTTCCGTGCACTAATTCAATTAATCTTTAAATCAGAGTGATTTCTCTCAGCCACGGGCTCCGCAGCCAATTCAACATGCTGAATCGGCCGAAAAGCCGCCAACTATAGCAGGCTAGTGCCAAAAGAGCTGGATACACTGCAACAGAGTCTCACCCGACGGCCCGACATTGACCAACGGCCGATTATCTGCTTGGCCTTAAGGCAGACCACCATTTAATATACCAGAGGTTTGTTTTCCTAATATTTAAGCTTGGGGAGGGTATTGAGACATTTCACATCAAAAGGCTCCAAGTGAGGTCACATTACATCAGAGAGTGAGTTTTTTTTTTTTTTTTTTTTTTTTTATGTTTGTTTTTTATCAAGTCTGAAAAACTTGTCAATTGGCCTTTAAAGATTACACTATATTCATTTCATAAACATGTTTGCAGGAGAACATTTAAGGTTCAGTATCCTGCTCAAGGGCAGTTGTGACAAGTCGGCAATTGAATCACCAACCTTACAATAAATATCTGCCCAACTACAAGGAATTTGACCTGTTCTTTGGATGCTATAGAAACGTAAACAAGAATGTGCACAAGATACTCTAGGTTCTGGATTTACTTAGTTTTTTGGTTCTCCTTAGTTCTTTGGGCTATTTGATGAGGAAGGGCCACACATCCAGATGTGGCTGAAGAGAAAACAAGTTCAGTCTGCTGCCCATGAATAAGTGAATGTTAATAACAATAATGTAATCAGTTTAGTTCTGAATGCTGACTTCCTCTGGCTTCTATTCTCCTCCTACAGATGTGAGGAGAGGTATGAGATATGCTTGACTTCCATCCAAAGACGCACCTGTATATGTACACCAACCCCAAAAACACCTGCACCTTCCCTGTTCCCCCAACAAATCGCCTCCTGAGAATAGATCAATTGCTGTGACTGGGCTTCTGGGATATTGTCTGACTACTGTGTCTTTTTTGTTCTCCTTCTAATTTTTTATATTAGTCTATTGACCTTATTCTTTACCTAAACTAGGGCCCTTCCATATTGCGTCATTTTTACCAGTCGCGACAGCGATGCTGGAATTGTTTTCACCTTGCGAGTCTGTGTGTGTGTGTGTGTGTGTGTGTGTGTGTGTGTGTGTGTGTGTGT
>CALSCE010009465.1:1775798-1786708 GCA_943593645.1 Bovichtus variegatus | reverse complement strand
GTGTGTGTGTGTGTGTGTGTGTGTGTGTGTGTGTGTGTGTGTGTGTGTCATCATGGCAAAATGTGGACCTGGAGACACATACTGCAAGAACTACCAAAAAGGAGGTTTTGAGGAAGAGAAGGGATGAGTTTAAATGATGAAGAGTTTTTAAGTCAGGAGTGTTTTGATCTATTAAGGAATAATTCCTTTTTTACAGAAATGTTTGCTCTGTATTTTTATTGTAACAAAATATTATGCATTGTCTGTATTCAAGTTCTAGTCTCAATTTTGAATGCGTTTCCTGACTGGTAAAACATTTAGATATGTATTTTTGCTTCCCCCACCATTCGCAGTGGACGTGCATCCCATGCTTCCAGGAACATAGGGTCAATTTGTGATGTTGGCTAAGTGGCCACATTCGGAATTTCAGGTCATGTGACACATTTGAGCCCAAAAAGATCATACATAACTATTATCAAAAAAAAGGGAAAACAACAACAAAGTAAAACTGTTTTCATTGTAAATGAAAAAGTCACAGAGCCTAGTCTAGCCTAGTGTCTTGTAAATCATTTTCATGCCATTCATGTTCATGTTGGCCAGCACAGCCAAAGAAGAACTCTCAGAGCTCTGATTAACTTCTAACAGATGGGGACAGCGGACATAATTTCATACAAACATCGCATACACGGACACGTTGTTGGTGCAGATGGCACAGACGGTCATCTATTTTCTGTTACGAGCTGATCAAATTTACATCACGCAGACCATCGCAACTTCAAAATTATAAATTTGCCTCACTGTTCAAAATGTCAACATTTTTGCCAAATGTGCCCAGTTAGCAACTTTAATTGGAATGCATCAGGGGCCCTCGTTTTAATATTTTTTATTGTAAGCAAATCCCATCAAAAGAACGAGACCAACAATGAATTGATTCTAATAATACTAATACTAATACTAATTCTCAAAGCCTGAGAGAATAGAGCCACACTGTTGCACTGTGTGACATGTTCCTTCTTTACCATGAACACACACACTGTAGTTTATTTGAACTCAGTCCCACATACAGTATCCTGCTGCCACAAATACTCACTAGGTCACCAAATGAAGATAAATTTGCCGCTGAAAATAGTCCCCAACAAAAGCACTATTTCCTCCTGTTTAAGTAACATTTGTTAAAAACTACAGTGACCAGCTGTTTTAGGAAATGTTTGAGCCTTTAAAAAAAACAAAACTATGTGTGTATGTATAACATGTTTTTAATGATTTCTTGACAGTAAAAAAATTATAGACTAATAAGCTTTATTCTGAAATCCAACATGGGTAGCCACTCCGAGGGATGTCACGGTACTTCGGTACCAAGTCGATGCCAAAATTGCGAAAATGTGACAGGTGACATAGGTACCATCTGGGCTCCTGTTTGTCCTGGGGATGATAGAAAAAGTTTTGTGGACGCGAAAACTCACTCAGGGACACGCCCTATTTTTTTCCTGATAATACTACATTGTGAACAACAAATCCGTGCTGAAATTGGCAGGAGCAAAAAAGCTCGTCAACGTTAGCTGTCAGCTGCTAGCAGCCGGTGAACGGAGGTTCCACAGAGTTGCGTTATGGTGCATTCAAGCTCTATCCTATTCTTCATAAACGTTTCATATTTCAATGTTTAATCAGGGTCGTAAAATAACATGAGCTCAAAACGTAATGCCCTTCAGGAAAAGATGATGATTTTTTACCCCATAGCATAATGTAACGTCATGTACCATTAAAAATGACATGAACTGTCTAAGACATGAACAAAAACACAAGAGCTCTGTTCGGAAAAAACGATCCTGTCAACTGCACACTTACATAACCCTCTATTTCGTCTTATTCTGGTCTCATTTTTGTTCAGCCATAAAGTGTGAGATGTGTGCTAATTTTATGATGTCAACCATTTTGCCAGAGTGGCACTTTTTCCCAGGGTCGAGTGTCTTTGGAACTTTTTTAAATATCTCTTTGCTGTTCAGTCACAACATGCATCACTGCAGCTGCGGCTCATTTGGGACGCGTGTCAGGCGAGTTAAACACTCATCTGATATCAAACTGAATATTTAATCGACCCGTCTCCTCAGTGAAGTGATGAATAGCAGATCCCCATTCTTTCCCCGCTTTCATATCAACCCCTGTTCCCCTTTCATCATCCTCGCGTGGGATTTTGAAGCGTTTTCAAACTTTTGTTCCCTCTCCTTACTGAAAGTACCTGAAAACGACATCAAAAGATGAGCTTCTCCTGTCAAACAACTTAATATTTCATCTTACAGTTTCTGCTGTGATTTAATCCTCTTGAAGTATAATGTTCTGTATGTGCAGCTGAAAACCAGACATATAGCAATAATATAGCCGAATGTAAGAAAAGATGATCAAACACTGTATAAATGAAATACAGCGAAATACAATACATATGAACGCATACATTGAAATTACAGGTGTGTTCCTTTGAGTGGGCAGATACCACCTGGCATAAAGAAAGCTAACCCATCGGTTTTATTTTGGACTTTGAACAAGTTATTTACAGAATTAACATAAATTAGCTCTGAGCTGATCTGATATGCCGCTGGTGAGCCATCGACATCACAAGCCTGTTATCTGAATGTTTTATAAATCGCTCATTCCTATTTTTAAAAGAAAATACAGCGAGGAGAGATAAAAAAAAAAATGTTCATTCATGTTTTCATTACCACTCAAATGCTTTAGAAGAGGCAAACTGCACCCACCAGTAGTCCAGAAGGTGCATATCTAACGTTCTGAAAGGGGTCGCAGTTATCAAGGTTTCACTTTCTGTTACTTTAGGTTTAGGTGCCAAAACTACACGGTAAGGAAGATCATGGTTCGGGTCAAAATAAGTATGCCTACGTTTGTTATGTAATGGTACATTAATTACGTATGTTACGTAACTCTGCATACGTAGGCTACGACCGTTAAAATAATTCAACATTGACTTTTCAATGTTACTTTTGGTTTCAAACAGGACACAAACTCCAAAAAGAAAAAACTTTTAGACCAAAAGCGGACTTTATCTGTCTTCATACTACGTCACCAGCTTTCCTAATTTGCTCCCGTTATGTTTACGATAGTCGCTCGAGGTCACCACCTTCTTGTATTTGTATTGGTGAGCAACCGTGTGAAAGATGATAAGAGCGTTCTGAACCTGCTCATAGCGCTAACCCATATCTAGGATGCTGATAACCACTGATAACAGCCATTTAATGGGCTAATAACACATTTTAAACTATATTTGTAGGCATTGTTCTCATCTGACCTTTTAATTACTTAACTGACGTGTTCTGGACCAATTTCCCAAAAATCCCCCGCATCACCGCAGCTTGTCAGAGCATTGAAATTAATATTTCCTATGAAAATGCACACAGATCGTCATGTGTCTTGCAGATGGAGGGATGGGTGTCCTCCATTAGGTCCTCCGGTGGAGTGACACTCGTCTCGCCGACA
The DNA here is from genome assembly GCA_943593645.1 of Bovichtus variegatus. NCBI lineage: Eukaryota > Metazoa > Chordata > Actinopteri > Perciformes > Bovichtidae > Bovichtus > Bovichtus variegatus. Next base: position 1,783,246 of record CALSCE010009465.1, on the reverse strand, counting down.
CGCAGACAGGTATCTGGAAAGGAACCTGTCATCTTCTAATTTGCTTTTGTTCGCCACCTGCCTGCCTCTATCGCTGTCCATCTTTTTCTGCTGCCATCACTCACTCCGCCTTTATCTGTCATTCAGATAGACGGATAGTTGTTTGGTCTCTGCCGATCTCTCACACTCTGACTGTCTTTAATTGCCTGTTTGTATCTCACTCACCTGTTACAGGCATTCTCTCTCTATCTCTATCTCTATCTCTATCTCTATCTCTCTCTCTCTTCACTCACTGCTGTCTGTTTATTCTGTCTTTCTTTCTCTAGTTGTTGTCTGTCTTCATTCTGTCTTTCCGTCCTTTCTTGCATTCTGTTCTTTATCTCCGTCACACGGGTGATACAGCAAATGTACTCGTTTTCTTTATTGTTGAAACAAAGCACCTGGTTGTTAAATATACAAATGATGACGGTAAGTCATGAAACAAGCAATTGAAATTTAAAGTTTAGCTAAGCGCTAACTAGCAAAAAAGAATACAAACTAAAGCAGAGGGCAGCTCACAGAGCAGAACAATAGATAACATGAAATCAAACATTGAATTCTTTCATTGAACTTGTTGTGTTGTGATTCTGCTGATTAGTAAAGTAAATGTCCCTTCTTTTAATATTGCTGCAATATTCTTTGCCATTGAAATGGTTTTGATGGTTCTAGACCTGTTGTAGATAATATCAAATATTTCTCTTTGCTTCTTTCACATGTTAAAGTCACAGATAAAATTAGATAAATTACATTCAGCGACCATGTGTTTTAATTTCAGTTCCGTGCTGCCATGTTTTTGTGCCCCGTGAAATACATTATTTCTCCGTCACCAAGCAAACGATTGCTGTAGAAAAAAATAGAGAGGTGCAGCACTCTCTATTTTTTGCATTCATATATCACCGTTCTCGTTTTCCGAACACTCTTTTATGCGCTTTTACACTACATGCCAACATTTACGCACACAGATGGCAAGGCTGTCGCACAAGCCACACTGCTCATCATCTAACCTAATTATAAACACCATTCACAATAATGTTACTCATTGTTCACTTATTTTATTGCATTCTTTTTACCTTTCTGCTGTGACCATGTAAATTTCCCCGCAGTGGGACGAATAAAGGATTTCCTTTTTCATTTGTTCTTGACCATCTCTCTTTTCTGCAGTGATATGTGTGAGGCTATTACAGTCTTTGTTAGCACACATTTAGGTTTTTTTTTTCTTAAATGATTTTTCTTCTCTATCGTCGACCTTCATCTATGCATTTGTGATTGAATTATTTCTCTATTTCTCTGGCCAGTAGACGGCATGTGTGACTTTGTTACAGTAAATGTTTACACACATTTATTTTTTTTTTATGTCTTGAAAGTAGTATTGGCATTCCATGTGACACGTGACCTCTGGATGAATTTTTACTTTGAACACCTGTCAAACAAACAATGATGAAGAATGTTTGAGTCGAAACACATGTAAATGTAAACATGTAAATCCATAAAGGATCTTCTTTTTTTATCTTATAATCCGATTGCCTTTTCAGACTGTACAGTATGAGTGTGTGTCTTTCAAACATTAATAGAGCTCTGATTGGCTCAAATTATCAGGGTTGCCGGAGTTAACTGGACTTGAGAGAGAGAGAGAGAGAGAGACAGAGAGAGAGGGGAGAGGGGGAGAAGCTGCGGTGTCAATTAGCCTCATCCGTGACTTCACACTGGTTGAAAAGAAAGACGAGGAGAGAAGAGAGGAGAGCTCAATCATGAAAATGAAACTGCAGCCTCGTGAATTGCCATCAATTTATCACCGTGTTTGCAGATTAAGAGAGGGTTGGTGAGGAATAAAAAAGGTGAATTGTCTCCACACATTTAAAAAAATAAAATGAAGAGGACAGAAAGATAATCATGGCCTTGGACTGTAAAGCACCTTTTAAACTAACAATTGCACAGTGATCATGCAGAAAGAAATGCACCAATAGTGGTAAAGAGAACAACAAAATACTGAAATGTGTTTAAAATGGAATTACATTTGAAAAAAAGTTTTAAAGAACATGTATCTGCAAAGGTCCAACATGTTCATGCTGAACGTATCTGTGAAATTTCCGCGGTCAACATGTTACATCAATTTCTTACAATGTCCAACATTTTATTCAATCTAGAAAAATCTAGTTGGTTCTCTGAAAGAGTGGACTGTTGAGAAGCAGCTGGAGGAGTGTGAGAGAGACTTGAGAGACGAATGAAGCGTGAAGGTAGTCTTCCTGATCGAAGATTTAAAGCGAGGGAAAGATCCCGATCTTGGTTAGATATCGTAGAAACGGATGTGTTTACTTTCTCAATATTCAAAGCTTAAACCTAACCCAGACAATGTGTGAGACGCTGGGAACCAACGCCTGTTTCCATTATGACCACCTCACTATGACTTTTGTCCAAGAACATGGGGGGGAATGTAGAGATGTGGTCACGAAGTTTGTATGCTCTTCAATCACACACTTAAAGGTAAAATGATAAAAAATGCACCGAAAGCAATGACTTTGTGAAAAGTCATCATGTCACCGCGAGAGAAATAGCCAGAAAGTCTTGGAAATTATTGAAAGTTAGCAGGAGAAAAATCCATCCATTTTGTAAACCTACAAAAAGTCAGAAACATGTAAAGAGACGCTCAAGGAGGAGACCCAGAACAAAGAGCGTCTCCCAGTATTTATACGGTGAATACATACACTGCCCTGCATTGACTATCTAGTAAGACAAGAAGACAATAATACTATAGTAGGGACAAATAATCCTTACGTAAGCACGACTGCAGTGTAGATATTACACACAAAGAAGCCTGATGGACAACGACACAAACAAACCGAAGCAGTGAAAATAGAAACAGATATTTATTCATTCGCTATTGTTCAGTAACTGAACACAAACGTCCCAGGCAACCTTGCCAGAAAATCGCCAGATGACAATACTGAAATATAGAAAGATATAACTATTAACTATTAATTTGGGTGTCCGAGTTTCACGGGGCGGGAAAAGAACTGAGGTTCCTTTCTTGGCAGTGGTGGTTCTGGCTTGGCTGGGTGCCCCTTTTGAACACATTTAGCAGTACACATGACTGACTTTTACTCTCCCAGGGTTCACAGTGGGAGTTAGCAGCAACACGGACTGCAGTGTACACAAACAGACAAAAGGGAGAGAGGAAATTGCTTTGAATATATTCCGCTGTAGGATCGGCACAACACTTAAACCAATCAGCAGTCGTCCTTTCTGTTTGCTGGAACAGTGCAAATTACAATCTAACAGGGTCTCAATAAAACCTTAGAGCACCATGGAACACATCCTTGATTAAAAACAAACAAAAATGATAATTCTAATTCACCATGGTACTTGGTCTAAATCAAGTTACAGAGGAATACATAAAAATGAATTAGTAATAATAACTATTGTTTCCAGTATTGCATTATGTGCACTGCAGTACCGTGTTCCCCATAACATCTAATCAGTGGATGGAGGAAGTTTTCAGATCCTTTACAGAAGTCAAAAGTAGAAACACCACAGTACAATATACTATAATACTCCGAAAAGGGCAAAATGCGTTCAACATGTTGCTGATATTAATGAAGTAAAAGTATTATCAGCAAAATGTTCTCAAAATATCTACTGTAAAAGTACTTATTATGCAAGAGAATTGACCCTGGAGTGACATATTATTATATTTTATGGTACTGCATTGATTATTGGTGATTATTGGATTACTGTATAAACTGCATTTTGATGATGTAGCTGGTCAGGATGGGTGGGTTCATCAATAATGTGCCATATTTTATAACAAAATAATAAAAATAATGTGTATAGACAATCAAAATGTGCAAAGTAATATAGAACTAATGCTGTAAAAAGTACAATGACTCCTTCTTATACATACTGAAGTAAAATTGCTAAAGTCTCTAAAATGGAAATACTCCATAAGAGACAAGCAGTTAGAAAAATACAGTACAGTACTCGAGTAAACATACTCAGTTCCTCCATTGAGTCTAATCACCAATGTTCAGAAGAACACGATTGATAAGCCTCAATAATTACTGCAAGATACATCCGGCCAAAATAACAAAACATAAATGAATGAATGAATAAATAAATTAAACTCCAGCTTGGTATAAAAATCTGCTCTTTTTGTAATTTCTCCAAAACAGCCAAGCACAGATTTAGTAGGATTATCAAATAGTGTTTTACCTCCGCATAAATAAATTACGACTCAGTTGGTGCGTTGTTTGAATTTGAAAGTTTTATACGGCATTTTGATCAGGTGGCTTCAAGGAAACAGAAAATGAGCACAAAAAAGAAAACATACATTCATACTTCAATCCATTTTCCTAACCAATACAGTCAGGTGTTTGCTGGCTAGCGGCATGTTTAAAGTCCCAGTGGTAAGTGAGTTATATCATATTAACAAATGGTGACATTAGGACCACGAAGCAGCCAACGAAGAACTTTCTCCCAACTTCCTGCTAAGTTCAGTTTGAAGTTGAGGAGGTGAGTCAATGAGGCAGGAAGCCGTGGCATTCAGAGCCACCGCTTCTGCTTCTGCTGCTGCAAAGGTCTGCAGATAACGCAATGACATTAACTGTGAATGACAGCGTTTTGTGTGTGTGTGTGTGAAAGCTATACTTTACTCGTACTGTATGATTAAGAATTGGATTTCCTAGGAATGGAGTGTGTATATCTGCTGTTTTTTTTTAATGTTCTGTGTACTGTGTGTACTGTTTGTGTGTATATTGGAGGTTAGGGTTAGGGCCTTGGGAATTTCTTCTCGGTTGAGAATATGTGTTGCCAAGAGGTCTTAGTGATCATTTGTGTATTTGTGCGCATTTATGTGTGAGTGTTTGTGAGGGCCAGAGATTTCGAGCTTCAGACTGAAGGTGTTGTGAAAATTGAGGCCATTTTTAGTAAATAGGGATACTTTTGCAAAGTGAAAATATTTTTGGAAAGTGGAGACATTTTTGGGAAAATCTGAACATTTACACCATTTTAGGAACAATTTCGGAAATGACATTTTGGAAAGAACAGGCATTTTTAGAAATTGAGAAATTACTTTTTTTTTAAGATGGGACATTTTGGTCTGTGGGGACAATTTTGGGAAAAGGTCACATTTTTGGTGTCTCAGAATATTTATAGAATGTCAGGGCATTTTTGGAAAGAGGTATTTTTGGAAAGTGACAACACTGTTGGAGATAGAAAACATTTTCTCTAGGTCCTCAATTCCTCAAAAGGTTGGTTTATGTTCGACTTGGTTTAAGGTAGGGAATGCATTATGTGTACTTTTATAAGGGTCCTCATGGGTGCAACATATCACGTGAGCAGGCATCTCTTTCAGTAGGTGTGCTTTCATGTCTGAAGGAAGCTGTGAGGAACATTAATATTAACAACCTATGTCTGGCTGACACAAAGTGAAAGTCATCCCTTTAACAGATACTGTAGATGAAGCCAGCAATGTTTTGTATTCCATGTCTGAAAAGGACTTAAAAAATACAGACCATCACATAGTGGACCAATTAACTCTATAAACCAGTGTGTGTGTGTGTGTGTGTAATTACTGTGACCCTGTTGGCTGATGAAGGATAGTAAGTAAGTAAAATGTATCTATATAACATTTCTCACAGATAAAAGTCACAAAGTGCTATACAAGGGCATTGTACAACATACACAATATAATTCATAGAGAATGAATTGACACCCCGAGCCACGTGTTTAAGAAGTGCTCTGAAGAGATCTGAGTATAGAGATGATATGAGACCGTCTATTTGACCTAGTAAGTAGTCCTGGAAAAGCATTATGGATTGCATGCAAAGGACATACTGAGTGAGGAGATCAAATATTCCCCCTAAAATTATGCAGGTTGGAGTGGGTAGCAGAGGTCCAATCATTTGCATGATCATAGGGTTAACGCTTTCTGGAGCAACAACCAGGACCTCTGTCTTATCAGCATTTAGCAGTAAAAAGGTTTCTACGGTCCAATCCCTAAAAGGGATTAGACAGTCCAGGAGCCTAGATAACCTTAAAGCCTCACTAGGTTTGAACGAAAAGTTGAGTGAACGGGGATAATAACAGGGTGCCCTGAACCGAGCCCTGCAGGACACCGAGCGAAAGTGGAGAGGAATCAGACACAAAGTCTATAACAGAGACTGTGAAACTTCTGTCAGTGAGATAAGAGGAAAACCAGTCTAATGCTATACCTGATAGGCCCATACGATCACAAGCAAATATAACATACGTATATAATGAGAATAACAGGGGCCCCAGAACCGAGCCCTGTGGGACATCACAGGACAGTGGAGAGGAAATCAGATAACATTTAAGGATTAAGCATTACGGGCATTGAAAGAGTAACACACTGGAACTATGCGGTAAATAACACATTAATAAGAAGCAAAATCAGATAAGAGTGTATGTGCATCCATCTAATCTTTAGATTATGGTTTGGTTCTGTTAGCAGATGGTTGCTGCTATGTTGATGTCATTGCATGTAGATGCAGCAATTGTTGCCTTTTCGTCATTATTACTGAATCACGTATGGGCATATGACATATTGTTACACTCAACAACATCAGAAAACGAAGCATGGGGATTGGATGAAGGACAGCTGACCTTGAGACAATCATTGCCAATGGCATCTTCCGAACCATCCAGCCAGACCAACCGCTCCCAGAGGAGAGGGAGGAGAGCCGAGATGGGAGCTAAGCTAACCCAGCAAGGACCGAAGGCTATTTTACCACCTGACTCCATGGTGGCATCCCTGATTAAGCTATTGCACTTGATGGGTGGACCGTGCAGGATTCCAGTGGGATGATAGGAGGCTTACTCTGCGTTTGCATCAATGACGCTTGGTGGTCAAACATAGTCATAGTTTATGCGCAATGTTACCTTGATGCCTGTCGGCCATTTTAACTGCCCAGAGAATTCACGATTGTTTTTGATGCTGTTGTTTACATTCCTCCTGATGGAAATACAAAAAAATGCACGACAGGAATTCACTACTTATTTTGTTCTGTTTGTCATGTTTTTATTGTGAAGCATGAATGGACTAGGCTACATCTGCATGTTGTTGTGCAACTACACAAAGACACATCAGTTGTCTAATATCAGTTCAAGGACAGGGATTTATTGGGGAGTTGGGAAATAAAGTATTTTAGGAAAAAAAGAGACAATAAAGCTATAGCTCAGTCAGCTTCTCCTGGGTTAAAAAAGTAGTACTTATCTCCTCCTCACTTAATATTTAATACAGATGTTTTTCTCGAGTAAATACAAGGCCTCCCTGCTTTGTGTTAGAGGTTTGACCTTGGGTATTGAGGTTTATTACTGCGGAAAACACTGCAGGGAGTCTGATTTAGTAGGAAGCTGCCGTAATGAGGAAGAAGAGAACCAGTATGGTCAAGTTGGTATTTGTCCAGAAAGGAATT
>CALSCE010009465.1:1751189-1765798 GCA_943593645.1 Bovichtus variegatus | reverse complement strand
CGCGTCATTGTATAAACCGCGAGGTTCAAAGTGTGGGAAAAAAGTAGTGGCTTATAGTCCGGAAATTACGGTACACATATATATATATATATATACACGTATATGTACACGTATATGTACACATATGCGTACACATACGCGTACATATACGTGTATATATATATACATATATATACACATATATACATGTATATATATACACGTATATATACGTGTATATATATATACATATATATACACATATATACACATATATACACATATATACATATATATACACATATATATATATATACACATATACATATATATATATATATATATATACACATATACACATATATATATATATATACATACATGCAATTTTTTTAAATCAGAAAATGTATTTTGACCATTTGAAGGAATTTAATATTTCTATTATTATTAATGTGTAAGATATGCTAATTTCCAGTCCTGTAATACCACTTGTTCCTCTGGAGGTGATAGTGAGACACTGTAGCGCCAGTCTGCCCTCAGTACAGAGGGAGAAGAAGTAAAGCTGCCTGACTCGAGCAGACTCAGGGCTTGTCAACATTACATCCATAATCCCTGCACATTTTGATAGTTTGCTTTGAGTGCCACAGTAAACACAGAGGGATAAGCTCCACATGAACATATATAAGATAGCAAGTCTTATATGTACCGGCTCTTAGAGTTTCAGCAGTTTGGTCTAACGAACGGACGGACGGCCTGACAGGAGTAAAATTACACAGGAAATATATCAACACTAGGAGAGACGTATAGCTATAGAATACAATACACAATATAAATAATACACTAGAATACTTTAAAACTTTGAATACAATAAATATGATCAACTACTACAACTAATTTGAACTAGTTGGCTTTTTTAATAACTGATGGTTTTGATGATTGATACATTTCGATTGTTTTGACCCAGTACTAGCTACAGTCAAACACATTGGTCAAACACATCAAACACATTTCAAGCAAGTATAAATGCAAGAAGAAATATTCATAAACCTAGTAATTCCCAACCTGACCACCGTAGTGTAAGAATGCGAGAATTATGTTAATCAACTTCAGAATGAACACAACATAAACAGCTTGAACTTCGCTACAGCTGGGGGGTTTGGTGATGCCAAGTTCCTTGCCTGTGATCTGTTTGCTTAGAACATCATTTTTAATTGAGGTGAAGGAAATAACTGTTGTGTTGCTGAGTTCTGCATCCCTGCCAACTCTGAGAATTGGGGATGACGTAAAGGACTTGTGATGTTTGGTATGTATCAGCCTATTTAGTTTATGTCTAGAACTTAACTAGGTTTTCCCATTTTCCCGTTATTATATTTTCTAATACTGAGTATCAGAGAAAAAATTACCCAACAGACCATACTGTCACAAAAGAATCAAGAACACTGACCTGGTAGATAAGTTTAGTAGTTTAAATATGAGTGAATGCAGAGTTTCATATTTTTTAGAGAGCTTCTATTTGTCTTATAATCAACTCTTTTTGATGCTGCAATTCATTATGCTGCTGACAACGCCCCATTTATCCTCTGTTGTGTTCCATCCATCCATCTGTTCTTTGCAGATTTATCGGTCCCAATCTCTCTATTCATCTCCCTCACTCTCTAGTGCACAGTTGGCTGTCAAACAGCCACCTAAACATCTTCAGAGATGAAATCATCTTTTCCATCACACACCCGGCAGTCCATTCTCATGCCATATGGCGTAAACAAATGTTAAACACTGGAGACGGTATCGTAGATGACATTAAATGATGCACGACACAGGACACGCATAGGGAAAGGAAGCTCGAGTGTTCGTCTCAGCTGCTCACCAATTAAGTATAGGAAGGAATGTCACACACGCCTGAGTGGCGTTGATGGACAAGCCACCATGTTGGAAGAGTGACAGTGCCAACTATCACCCACTAACAGCTTCATGACAAGGACAAGAAGAAATGAGCAGTTTCTGCTTTGGGTTGTTGTTTAGGTTGCAGAGCCAATTAAGAATGAAGAATACAATTCTGTGAAATAAAAGTGAAATGCTTCCACAGGCTAAGAAACTGATCATTTTACTAACACTCACATGCGAGGAATGCAGCAGTTTGTTGACATTTCTTTCATCGTGGCAGGGATCAAAGCGGTCACAAATTCCTTCTATCCTCTACTTGTAATTACAGATAAGAACAGTTCCCACTTTACAGACGATACCTAGAAAGACACTTGGAAAGCACAGACCAAGGCTGGTTCCATGAGTGTATCCTCCCCATGATGCAGAACGTCTCCAATATTTAAAGGGGGTTCTTCCTTGGCCCGTGCTTCACCCTTCCACCAAGCTTCATGAAAGCCAGGCCAATAGTTTTTCCATTATCCTGCTGACAAACAGACAGAGGAACCAACAAACCAAACTGAAAACATAACCTCCTTGTCAGAGGTAACTACAAACAGTCAGGTATGGCACACTTCCTTTTCCACTGTGAACATTCTGGGACAAATGTAGTTTGGTTATTCTAAAAGGGTCCTTGACCTCCAACAACTCTACACTTTAGTCCTAAAGATCTGAGAATGCAACAGCTTTCTTTACGCTTCACGTGTTATTCAAAACCAGCAAAATGTGGAACTGCACAATGAAATAGTTGCATACAAACAGGCAGGGACAGGCACTTCAGTTTATTCAGCTTCATAATTACAACCTGCTGGGGAACAAAAAGCACCCTGCCTTCTGTTGGGGAAACAGCACAGTGAAATATTTGATTCTTCAAAAAACATCTCTGGTACAACTCCCTTGGTTTTTGTGGACTGGCAGAAATAAATTAATTCCATGTTCAATGTTTTAATGAATGAAATTGTTCTCAAGAGCAATCTTCTTCAAGGTAAATATTATTTTTGGCACAATGCTGTGTCTCGTTTGGGGCACGAAATGAATGGCATTTCATACGATATTTCTTGCTGTCTCGTTTAGATTTTAGGGGTATTGTAACTTAATAGTCACACAAAAAATAGATACTACTGATTTTGTGCACTGCTGCAAGTTTATTAGATCCTGTCCACCTGTTCCCCTGTCAGATTATCTCATTAAACCTCGTGTGTGTTTAGTCTAGTTTTAGTTTTAGTTCATCTTGGCTAAATTGTGTGTTTGACACCATGGTAAATGTTACATTGCCATTTTTGGTTAATTTTTTATACACAACTTACATTGTTTTGTGCACACTGCAGAACTAAATCAGCTGGTTGGACAGATTTACATCTCCATGTGCTTATTGAAAAACCCTTAAACCCCTTTACCCTACAACACTATTACTTTATTCTGAATTTCTATCTGAATTCTCAGAATACAGTACAGTCCTTAAAAGAGATAAAGTCATTATTGTAGGTGACTTTAATATTCACGTGGATGTCGATAATGACAGCCTTAATATTACGTTTATCTCATTATTACATTCAATTGATTTCAGTCAGAATGCACATGAACCAACTCACTGTTTAAACCACACTCTGGACTTTGTTCTGGCATATGGTGTTGAAATTGAACATTTATTAGTCTGTCCACATAATCCTCTGATCAGACCATTTTTTAATAACTTTTGAAGTCCTGTTACTGGACTACAAGCCATTAACAAAATATCCTATGCTCGATGTCTATCTGACAGTGCTGGAGCTATATTTAAGGAAGTGATTCCATCAGCACTTAATTCATTACCATGTCTCAATATCAATGTAATTTAGGACTCCTATGATGACTTTAATCCCTCCCAAATTAATCATCTTGTTGATAGTAATGCAGCCTCACTGGGAATGACACTAGACTCTGTTGCTCCTCTAAAAAAGCAGATAATAAAACAGAGAAAGCAAGATCCGTGGATTAACCCCCAAACCCGCAAACTAAAACTTGAAAAGAAATGGCGTTCTACCAAGCTGGAAGAATCTCGTTTAGTCTGGCTGGATAATCTTAAAACATATAAGAAGGCTCTCCGTAATGTAGATTTGTACTCTGCTTGTGAGGATCCCTCACTGACATAATGCATTCCTTAGCTAGCCAGAACAAGCCCCCAAGAACAGCAACGGGCTGAGAACTCAATTTCTCCGTCAAATAGCGGTGACACATGACCTCAGGTTTCTTTATTGTGTGTTGGTTCAGTCAGTCTCCCATTAGCCTGATGATGCTGTTAATGTGGCCCCTGCTGCTTCACATTGAATTAAACACATTCCCATCAGTTCTGGATGAAGTGCTACAGCAATTGATGGTAATTCCATCAACACACTCCGTTTTTCAAACACTTTCTCCACTAACTTTTGTTTTTATTGGCTGTCCATCGGTATTTGACCTCATATCTCCAGATGTCATTTAAACAGTGCTTTTTCTTTCACTGTCTATTTGTTTTTTATGGCAATCATCATTAATCACCAATTAATGGAGGAGGAATGTTTTTGAACATATTTAGTTTAGTTTAAAAATAAGAAAAAAGCCTTTAAAATAAAGCAGTTGTAAGGGCCAAGCTTTACATAAAGAGGACATTAGGCTTATGGGGAAAAATTCAGAAGACAGATGGTAACATTTCAATCCATAATAACAACAGTAGAGAAAATAAGCTTTTTCTTTTCTCTACTGTTGTTATTATGGGTTGAATTTTTTTTGCAGCCATTTTCTTTAAAAGGGCCAGTATGTAGTATTATATTTCGGGGAATCTAATAGTAGAAATGGAATATAATATTCATAACTATGTTATTGTAATGTATAATACATAATTGAAACCAGGAACCATTTTTGTTTTTGTTACCTTAAGCAGCATAACTAGAGGCTGGTCCAAGGAAAGACTGAGCCAGCCGTAACTTTAAGCTTTTATCAAAGAGGAAAGTCTTTAGCATGCTCTTAAATGTGGAGAGGGTGTCTGCCTCCCGAACACAAACTGGGAGCTGGTTCCACAGTAGAGGAGCTTGATAGCTGAAGGCTCTGGCTCCCATTGTACTTTTAGAAACTCTAGGAACCACAAGTAACCCTGCACTCTGGGAGCGCAATGCTCTAGATGGGTTATAAGGTATTATGAGATCTTTAAGATAGGATGGAGCCTGACCATTAATCGCTTTGTAGGTCAGGAGAAGGATTTTAAATTATATTTTGTATTTTACCGGGAGCCAGTGCAAAGCAACTAATACAGGAGTAATATGATCTTGTTTCCTAGTTCTTGTCAAAACACGTGCCGCAACATTTTGGATCAACTGAAGAGTCTTAAGGGATTTTTTGGAGTAAAAATCAGTAAATTGCAGTAATCCAGCCTTGAAGTAACAAATGCATGGACTAGTTTTTCTGCATCTTTTTGAGACAGGATGTGGGGAGGATGGCGCACACCACAGACAGTAAAGGTAAAGTAATGTTGCGTGTCATACCTCTCTCTCTCTCTCTCCTCCCACTTCCTGTCTGCTCTCTCCAGGATGCTCACTGGGGGTCGTTTGGGATGGTGATGACAAACAGTGCGTTTTGTCTTCATTTTGGAGGACTTGTTGGCCTGCCACTATCTTGGTAAAATTGATGTTGGTACAATTTATCTAATTCAAAACTTAAGACTTGAGAAAGTCTAGTCTTTATAAAAAAATATATATATTTCATTATTTTATTCGATTTTGTTTCCACTTGTTGTAAAGTACCACTTTACAACAAGACTTTTTTCCGTCTTCCATCTACACATGTTTTTCAATAATGTGCCTTTTAAAGAATGTGTGATGCTTTTATTTCCAGCCTAATGACTCGTTTCTGCTTGTCACTTTTTGACGTGCATCAGATATAGTCTTTCAGACATTTCCCCTCCCAAAGAATTATAACGAGTGGATTTTCAGTGTAATGACCTGCTTTGTGCTTCATATTTGGTCATGCATTCATTCACACTATCCTTCTCACTCGATTCTCATTCTGTGTCTCACTCTGTTTTCCACTTGAGTTCTGTGTCTTTTCAGTTGCAGTCTTGGGACACATATGGCCCAGTAATTCGAAAGTTTCTGTTGTGTTTATTTGCATGTACTAATTTGACATTTTCAGAGTTTTTGAACCATTTTCGTCCTCTGTTGGGATAAGTGTCCCCAAAATCGTAATCATGTATCATATACTTTGTATTGCTCTTGTATGTTTTCCCCCGTTTATAGCGGCTTTAAAACAGTAAATTTAAATTCACCCGACTGACATGTACAAGCGATTGCTTAATTACACATCTGGTTGGTGCAAAAAAAAGAAAAATATCATCTCGTTTAAATTGCGTCTGTTTCCACCTGATGAATGTAAGTCCAATATTCACTTTCCTATGAGTTGTGCTTTCACCAACTCCTGAGGGAACTATATGTCTCTTTAGCTGCTAAATGCTCCACTATGTTCCCCAGCTAGTCTCTAACTGTGTATAACCGCTACGATGAGCTCACATTACACATAGTCATTTGGTCCATTGTTAAGCTAAAGATATCGTCATTGCAGCTTTAACGCCTTCGCAAAAGTGCCTGGACATATATTACAATGGTTAAGTAGTTCTATTTGCATTGGAATAAATGCAATTTCCACCCTAATGTGACTTTCCTGCTTATATTCATTTTAAATTCACGTAATTTCCTTTAAAAATCTTCCAACTCTACTAGGCTATTTTAGGGCAATACATATGTTTAATGTACCTGCTTCATTTACTGTTTTCATTTTGGCTTTCACTCTCAAACTCGCATTGCATCACAGGGAAGAACAGCAAAGGCCTTACAGGAGATATTACTTAATGTGACTCTCATATCGGCCCGTGTTAGCCCTTTTTGAAATTCAGTAGAAAATGATTTAAATGAAGTGTGTCGGTGGGCGTCTCTGGCTCTCCAGCTTGTGTGTATTGATGTGTTGTTGTATCAATGTGTATTTTGAGTCTAATGACATGTTCTCTCCTGTGTCCTCATTAGTACTTATCACAGTGCTGTCATGTCAAGCAACTTCCAACCAGAAAACACCCACTGGCTCTGAAAGCACATGCATACACTGAGCACACACACACACACACACACACACACACACACACACACACACACACACACACACACACACACACACACACACACATAAAAGCAAAAAGCATTTACTCCCGCACTACGTAAAAAAAAAAAAAAAGAATCTGGTTTAGCGTTGTGAATTTAAACAGGAAGTATTTCTGTCGCCTGAACCTTGAACAAATATTTCTAAGTTAAAAATGCAACCACTAATTTCATAATCAATTCAATCATGTGTCTTTATGCAAATAAACAGTATAGATGACAATAACAAAGTGAAAGGAGAATCGTTTCTACTGACTTCGGGACGCTGGTGAGGGTTAGGAGTGTATGCCTTATTTGCGGGTAATCGGTAACCAGTGAGGAGGAGGTTGATGATGTCAACCTTCCACATGAAGAGCCAGAGTGCCAGCAGCAGCCAGAAAAGGTCTCTGGTGGAATGACCTGAGGGGACTTTGAAGGCTCTGAAAGGTGGGTCGATGCATGCGTATGCTAGTGATGCCTGGGTTAGCTCTGCAGCCCCCACACACAATGTATTGACCCACTTGCAACTATTCTAACTAAGATCAACTAAGATAAGATGAAGTGAAATCCATGGATCTGTCACATTCGTACAACAGTATGAAAGTGCAAAAAAAAAAAAGTGTAAGTGTAGTGTAATTTGTGGAATATCCGCACTGCTGGTTATGCTCTGTGGTCAATTTCTCGGTCGAATTTCGCTGTTATATAATAATATTTATATATGTGCTCAATTTGGTATTTACACATGGACCCCTTTTTTATAACCTGGCTTTAAAGCTGCCAGGATTTGACAGGACTCGACAATATTTTAAAGTCACCGGGACAATCATAATTCCAGCTACAGTGACTCCCAGCAGTTACACCTGCAGTGATGACTTTGGGTGTGACTCAAGGTCACCGTAACCAACAGATGTACCCCATTATTGCTGATCTGCATATCAATGCTATCGTGTTTTCACACTCGTACAACCAAGTTAATGCTTGCCCAATTTTAGTATACAGAAGTGTACTTAAGCAGTGCTTGAGTATACTCAAAATGTTCGTTTAAATATAGTCTGTTTTATCAAGTCTCAAGCTTTCTTCCTGTTTTCAGAGACAGTGAGAGACAGATTTCCGAATACAAAAGAAATGGACTTTTCAAGCCAATGGTGACATTTAGGTTTGAGCATTTGTTATGTTATTATTTTCTTCAAACTTTTGTGCAGAAAATTGCAACGTGAAAAGCTACACATATGCATACATTAATTAATGACAGGACGTTCCTAAATTAATAATTTGATGTTTTAGTCATTTCAGTATAAGAAATATATTTAAAAAAAATGTTGTTTAAAGTATATAGTATGCAATACATGCATTCAAGTGTCTCTAGTTTTATATGTGTGTGAGGTTTAAAATATATTTCTTTACCACTTTTTATTTTACTGGAGGGGATTTTCTTGTATATTTTAGTGCAGTAATAATGAGCTATTCTCATATCAAATGATATATTTTATATAAATGTTTATACTAATAGTTGCTCTAGTAATACATTACTAATGACCTGACCACATTGAAAGAATCCTACGGTCGTCTCTCCTGTGGTGATGAATGATCAGGTTGTTGAGGTTGTGCAGACGTATAAATATCTTGGCACTGAAACCGAAATTTTAATGTTGATAATACTTTTATAGAAATGTTTTATTCCTGTTTCACCAAATCCATCCTCACATATTCCTTTATCAGCTGGTATAGGATACAGACTGCAGGGTATCGTCAAAGTGTGCAGCAAGATTGCTAGCACGACCCTGAATGACCTTCCAACTGTACAAGGTCAATCCTGGCTGATCCTGGCCATCCCCTGTCTAATGAGTTTGAGTTTCTTCTGTCCGGCCACAGATAGAATCTGCCAAGATGCAGGACCAATAGATTTAAGAAATACATTTCCCCTGCTGCCATTGGCTTTTGACATTACCTCATGTGATGCTTGTATTGTATTTATTTATTGTATTTGTTGTTTATTTTTTTTCTGACGCATATGTGGTTACAGCTGGCTTCACAATGAATTGCCCTCATGGGGATAATAAAGATATCCTTGATCATTGATGCACAGGTGGAGGGAGAGGCACAAACAGATGGGAGATCCATTCAAATGAGGCAGCCAAAAGAGAATTGTTGGTACTGGGTCTTAGAAGGTCGTGCCGAGAAGAGGCGTCTTAAAAGCGTGTCTGTTTCTGACCCGACATCAATATGATGCCACTTTATAATTTGATCAAAAAGCAAAGTAAATACTTGTAGCAAATATGCAGAAATAACAGATTAATGCTTGAAATGTAAATTACATTTAAATAACAACTAAACACTTTCCGGGCCACTGAGGTTACTTTTACAGTCTCCCATGGGAGAAATGTGTCTTGTAGAAAGGGAAGTTTCTGCATCAAGACCAGACAAGACAATAAAAATAAATGTAAATGAAAAAAACAAGTCTCCTGCATTTCTACACCAACTAACTTCTTGGTTTAAGTCAAGAAACAGCTGCATTATGTTAATAACAATTATGCCAGTATCACATAGTGTTATTTGTGTTTCGGTAAAACAGCGGCAGTAACCATTTAGGCAGAGAGCGGTGCTGCAGCACGCCAGACGAGGCTTTCAAATGCGTATATAGCGCATGCGCTTACCAAAGTCTGGCATGGCGGACTGGGGTTTTGCAGCACACGCACACATATACACACAGAGACATCTTTCATTATAGTATGTGACCATTTTCAAATGTGAGATACAGAATCAGAGAGATACAGACTCTGAAATAGTGTTGGATTGATGTGATCATATAACATGATACCTGCTTCAATAAAGTATTTATTTTATCATCACTGTATTGATTAACCAAAGAAAAAAAAAACATGTTGATGCGGCACGTTCACATCGTGCCGCTCCGCAACATCCAGAAAACAGCTTGATTTCCTGGAGAAGCTGATTCTTCATTTGCTGAGCTGCTGTCATGACGCTTCACTGTGATTGGCTGAGCTGTTTCAGAGCGATTTGTCACACCGTATTCAATAATCACCACACTCTCTGATTTATATTCCACTTTACCCAGCCCTTTTGCATTTGTCCTGCTGCACATACATGAACCAAAATAGCAGGTATGCTTGGCGATGCCCACACAGTCTGTGAGCCCGAGGCCGACCATCTTGCCCTGGTCATTGCAGTAGCGCGATTAGTGTAGTCTCATAAAAAACAAAAACAAAGCCTCAGTGATTTCATTAAAGAGCTCGTCAATGTCGTTTCTAGAAAACACTCTGTAATAGGGCACTTGTTGGGGAATATTTTCAGCGGAGGATTAATCCACCTTTTGTGCTCTGGTGACTTCTTGGGGCAGCAAGACGGTCTATGTGGGATTGAGTCAAAATAAACTATATAGTGTGTGTTCATGGTAATGAAGGAACACCCAGTGCAACAGTGTGGCTCATCGATGTATTTTTTTATTATAGTTTTTGTATATCAATGGAGCTTTATGGCACAGAGAATGAAGACATATCAGTGATACACACACAATACTCAATAATCGAGACATTCTTTGTTTGATACAACATTCGTCGACAATAAGAAGAATTTAGAATATCTACAGGCATATCTCTTAATGTTTAATGCTGTGGGGAAGTTCTTGTTGAATATGTATAGCTGTCAGTCTACTTGCAGAGACTATACATCTCCTGCATTATTTATGCACTTGCATCACACCGAGAGATTCAACCTAGAGTGCTGTCAGCTCAATTACCTATTCAGTTCTATGTACTGTAACAGAAAATGTTTTTTTTGCGCTGTATAATATCGTATGTGTCCTCAGAAGTTTCTTCATCGTGAATGGAACCATGATGTTTAGCCTGACGTGATGAAATAAAGTCAACAGTGTACAAGCACATTTGTCACAGAGTACAGAAAAGTTGGTGTGGAGCCAAACACAGATTAAGTGGAGGTAAGTCAGGACCACAGGGAACAGGAACCAGCCACACCGGCCTAAAGTACAGGACCGCGAACCGACCCGTTACCTGAAATGATCTCCAAGTCAAATCTAGATCCGACCTGACCCGTGATAAAAACTCACTTTAAAGTGCTTTATTTTTTAAACTCTGGTTTAACCTGGGTTCTCTGATTTGAGTCACAAATCCAGCCGAGGAGAAGTCTCTTTCACTGGCTGCACTTCAAGCCAGTGTCCGGGATGGAGAGCACTAGGGCTGCACCCAATGTCATCGTTTCCCATTTGAAGCTTTTGTTGAGGTTTTTAAATGAAGCTTTGAATGTCTGTCAACACGTGTTATTCACACACCAAAAATGTAATTAATGGTGCCGTTAGACTGCTGATAGACTGCCCTGTTGGCTAAACGCCAACAAATATGGATCTGTTTAATAATGAGTTCTGTTATTGCTGTCCCTGTAGACTTCTATTGTATTGCATTATACGAGTCACAGTATGTTAATTTTCTAGTGTTTCTACTAGAACATGTTTATATGCCTTAATGTTCAAAAAATGCGTAATTTTTCTAAATATAGCAGTAAATAGCTCAATAGGCTTGTTCCTGGTAAGGGCATATTCTTTTGCTAAAACGTTCAGGAAGGATGTCCAGCCTATGTCCAGGTAACGTTCCCTGACAAACAACAGCTATTAAACGTCACAATGTTTGCTGGACTGGTTTATTGGCGGAATGATCAATGTTTTGGCTGGTGGATGATTGGATGGATTTCTGGCAGGTCAGAACATTTTGGTCAGCTGTCCGCAGTTTGAGCAGTTCTGCGGTCCGTAGGTGTTGGTTGGTTGATTTTGTTACCTTTGGACAGAGCCGGGCTTGCAGTGTCCACAAACAAGTCATACAGAGAAAAAGACAACAGCTTGGCTATAAAGCTCACATCAATTGACAACCTATTGTTTTATTGGGATAAGACTAAAATACTGGTTACTCCAGTTAAGGTGCTCAGTATCCAGGAGTAGACCCGCGGCTGTGCTGGCAGCTTGTTTGCAGGCATACATGCGTGTAACTGCATGAATATGAGGCAGGGCAGTCCTGAAAAGGAGTATGAAAAAAAAACATTAATATGAGCTGACAGTGAGCTGATTCCACCACGAGCAACACATTCGTATAAATAAAGCTGCAGATGTGTTTTTTTTTTTTCTCCATTATTCATGTCCTTACAGTGAAGACATGTAGACCTACCAAAGCCTGGCAGCTGAGAGTATTTATCCTCAAGTACTGTTTGATTGTATGTGACATTTATGTCTGGTGCCTGTATTCACCTGAGGCCCAGCAGTGCACAGTATGTGTAGCTGTGCAGTGATATCCCTGCATGTACCCTCTGTGACTTACATGCTACATGCTGGAGGCACATACAGTGTAACTGAGCCTCAGTGGTCAGATATGTTATTCTTGTTCTGCATGACAGTTCAGTTTGAGCAGATTTAACGTTAAGTCCCCGCGGCTACACAGTTTGTGTCATCATCTGACCTGATGAGGCAACACATGGAGATGTGCAGCTCTTCAGGGGGAGAACTGACTGTACATCTCCCTTTGGAGAGGATTCCAATTAAAAAATGTTAGCATTTTTACATTATTCAGATTGTTAGCGCAGCAGCTCATCTAGGCTTTGTAAAGCTGGGAACAGACTTGATGAATGGAAGCTGCAAAGTCTAGCTCTCGAACCACCTACATTCCGATACCTGCCAGGCGCGCCACAGGGCATTTTTACCCTCTGACGTAATAGTGTTGGCTAATGCAAACTGGTCATTTATAGAAGTTGTTCATGTTTTTGATAATAAGTAAGACTTGACGGAACAACTTTTTCAGTTTAAGAAGTTCCTTTATTTTTACAATTGTGCTGTATTTAAAGTCAGACAGAATAAGTCAAATACATTTGGATGTTAATTAATAAACACAACCATCTAAAATCTCTCTCTCTCACACACTACTTACAATCATCACACACTCCAAAGACTTTCGCGGTGCACTGTCCACACACGGCATCAGGTGTAAATGAAAAAAAAAAGCCTCCAGTAAGCTTTGGCTACATGCAGTCACACGATCAAAGACACGCCTTGACTAAACAATGTTGAGCATGGCTTTATACAGCGGTTACTATGAGGGGTAAAAATTACCCCTTTTGGGCGGCATAAATGACACGTTTCCTATATTTTGTCCCATGTTCCCCATAATTCACGAGATGATTTATACCCCCATTTAAAGAAACGTGGTGAACTGAGGTAATAAATGGCAAATAAACTGCATTTATGTAGCACCTTTGTAGTCTAGGCGACCACTCAGAGCGCTTTACAACACAGACCGGCACTCACCCATTCACGCACGTAATTATATAGTGATGGCAGAACAAGGCGCATACAAGGTGCTACCTGCTCATCAGCAGTGATAAACATTCACACGTACACTTCGACACATGTAGACTACAGGGGCAATGAATTAACATCGCAACAGTCAGGAAGGAGCACATATTGAACGACAGAGAGGACAACACAATAAGAGGCATGCACTTGGCAGCCCTCAAAAATCCAAAGAAAACTAATTCTCTCACGTCACTTTACGGAAAAGAGACACACGTCTAACAAAATACTTGCTAATACTGTACATGCTGCGGGGCAAAGAAAGTGACACGTAGGAGGAGTGCACGCTCTACAGAAAGCTGGAGGTGAGTGAACTTTATAGGAATGAGCCGCAGCTCTGCACTGAAACCTCGGTGAACCGGACGGATTACAAATAATCTCTCGTGGTGGCCTGATTGTTGAGACACACACCTATACCGTGGTTCCTTGGTTCAATTCTCAGCCGGGGCCTTTATGGCATGTCATCGCCCCGCTTTTCCTCCTTGTTTAACCTCTATGCTGTCCACTTTACTCCATACAGCCAAACTGCACTCATTTTCCAGTTGTTTGGCATTTTCACTGTAGCAATAGACGATTGTTATGTACAGCAACCGGTGCAGTGACACTAGGACTAGCAGAGCGCCAAACACTTATAATATGCTGTAGTGTGTGCGCCACACAGGACGCGCTGCCACGGTTCATTATTTATTATATCTTTACCTTATTTTTCTGTGGCAGTGGTACTATTTTTTATTGTTTGTGGCGTCAAAATTCATTAGCACCTGCTATAAACTATCCGTCACACCTGTTGCTCCCCCAATTAGAATGATTACGTGCTTTAAATAAGAATAGTGTAAAATGTTAGAATGTCATGAACCACGTGTGGTTATATGTAATGTTAATGTTTCTGTGTGTGTGTGTGTGTGTGTGTGTGTGTGTGTGTGTGTGTGTGTGCGCGTGTGTGTGTATGATTGTTTTTTTTTGGTTCCATTTTGCCGATCAAACACTGACACCGTGCTAAGCGGATACTAACTAAATACATTATACATAAAAGTGGGTAGTATGGAAATGGGACACAGCTAGAGTAAAAAAAAATCACCAAAACAAGCCGAAGTTAACACAGGAAGGAAAAGCAGAGAGACAAGGGAGAAGATCGTGTCACTTCATGTTGCCCCAGAAACACCATCTGATCTGTGTGTGTGTGTCAGAGAGAGAGAGAGAGAGAGAGAGAGAGA
>CALSCE010009465.1:1722327-1741189 GCA_943593645.1 Bovichtus variegatus | reverse complement strand
ATTACAAGAGAAAATGAACAGTGGAGAAGCAATTGCAAAAAGGTTGTGAAAGGAAAGAATTCCAAGGAATAATTGTACTTGAAGGATGAAGAACAAGAAGAGTTCAGTGGAGTTGAGTTGAGAGACAGTTTAAGACCGCTGTTCTACTTGAACACTGTGATGACGAATTCCAAGCAACAGAAGCCACCGGCAAAGAGGACAAGAGGCGATGGTTTTAAATTCTGTGTGGGGTGTCAGTCTTGAAACTGTGATGTGAATGTGGAGAACGGACAAATGACTCATGAGCGTTGGAGATATCAGGACAAAAAAAAGGTCAGAGACAAACAGGAGGAGGATGGGGAACAGGATGATAAAAGAGTGCATGTTACCTCCGCTGGGACCAGAAACTGTCGACGTATGTTTGGAGACAGGATAGAGAAGACAGAGGCGGAGGCTGGAGAGAGAGAGCGAGAGAGAGAGAGAGAGAGAGACAGACATACAGAGAGAGAGGAGGAGGTTGTGTAAGAGTAACTTGGAGTGAAGGAGGCAAGGATGTATGAACCTTGGTGTAGTTGGGACTGTTGTGGGTGTGTGTGAGCTGATAATGGAAGAAAATTGGGGGATGAATTCAGGAGAGGCGTGGTGTGTAAGTAAAAGAAAACACAGTGACCAGCTCTGTCCCCAGAGCCTTTAAGACAACTTTACACTACCTGCTATCTGTCTGAGTCCATTTACGCTGGAACATCACACCCTTTACAGAGTGCCATTAAGTACCACTGAACCCGTCAAGTCTGGCATAGCTGCCGGCACTTCGTCCTCATTACTGACCAGGACCTTCGTCCCCATTACTGACCAGGACCTAACATACCACAATAAAGTGAATGGTGTTGACTATTGTCACTCTCTATACTTGCCTCGGTCAAATAACAATGTCACATCTTCAGCTTGTTCAGCTAGAATTTTGAGCGGCAGTAAACATAGATGCCATACTCCCCTAGTGTCAGCATACTTGTACTGGCTACCAATTCATAATGGATTTTAAGACTTTACCAATTGTTTATAAAGCCCAGAAAGGCCTAAATACATTTGAATCTGTTAACTCTTTATGATCCAGAATGCAGACTTAGATACTCAGGCAAGGCCCGAGGCTAAAGATGACTGCGCTTTCTCTATTAGGGCGCACTAATAGAATGGAATGGACTGCCTGAGGAAATTAGGCTAGCAAAATCAGTTTAATCTTTTAAATCCCTTCTAAAAACACACTTTTATAAACAGGCTTTTTCAGTCAATCAGTCCCTATGCACTTTTAGGTTTTGTAAAGTGTTGATCTTTTCTTAATTGTACCTTTGTTTGTTGGTGTGTTTATCTATTTACCTCATATATTAGTCTATAGTTCTTCGTCTTTATTGGTGTTTATGGATTCAAATGGATCATGTAAATCCATTGCATAAACTAAAACCTAATTTTCTCCAAAAGGCCATTAAACCCTATGAAGGCAGTAGATGCTTTGCAGAGACTTCAAAGTGATGAATGGTTTCCTTGTATCGTCAGAGATGACAATTGATTGAGTTGCTTTGGTCTGTATGTGTCATCCTGTGGTCAGAGCTCAGGAAGACATTTTTACACAATATGATGCAATCCAAGTGTTTGTATACTATGGGTTTCTCATTTTGGAACTATGCTGCTCTTTAAATATTGAATTAAATCAGTCCTATTTTGAATTCAAACATGCGTGACCCGCGGCACACACTATCTTTTTGCTGATGCGTGTTGGGCCTCATCTTGCATTTAATTTCTTGAAGCATTTTTCAGGCCGCCTCTTTTCAGCAGTCCCCTGCTTCACATTAACGCAGCCAAACATTCACACCTGCTGCCCAGCATTGTTCACCAGACCACTGTTGGCTCCTGAACAGTAATGACATCTGGGGCTCTTTTTCTTTTTCTTTTTTTTTTTCAGGGCAGGGTTGACTTGGGTTGAATGGATTTTCAAATCCAAGTTTTAAAAAAGACACAAAAGGAATCACTTTAACAAAGAAGAACAATCTGAATACAATTGGAACTATAACTGTACAAATACCTCTATTATCAAATAAGACTTTTATGACCTGATTCATGTTTGACCTTCGGTATGTTTGACAAAGTGATCTCAACTAACTTGCTGCTTCCAACTGCATCTTAAATTGGTGTCATCATGATCTATCACGTTCCCTGTTGCCCTATCAGGAAACGTGGCTATTGATGTTCTCTTTTTTAACGCAAAATGGTGCTGAATGTATAATCATGACACCAAACCATCTGAGATGTAATGTGTAGAAGCATTCCACAGCAATCAACACCATAAAAGGAAAAATTGCAGATGAAGTTAAGGATACTAAGCCTGTTAGCTTGTAACTCAAGAGATGCTGCAGAGGCTCCGAGATTAAACCGTGTCAAATTTAGTACAATTTCTTAAATTAAGGATTAGGTAACATGTTTTGCATTGAAAAAGAATTTGTTCAAATTTAACAAAAAAAGATATTCGAGAGGGAAGGAAGGAAGAAATAAAAGGGATGAAAACAAAGCTTAGGGTCATTTAAAGGTCAGTAAAAGTAATCAGGGAAACTGAATTCACAATTATTTTACAAACAGGGAACCTAGTATATGATTCCTCGTATGCACTCCTCGCCATAGATACATTAACAGGAGAATCCAGAAAAGATGATTGATAACTACACTCAACAACAAGCAGTCAAACCACGACTCGCTGTCAATGTAGTCAAGGCCTTTTGGGATTAGGCAACTTTGACTCAACTGAAAATACTGGCTGTAGGATATAAAAACAGGAGACAGTCAAAGTCTGCCCTAGTAAACAGGCTACATTGCATAATGGTGTACATGAGGACAATAGCTAATAACATGTGTAATGATGACAACTGAGTAGAATTGTCCTTCCTAGCAACTTTGTCAATCGGTTTTAACTATGAAAATGTATTTTGGGAGAATTGCCTTGGTTTTGGAAAACTTAAAATCGGACAACAAACACTGATCCCAGTGGCCTCTGCCAGGAAAAGTAAAAAAAAAAAAAAGCACTTGGGGTTGTGAAGAGTGGAGCAGGTGCATACAACACAAACATGGAAAAAAGAAAAAAATTACTTTTTATTGGAAGTGTGCTGGCAAAGAAAAAAAAACTATCATTACGGAACAAAATCAAGGATCCAACAGAGACTTAAAAAAAAAACAAAAAAAAAAAAAAAAAAAAAAAAAACTGTCCTACGAAGCAGCATTTGGGGTTAGCAAGGTAACTTCAGGGTTAACCCTGCTGGGGTTTTTAGTCCGAAGACGGTGGTTCACAGGTGATTAGGCAGGAGAGCAGGCAGGGCTAACGAGGCTGACTCAGAGCAGGTGTGTACATGGAGGAAAAACACAGCCAACACAAAACCCTGAAAAAAAAAAAACTAAATCCTCTTGATCATTGAGACTGAGTATCAGCTGTGTGAGTTCAGGCAGAGACGGACAATTTAAATGATTATCGTCCCGGATAGACTTTTAGAGACGCAACTCAGTCTGTAACTCCAGTCTGAGGGCATCTGGAAACAGAGCCCGGCTGTGACACGTGAACTGTTGGCAAAGGGGGAAAAACATTCATGTCATAACTACCAAGTCAAAATGATCAGTTCTGAAGTAACAATTATAGCAGGATTTATCTAAATTATGAGATCGTCAAAATTAGAACAAAGACACAAAAACCGAACACAAGTCACACTTTTATGTAATTAAAAAATATTGGTTTGATATTTAGTCTGAAAAAGTCAGTCATAATTATGACTTTGTACCATTGCACCATTTAAAACAATTTTAATAACATTTTGATTTTGATCATATTATGTTTCTCATAATTTTGACTTAGAAAATAAAATTTAATCAATTAAAAATCAATAAATTTCTTTAGCCATAAATTGACTTTTATACAACATAGTCAACAGCTCAGTCCTGCTTCGCCTGGTTGTGCATTATCCTCATTTAGATAGTGTATTGATGCTACTGTTGGCATCCACACTTGGCAATAATTATAAAATACAAAGGTTGGAAAACTACTTTGGGATCATCATTCGACCAACTGTAAACAAAAATGACATGTATTATTACCCCTGCCAAGGAGGTTTAGGGAAAAACAACTTACCCAGACAAAGGTTGAAGCATGGGCCAAGGAAGAACCCATCACATTTTGGATATAAAGTGGGATACACACACTAAGTTTCACTTTCATTAACATTGCGAGAGAGGGCATTTTTGCTGGATTCATGTAGCGTCGGAATAATCCGAAAAATGTCACCTCATCCGTTTCATTTGATCTTTGTTGTCACGAAAATACTGGAAACGCTCTACACTCTACTCAATAAACTATGACAGATCTTTTTCGTAGCGTCCATGTTGTTTCCACATTACGACTTAAAACTCGATGAACACAGCAAAGTGAGAAGAATGACTTCCCGAAACAGGAAATGGGACGATCGGAGGAGCATGTGAATGCAGCATTGGGCGTGCTTTCTCCGAGTGCTATTCTGGTTTGGTATAATTTAGACTCGACTTCTCTACATTTTTGTTCCTGTTGGCTGGCGATAGAAGTAGATACAATCTTTGGTTGGATCAGTTAGACAATAAGATTATTCTGTGCTGATTCACATGTAAAAAATCTAATAAATTCATAGTTTCCAAAAGTCCAAATATCTCAAGCTGAATAACTGAAGAATGTTTACAAAATGATGTACAAGATATGTTGAATATTTCCATTTTATGTCGGTGGAACTCTTTCATAATGAATCCCGATGTGAAAAGTCTGTTTAAAAAAAAAAAAGAAACTGCATATTGGATTTAAATATTTAATTCTGAATGTGTAGTTCATACACTCAAACATAAAGTGAAGTTTGGCGAGAAGGAACGAGAGAATATTAATAGTTTAGCTGAATGGTGGAAGTGATTCATATTTTAATGTCAAGACTTGAATTTATTACAGTGAAGAGCAGAGGAAGATATTGGAGAGAATCTTGTAAGTCAAGAGAAAAAGAAGATGAGCTCTCTCTCTTTTCTTTTTGTCCTTTCTTTATCTGTGTCTCATTGCCTCTGTCTCTTTAAAATCAATCTACCACCTCTTGACTTTTCCCCCTTTCATCGCTGCTTCTCCGGCTCCTACTTTCCATCTAATGTTGCTTTAATTTCAGGCCCTCGGGTGCACCCTCTCTCTCTCTCTACACGAGACAGATGACTGCAATATGCTCACACACTCACACACAGTTCTTGGGTCGGGTGACATCATTTTGGGAATATTAACACATACAAAGAGATTGCACCCTGGGGGATTGGTATTTGATCAGTTTATGACAAAAAGAGAAGTAAAAAATGAGGAAAAGCCAAAAGACCCGGTCACACCAGCCTCACGCGCTAGATGGTTCCGTGTAACAGAAGCCGTCACTCGAAAACTGTTGGGAAAAGGGCAGGCACTTTCAAAAAAATACTTGGCCTGTGATTGGATGAGCTCTCTATTACAGGCTAACTACAACCAATCAGATCAACGAATTGTATGACATACATCAAACTCTCAAGCCAGTTGGGAGAAGAGCGAAAACATCTTCCCCACTGAGAAAAGCCTTCTGTTCCGTCCTTTGCTCTTCTTTCGATGAATAAATGCTCCCTTAGTTCTGCAGCATCTACGCTTTTGGCGCTGTCACCTCTCTGCGTCGTCTCACGCACACCTAAAACCACACCCCAAGAAAGCACTTGTAACGTCCCACAGACAGCTGTGGTGGTCAATGTTCACAACTTCGATGAAGCCAAAAAAAAGTTCATCTCTCTCTCGTCTGTCTGCCATGGTCTGTCTGTCAGCCACTTCCGGTGCTGTGTTCTGTGACTTTGTGCCTAACAAAAATTAAGAGTGAAATACAACTATTTATTACGTTTGATAAACTGTGTTCAGAAAACTGCAGCTCGGAAAAGATAACTGCATGCGTGCACAAAATAAAACTCCAGCAGCAAGCTCTGTGACCAGACCAGACGATATGGGTGAGACGGAACACGTCATTTTAAAACAAGACCGTGGTTATCTAGTCTCACAGTCAAGGTTTAGTTACAACTCTGGACTAATGCAAGCTGAAAAGCAATGGATTGACGTGGGCTATTGATTAAATATCACATTTAAAATGTTGATTCGCTGGGCATACCGGGCATATTAACTATCAAGTATTCAGGGAAACCATAGCATAAATAGCATTATATTTAATAATCTTTGGGAGCCAGTTTGAAAGGGCCTGATGCAGTTGAAAAAAAATCTATAGATACTTTAACCAACTTCAAACCTTCTGCGTCAAGTGACTACGTTAAAGGCCGCTGTGAGAATAATCAATATGTAAACTGTTACAATGTGCCTTATTGTGTCCTTATTTAGATGTAATATGTGATATGTAAGATGTTATTGAATTAAGTAACTTAGTGGCCAACCTACTGCGAAATAAGAAGCAATATTTGTAAACTGTGAAGTGGAAGAGTACACCACCTAAAAGGGTGACAGAAGATCTGATTGGAGCAGAGAAGCGCTGAGAGGCGTGGCCACGCCTAAGTGCCAACAAGGGGCCAATAGGACCTGGCCCCAGCCAACCAATGGGAGAAGACTATACCTGAAAGGCGGCGGGTATAAAATATGTTGTAAACTAGAGATCTGTGAGACAGAGTCACTACTTAAATGTGGTCTGTGGACAGTGACATGGGTCCTCAGCTGAGTACTTTTGTAATGCAATATCATCATCGAATAAATACAGTTAATATGAAGAGACGTTTTCTGAAATTGATTTCTATGCGTCTCTATTTCAAATTAAAAGAACACAACACCGCCCACAGCGCTTCTGCCCGAACAGGCAACATGTAGCAGGTAGGGATGAGATTACGTTTCGATGACAAATGTGATTAAATTTGCACCTTGGAAAGTCCTACTGCTTTGATTGTGAGCAGTTCTAGTTTGCACTCTGACCATGGGTATGCAGGCAACAACCACCTGGCTGATTTGGTTATTTTTATGCAAGAGCTTAGGTTGTTAAGAGCATCTTCAACAAAAAGGTTGTTTATCCTCAGGAGACACCATCGCTAGGGTTAGTGGAGCAGTTTCCAGCACTACGTGTACAACATATAGGTTGCGGACACTGTGGAGGATGCATCGAATGAAATAGAGTAAGTGAAAATAGTTTGTCTGAGCGGGGGGAGAAGACTGGAGACGAGAGTGGAGGGTGAGTGGGGAGTGGGGTGGTGGGGGGGAGAGCCACTCTTGACGGCAGCTGTCAGTTTTGATGATTTGATGAGCAACAAAGCAGAGTGAGAGATGACCCGGCAGTTCGATTCCCTGTCAGAAGTCAGGGACTCTGCTTGGGCAAGATAACTACACAAACATGCATGTGCACACAAGCACGCACACACACACACACACACACACACCAAAGAGTGAAGAGAGAACTTCACACAATTTCCCCATGGGGATCAATGAAGTTTCATCTCATTGCACACGCATGCACGAACACACACACACACACACACACTCACTTTATCTGGAAGATGAAGGGAAAATCTGACTTCGGGCTTGCGCGCACGCATGCACGCACGCACACACACACACACACACACACACACACACAATACTGTAAATGCTGCAACGTTACGGGAGGAAAAAAAACGGCTGCTTTTATTCACACTTTTCTAAAATGACAACACTTGCACTTAAACACAGGGCTCTATTTTTGTGCCAGCACATCAACCAGCGCGAGCTATAACATTTATTGAAATGAGGCAGTGCAAAGATAGTGGTTGATTTTTTTCTTGCAAACTGGGTTTGAGACGTTGCGCTGAAAACAGACATCTTGGAACCACGTCTGTTTCTGCTGCAACATAAATCATCTGCAAAATTGTATAATTATGTCAAAAGAAAGAGCTAATTAATACTGTGCCTTTTCATGTTCATGTTCACGCTTTACTCTTGATTGCCGTGCAGACACTGCCGTGCCGTGTTTTAACATCCGATGTAACCATTTTGACCATGAAAGACTGAAATAGCGTCCTTCACCGTATGCCTCTGTCCACACACTTGTGGTACTGTGTGTTCACATTTTGCCGCTCTGCAACATCCAGACAACATCTTTTCTTGGAGAAGCAGTTTCTCTTTGCTTAGCCGTTATTGTCATGCTTCACTGTGATCGGCTCAGCTGTTTGGAGCGATTAGACAGCAAAAAGAAGTCAGATTGTATAAAAGTCTCTTGATCAGTAAACATTGTAAACATGAGTTTATGGTCTCAATTGCTAGTTTCAAGTCTTCTTCAGTACAGCATTTTGTAAATTAAAGTCCCATGTAGAGTAAAATAGATGATAAAGTAGGGTATGCTTTTAGGGCATGCTTACCTTGTGATAGACATGGCACTACCACGGTGTGGTTTGGTTTTGGTGTTGTCCAAAATGCAAAACGCGAGGCTTTAAAACATCCATTTCCTATATACAATCTGTGTTGGGAATCAATCAGTCAAGATGTCAGAGTGTTTTTGTGGTACACAGATTTACAGCACCAACCGGCCAATCTCCAGTCATCCTGCGGAATAAAAATTCACAATTGAACCATCTTGCTAGAAGTCAAGTGAAAGGTAATATTCACTAAAAGATGAGCAGGCAGTACCTGCATTACGGATGCTCTCAGCTGTAATTTCAGTTAAACTTGTCTCTGGCACTGTAATCATCAGCACATCTTGTGTTTTCGTGCTCTGACTAAAGAGCAATCTTCATTTGTTCATTTGTTTGTTTGACCTGCCGTACGTCAGGACTGATTTTCCAACAGGGGTCATGAGCTGCCCAGGCTGAGAAGGTCATGGCCATGTTAACAATTCAAATGGCAGAGGAGCAAGTTTAGTATGTGAGAAACCTTGGCACAGATGAAAATTATTTTGATAAAAACTAATAAAGGTTTTTTTGTCTTAGAGGTATAAAGTCACTCAAGCACAGATGATCTGGTTGTGCCATGTCGATCAACATGTTATATGAGAAGTCCATATGGTACCCGCCCGACAGGCGAAAAGTGGATTTTTGCTAAGTTCTAACTTCTGTTATTGATATTGTTTTATTTTTAAAAAGTGATTTCTTTTTATGTATTTCCTTTTATAAGTGCACTGACCCAGAGGTTCCCACCTGGTGTCATTTTTTATACAACTTGAGGATATTTTGTATTCTTTCAAATGGACTCCATTTCATTTAGGCTCATCTCTTGTTAGTAAAAAGGCCCACTATTGCAAAAAAAATTGTATTATATAATTAGAATTACTGTAATCTTTAAGTAGAATTTCACTGTAATATTGCTAACCACATTTCTGGGAAACGCTCCCAGAAAAGTCCATCCACTTGATTGAGCGTTTTTGAAGCTTGGCACACTGCTGTTTAGAATCAATTTTTTTCTGATTAATGAATTAGTTAGTCCTGTTCTCTATGCAATGGGACTAACCAGCTCATTTGGCAAATACAAGCATTTCCCTCCTGTCTTTCGGTCTGTGTGTTATCAAGAAACACCTTCTTCCTAGTTTTTCTGTCTTTCTATCATTCACTTATTCATGAGTTTCATCCGTCTTTCATTCTTCCCTGTACAACACTGTTGCCATCGCAACATGATTACCAAGAGGCCTCATCATCTCAGTCAGCGGACTCGTTAATGTGCGTTCAGATGAAGTCTCCCAGTTGTAATGAATAACTCAATTAACAGATTGGTCCAGAGTGTAGCCAAAAGTGGAGATATTCTGTCCACGTAAACGCGGTCCTTATGGTCTTTGATAGGCAGAGCACTTGAATGAATTTAGTGAATGAAGCTGATAAACACAGGGTTGTAAATGTAAAGTTAATCTTCGGCGCTGTGAATTCTCATTACACATCCAGTTTTCGTATGCAAATTAATTTCAATCACTATCTCACTGTACGATCACTTTCCCATGACAAAGTACATGGCCTGTAGTGTACTGTAATATGTTAAAAGATCTTTTTTGAAAGGATCTAATATAATATACATATGTACCATTTTTGTTATTAGGAAATGTTTGTGCCAGATTAAACAACATTAAAACAAGTGCTATTTGTGAGCTTTTGCTTATTTAGTTTTACTCAAAGCACTCGCAGTATTTTACTATTTAACAGCTAAACTATTTACTAGATACTGTCATAGATGTAAATAGGAAGAGGAGGTAGTAACTGTGACATCACCAATTGGGGTGGAGTGGCAGTAGCTCAGTCCGTAGGGACTTGGCTTGCGAACAGATTCAAGTCCCCGAATGGACCAAGTATGTAATCATTTATGATTTAATTGGCTACTGACGATGTAACGAGTCGTGTCCTATTTTCTTAGGTAAATATCTCAACCCCTACCTTTTGTGGCTCTGTTCTGAAGGGCCGCTACCCAGATAAGGGCACTCCCAAACTAAGGGTAGGGCCAAGGTAAGGGAATTGGGCCATAAATCCCTTTAAACATCATTAAAGCACTTCACATCACACCTTCTTTATTTAACTCTTGGTAGCTAACAAGCAGTTGGCTGCATTTGTCACCAAAGTACACCATATGTTACTCTGTGATTCCGTCACTGTACAAACCTTACGTGGAAAGTCAGAACTGCATGCTGCTGCCGGTTGAAATCGTAGAAAAAATATATTTGTCTTTTTCTTAAAAATACAATATTTCCAGACTGTGCCATTCTGCCCTGGTCATCTTCTCTGCAGCGCTAGTGGCGGCAGGCAGGGGCAGTGGCTAGCCAAGTGTCTGGAAATACTGGATTTAAACATCTGTTTTACCCTAGTTAAAAAGGTGTAATGTGTAATTCCGAGCCACCTGCTAAAAATAAATCGGGGGCAGAATTTCACCTCTGCTACTGGGTCCATACAGTCTAAATTCACCGATCATCAAAACCATCAGTTATTAAAAAACAACTATACCATTATAGTGTATTCTTTATATTGTGTATTGTACTCTACAGCTGTACATATCTTTCTTCTAGTGTTGATATATTTACTGTGTATTTCTTCACTCCTGTGTGAACCTGTCTGTCAGTCAGTTTATTAGACCAAACTGCTGAAACTCTGACAGCCGGTCTAAATATCACTGCTATCTTACAATCTTCAAGTGGGACTTAGATATCTGTGTGTTTACTGTGGCACTGGGGACTGTACGGTCTGTATAACTTTATGTTTTGATAGTTTGTATGTTGGCCTGGTTCCGGGCGGCAGAGAGGCACGAACAAATCCGGCTTGGATACGGCCGCAGCATATCCCAGCACCTGTAGTTACGGCAGGCTGATGGAGCGCTGGGTTTATCTGTTGATAATGTTAGTTCATTGTTTTTATGTTTTAAGTTTAAATTCTGGCATATTTTACACATTGAACTTTTAAAAACTTTGAGTAGGATGGCCTTATGTCGACAAATCATAATGAACAGAGTGCTGAGGTCATAGATGGGACGAACAAGCAGCCAGCCGAGTGTTAATAGGATCATTAAGTGTCACTTAAATGGATGAGTCCCTTACATTCACCCTTACTGACATTAGGGTCACAACTAATGATTATTTTCATTATCAATTAATCTGACGAGTATTTTCTCGATTAATCTTTTGGTTTATAAAATGTCAAAATAATGAAAAATGTCCATCCCAGTATCTCAATGTCCAAGGGGATGTCTTTAAATGTCTTGTTTTGTCAGTCTAAAACCTCAAGATATTCAGTTTAATATGATATAAAATAGAGAAAAGCAGGAAATCTCTATATTTGAGAAGCTGAAAACAGCATTTTCTTAAGTTACTTAAGGATTAATTGAGTATTAAAACAATTGGCCTTTTTTTTCTTCTTTCAAAATCGATTAGACGACTTATCGTTGCAGCTCTAAATTATTATAGCATATTTCCTGTGTCACTGTACTGTGGAGAACAGCTGAAGGCTGACATAATTAATTATGTTTATGCGTCATTGCCACTGATATATCATGGGATTTTATATAATCTGCACTTGCTTCTTCTATCTCTGCACTCTTATCTCTTCATTATCTTACTCTCCATTTTCTTTGTCCCTTGTTCCCTTCATCAACAGACTGGAGTCTGTTGGGAAGAGGGTTATTAAGACAACACCATGTTTACATCGACTCACGGTTTTTGCTGGACTCTGCCCTTCGGCACCTCAGGGAAATCACAGGATGCAGGATCTCTAGCCATTTGAAAAGGTAAAATAAGTGCTAAAAGTACACTGCGTTTACAAGGGTTTACATTTGTTACGTTCCCCGATACTCCAGGGGATGAGGGGAGTAACAATAAAATAACCCAGGGAAAAGGAAGGGAGGAACAACTGAAAATGTATTATCAAAATAGTAATTTATTAACAACTAAACAAAAAAAAGCTTACTACATGAATTCCAAACAAAAAGCTGAAAACAACTTTCCATAAAAGGGAAGAAATCGACACTGGGCGCACAAAACACAACACAACCAGACAAGAAGCCAAAAACAAATCAAAACACCTCAACCCAAAAAAACAGCAATCACACTCTCAAAAGGCAGCCAATGGCTACGTCTCGTGCAGAGACCCATCAACACGCAGGTAACATGCTCAACTGGCCCACTGGAGCATGCTGCAGCTCTCTCAAGTCTTTTATCTTTATACCTGGAGGAAGACAATTAGAGGGAGAGACAGAGACACACACACCACAGCACGTCGTCTCACACCAGTAGCTTAGACTGAACATGAGTATAACGAAGAGGCGCTGGCACGAAACCCATTCCAGTAGCCCTTACTACTATGCTCACATTACAGGCAGACTCAGTACTCAAGGGCAGGACACTGGAAAGGATAAACGACTGTGAGCCACCGCTGTCTCGCAACACTGTGACCGGGCGCTGGTCCCTCAGGCTTTCCTAAGAGAGGCACGAATCCAGTGGAGATGAAAGGTTTAAAAAACTCATTAGGCCCTTTTTAAAAAAGGGAGGCACTGATTTAATCAACCCCATCCATTAGGAAGGCTTGGAAGCTGCCACCCGCTGCTTCTGTCTCCAGGCTGCACAATCGGCAATCAAATGACCAGGGTTATGACA
The DNA here is from genome assembly GCA_943593645.1 of Bovichtus variegatus. Lineage (NCBI taxonomy): Eukaryota > Metazoa > Chordata > Actinopteri > Perciformes > Bovichtidae > Bovichtus > Bovichtus variegatus. Next base: position 1,728,110 of record CALSCE010009465.1, on the reverse strand, counting down.
AAAGAAACATGGCTTCTCAAACTCGGGAACAAGAGAAATGTTTTTACTTCCATCAAATGCAGCAGGAGTACCTGACGATAACTATATACCAGCAGAGTTATGAACTGAACCTGTCTTCAGCGCTAACTGACGCATCCTGATCGCTCTGTCTGCCTCCGACTTTTTTATTTCCAACTCCCTCCGGAGCTGAAACTCTCGCTCTTGCTCCTGCTCCTCTTCCTCCAACTGCAGACGAGCTAAGCGCACTCTCAACCCGGGCATTTAATTTAGAACATGCAGGAAAGTACTCTGCAGAAAATGGCTCAAAATGTGGCAACGAGAACGGCTTTTCCTCCGCTCTACCACTGTAAACCGGGAGTAAGATAGACATGACACTTCTCCCACCCGAGGATGAGAGCAGCTTTCGCCCGAGGGCTCCGCCGTATCAGAACGGCCCTCGCTTGGAGACACTGTAGCCATAGCCCTGGACACCAAACCAGGAAATTTCACAGATTCCTGCAAGGTAAATACTCCTTTTTCTATTAACCCTTGTAATAGAGCAGCTTTAACCTTAACCTACCTTTCTTCTGGAGCGAGCCGGGCTCGAGGCGGCTTGAAAGGTAAACATCAACGGCCGAAACCCTGAAATGCCTAACTCCGACAAGGACTTTAATTCCCACCACAGCATTCCTCCGAAAACAAAACCTCTGGCCAGACAACATTAAATAAATATCCCTCTGGGTATCAGTATCAGTATCATGGTATTAAAAGCAATTAGTGTTTTTCTTTTTTCCTATGCAGATCCTGTCTTCAAGTAATGAGGGGCCCTATAGCTAATCACTTTCGAAATCACTGTCACCGATTTAATTTTGTTGAATAACCAGTTCTGTTTAATATTCCTCCGTGACCCAGATCACATCCGTTCATTGCTGGTGAAACATGGAAAGAGATGAGTCACATCGGGATGAAAATCAGATGTTCTGTTACTGCATTGATTGTCAAAAAGAGAAATGAACTTTTCTTTTTTTCTTTAAAGAGAGATAAAGACAAGACTTTTTCTTTATCCTACATACAAAGCCAACGTCTGATCTGATGTTTCTATCATTTCTTTAAGTTAAGGGCTACATACTGCAATTTGTAACATTTTGTTATTGTTGACTTACTGGAGTGTGTGATTGTATAATTGTCTACACTCTATGTGTGGAGATAACTGACAGATAGGATATAAACCTAGAATTACTGTTAAATAGTCCTCTTCTAAAAGCATACATTTTCTATAAAAATGTGTTAAAGTGAGATGACAATTTGTCATCCCGTCCCAGGAGACCCTGGGATAACAATTTCAAGAACCCCTGGGGGTCACAATTCTAACTAGTCTGCGGTTACACTAAAAGAAAGACAAACAACAAAAAGACGAGATTTAAAAAAAGATCAATACAAATGCTGAACAGCTTGATGAGGTATTTACAAAAAAATCTTCAATATGTCTCCATCTCTGGCAAAGGTCTCCGAGTGCCTGAAGTCAGCCATCATAGTGCAGGTGCCAAGAAAAAAGTAATGAAGTGCTTTGAAAGGTTCATCCTCTCCAACATCAAAGCCATCATGCCTCACTGGACACCAGACCCATATCTTCCAACATTGCTGTAGATGCGGAGGCTGGTAGCTCCCAAGAACTTCCCCATTGAACTTGACAGGCAGAACACAGGACAGAGTGCAGGACTCTGGTGGGACGTGAGGAGGCAGACTCTGCGTTAACACCATTGATGCTTGGTGCTCACACAGTAATAGCAGTATTTTTTTTTCCTGATGTTTAATTTTTAAAGTGAGGATGCCATATTAACTGCCTAGATAATTCCCCATTGTTTTTGTTGGTACGGTTTTAATTCCTCCTGATGCAGGTTCAATGCACTAAAGGAATGTACTACTTATTTTGTTTTGTCATGTTTTCCATGTCTAGCATAAATATGGGGTACAATGCACTTCGTTGTGCAACCCTGTGTTGCAGAATAACAAAAAATTATTCTCGACTCCTTGAAAAAGAGGGAGATTTTCTAGGGGAAAGGGCAAATGGCCTACTCAATGCCCCTGCCTCCATATACTGTAACACTATATGAATGAATATAAGAAATACAAGGATGTTATTGTAAAATGACTTTCAAATTAGACTTAAATCCATAGCTCATAGTAAAATTAAAATCAAAAGTACACATAACGTACAAAAAAGTGAGCATCAAAAGTCAACATCTTAAAGTGACATCACAATAGGTCAAGTGCAAACATTGCTCGGCCTGCATTCAGTCTTTCAGAAGACTTTTTGGACTTAAAACTGAGTATTATACCGGTTACAGAATATCCACCCACACTATAACTGTTTCTCCTCTGTGGATTTGAACGAGCAAACGTTTTTGTGACAAACCCTCATCCTTTGGGCCACCATCTATCGAACTCTTTAGGCAGGGAACGTTCTGGCAAACTCTTAAATGTTATTTGTTCAGCACTCAGCTCTGTTTAATATTCCTGTGTGACCTAATTCTCATCAATTCACTGCTACTTCAGCATGAAAAGAGAAATCATATCTGACTCACATGTAGTTTGCGCATCAGATGTTCCCGTGTATTTTTAGTCGGAGTGGGGGGTGAGCTCTTATCCCCACAAGAAGTCCCAGTACAAAGCCTCCTACGAGTGTCACAAATTTGATCAACATTAGCCATGTGCGCACTAATTTAAATGCAGAAGTAGAGATTGGAATGCTAATCGGACAAGACTTCATACCAAGACGTGTGGTCAGCTCGTCGGTTCTTGTTCGCACCAATACTAACTCGTCTGTTTGTTGCTGGGGTTTCTCAGGCTGGAGATCTAACCTTACCCGACAGCAAAAAATATCTCTAAATTGCTTCATTGACATTTTTCCTATTCAATTGTTTAGTTAAAGGTTGAATCATGCTTCTGTGTAGGCTCTGTGCAACACAATAATCTAATCCCAAATATTATTTCAGAGATAATATTATGTCACATTGAAATATAATATAATACAAATAATTCATAAATCAGCCTCTACAACGACGAGACACAGCTGGAGAGGGCAGGTAACGAGACAAGGGTGGCAGGGTGATTACAGACAGACAGGAAGTCAAACTAAACGACGCAAGGGGAAAGCATTTTACAAAATAAAACAGGAAGTCGGGGAAACATCTAGTTACCAGTTGGCTACACCGTAGTATCGTTTGTCACAGCTAATTTGACAATGACTGTGTTGCATCAACATGTTACACAGAGCACCTTGAACCTGTCACAGACTGCAGGTGAAGTTAGCAGTGGAGAAAAACATTTTGTCGGACACATTTGTATAATTCCGTAGTACGAGATTCATTTGTTTTCTACCCGTTTGCTGTTGTTAATGTCATGCTGTCATGGCGGCTAAATGGATGTTTATTACCTGTTATTTGCTTAGTTTTTTGATGCTTTGACAAGAAGTGTTTTTGTATTTTTTTTTAAAGCTAATAAAGCATATTGGAAATGAAACTTGATAGAGCGAGGACACAAAGAGAAAGCTCTAGATTAAAAATGATGTGTGTGTGTGTGTGTGTGTGTGTGTGTGTGTGTGTGTGTGTGTGTGTGTGTGTGTGTGTGTGTTTTGAGCCTACAGGACAGGCAGTCCTATTAAGGCTAAGCCAGTGTCACCCAGTGGGCCGTGCAGAGTGTGATTATTCAGATGAGAGTGTTTGTTAAGGCAGCTCACTGATCTGATGTGTCAGTTGCTGTGACTGCGATACTGATAATAGAGTCTGTGTGTTGTGTTTGCAGTTTACTTGCTGTGGAAAACCAATCTGTCTGAGGACAGTGCTGCAGTGTTTGCAGTTGGTCTAAAATATGATTGTTGCATTTTTGCCTTATGGGGAACATCGGTTTGAGTTTTGTCTCCAAATATTGCCTTTATTTTTTTAATTCTTTTTACATCTTTATAGTACCAGCTGCGCTTCAAAACTGCTTGGTTTTACAGACAGTATCAGTGTGCTAATGGCCCGAGCTGAAATATGTGGACAACAGACGAAATTGGGCATGTGGCACCATGGTTGCTGGATTTATGAAACTTGACAGAGCATCTTGGATGACTTTCTGACGAAATCCTGGTTTTCATCTTCGGCCAAGTATTTCTGAAAACAGGGTTTTTTCCTCCTTCGTTCTAAAGACAAAATCCCGTCCATACAAGCGCCCTGTATGAAAACACAAAAAAAACACACTTGAAGAGCCGTCACGGCCAGTGGTCACAAATACATCCATGTGTCTTGACCAAAAACTTGTATCTCGTCACTCGTTTGTGACATATAATAACTAATAACTGCGCACGTTACAAGCCAAAAACTCGGTTTTCCCTGTCCACATGTCAACCCTGAAAATGGAGTTTCTGAAAAAGATCTATTGTCAGAGACCTTAAACGCAGTTTGTGTGTAGACGAAAGGCCAAAAGCCCATAGAAAACCTTTTAAAAAATAATCCCTGTGTACATGTGGACCAGGCCTTATTCAGGATATGGTGTTTACATGGAACATGATAGTTATTCACATCCCTGTATAAAAGGTTTCTAACAGCATCCAGGTCTCTAGGGATGGGAATTGATGAGAATTTATTGATAACATCCAGGTCTCTAGGGATGGGAATTGATGAGAATTTATTGATACCAACACCATTATCGATTCTTCTTATCAGTCCGATCTTTACGATTCCTTTATTGATTCCTCATTCCTTTTCTGTGTGGGGAAAAAAAGTAGGACTACTACAGTGGTTTTCAGCATCAACGCAGTTGTTTTATTATAAAAAAAATCTGATAAGCTTGCCTGTGTATCACTTAAGTTATTATAACACAGTATTTCCCTGGAATTGTAGCCCTTGTTGTGTCGAAAGATGTTTCAACAACGCTTTAGAGCGTTTCTTGTGTTTTTGCCATGACTCCGTGTTGCAAGTTTCCAGCAGCGTAGTTTGAGGTCATTTTTTTGCAACTGTCAAAACAAAATGCCTGCATCCGGGCATTTTGGAACCGGTTTCTCGGTTTCTAATCTCTTTGCACTTGTGTCTTGATTTCTCACCACCTCTACCACTATGTCCCGTACCTCCGAATGTTCAGAAACCTGCATAGGGCTTTTACATGCGACAGGGTCCTGTTTTCTATTGCAACACATAATCCCGAAAACTCAAGTAAACCTGATCATAACCAGGATATCAGTGCACATGTAAACTTGCTTGTAGTTAAACAAGTTTGACAACGTTGAACTAAAAACATGTTAAACAATGGCCAGCTATGATTGATCAGAGATGCAAGAATTGATGACTATTAATCAACTGATTTGCATACAGTTACCATCACCAAAGAAAATATATCATGCAGTCTGATCTCGCACTGACAAGCTGTTTTAACATCAACATAACTCAGAAAATAATTCTGGTGGTAATTTATGAAGAGAATGTTATAGATAGATGATGTTATCCTATACATTATATGATAGCATATGAATAGTATTTTTTTAATTATTTAAATAATGTTACGCCTTATTATGTAGATTATAGACTTTGTTCAGATTTGGTTTGTCGTTCAAAATAAATGCAAATAAAATCCCCCAATGATGAGACACACTTGCACGTTTAGATATTTAGTATGAACAGGTGCACATGACACATCAGCTTTTACACACACTGGTTATGTGTCTGGTTATAACAAGAAGCTTACGACTGCTGTCAGTTCCACTCACATCATCTACTAAGAACACACACACACACACACACACACACACACACACACACACACACACA
>CALSCE010009465.1:1669549-1719701 GCA_943593645.1 Bovichtus variegatus | reverse complement strand
TGTGTGTGTGTGTGTGTGTGTGTGTGTGTGTGTGTGTGTGTGTGTGTCCTCCTTCCAACATTGATAAGCGTTAGACAGATAATGATGATGACCTAGAAATGTGATTATTGTCCTGACTAAATGCTTTACATGAGCAAAGAAATGAGAATGTTCATTGTTATGGGAACTCCCTGAGACTCTTCAGGCCCCAGGAGTGTCACAGAGCTGTATTGCGGGAACCAATGGGGTTGATCATTTGGAAAGAAAAAGCTCAGCTCCCCATTATTAACTCCACCTGGGTGCTGAATCCACCAAATAAACATCCCTGTGATAACGAATCCAGGACAGCGGTCCCATTCTACTTATTATGCAACACTGCCCTGGTTTCTCGGCTGTTCAATAATAGAGAATGAGCTTTGGAACAGATAAATGCGGAGTTTAGGAGCATGAAGAACAGCACATCCACAAAACTTTCCCTGAAGGACAGTGTCAAAGACAAATTAGGCTGCAGAGGAAAGTCAGGGAACGCCTCTTCCCATTAGAGCCTTAATTTATTTTTTGAATGTGCAGGAATGAAATAAGATACATGTGCCCGTCATGCGTAGGTGAGTTGTCACTAATCAAGTCACAAGCTCTGGTCTGCTGGACTTCTTATCCATTATCGCAGACTGAAGCAAAAAAAATGGTTTGCCCGTCCTGCTTAAGGGACAGTCTAACTTTGTCTGTCTGCTGGACTATATTCTACTTAAAGTGGCAATAGACAACCCCCCCTTGCCGTTTTCAAGCAGTATTATTCTTGGTGCCGCTGTCACAAAGACAACCAGAATGCATTCCGTTTTCTTCAAAGCCTACTACATCCATCCAATTTAGCGACTTCAAGAAATCAAGAAATCCCAGTTACATTTCATTGGAAAAAGAGTTGGCAACACTGCACAGGACACACTGCGTTTTGTTTTCCTGAACGTAAATGGAGCATTCATTGTCCCGGGAGATCTTCCCAAGTGGCAGACACATTTTCATAGTAAAAGCGAGGTGTGACGCGGAACCAATCTAAACGTTGGTATTATTCTACAGTCATTAAATTGTGCAATCAACATTGACTTCTGATAAGCAGAAAACTTGTCTTTTGCAACTTTAATGAAGTGATGCTCACACTGGAGAGTGTCATCTACATATTTTTATACCTGTCACATACATCAGGCTTTTTTGAGAATATATTTCTCTGGATAATACTTCTTTGACCGTACTACACCTGACAGCTGGCAGAATGTGTCTCTTATTCAATTTTTACAAGTAACATTAAGAGAAAAACAAAAAAAAAAAACTAAGCAAGGAAATACTTGTGAATGAGGCTCCTTTGGTTTGTTAAATATCATTTGTCTGCTGTTCTTGAACCTTTGTGAAAACTTGGTTTTAAATCCTCAGTACAATAAATAGTCATTACTAAATAAGCAGCAATCACATTAAGGTTATGAAAAAAATCCATCATTTGTTAATATTTATTAAGTGTTTACCATTCAAACAGCTTTAACAGGACTGTGTGCTTGTGCGTGCGTGTGGTGAAAATTAATTGGTAATCACTGGGAATAGACTTTTCAGTGTAGTAGGACACATCTTGTAGCTGTAGTTAAACTTTTAAAAACAGAATGAGTGACACCCATCAAGGTTTGGTAAAATCACATGAGCAAAATTTTTGTTGGAAAAATAAAAGACCTGCATACTCCCGGTCCTCAACGGCACACGATTGGATAACAATGACCAGGACAAACAGCGTGTTAGTTATTCAAGTTTAAATTGACAGAAATGACTTTCAGTGACAAATCATTTACCATTCAGCTCCAGCAGCACCTTTGATCCAGGCTATTTGCAGTAATGATTTGTGGGCCTCCCCCGGCCAGTGCGCGCGTTGTTTAACAAGTGGCATTTGGCATCCAGAATGACTTATACATTGATGGAATACTCTTGTTTTTGGCTTAATAAATAGAAATGGATCTGGGGGAGGAAACCTTGATGTGTAATCTGCTGCTTCGATGACATTTGGAAACCAGCAACTGCAGGAAAATGTTCATTTGCATCAGAGGAGCAACAGTGTACAGATACTGAGGGCAGTGGGTTTGTGTATTGAAGCATATAGACATATACAGTAGAAAGCTCAAAGAGGCAGTTTGGTCTGTAGGGAGCACATGGCTCACTGTGAAACACTGCAGTGTGAAACAATTCAAATAAGATAGTTTGGAAAAAGTTTCATCCAAACATATCTAAAAGCAAAGACGTTTCTGTTAGCTCCGTGACACAAATGCTGGAACTGGTTTCCAAATCAAAAGGGTCTTTACTTAAGAACAAACAAAGTACAACAAAAAAACACTCTAAGAGGCAAAACGTAGTAAAAGAAAACAGCAAAAACATAAACTAAACTGAACTTGACTAAGGGAAAAATGCTTCAAAGGTTCTTGGCTGGAAACCGCTAGCTCTCTTGACGACACAAGACGAACTGGCACGGGACAAAGGGAGACGAGGACTACACATACCAGAAGTCATGGGACACAGGTGGCAACAATCAAGATGGGCTGACAATCTCACAGGCGGGAAAACACACAACGGCAGAAAGGGCTTTGAAATGAGAGGGAAAGGTAAGTACAAAATAAAGCAGGAAGTGAAAAAGACAGACAACACTAGACATGAGTGACTGTAATAAATCTAAACCCAGACTATAAACTAAACATGAAACATATAACATAAACCTGATGAATAACTTAACTTGACAGGATGTTACAGTTTCTAACTAATCTGAATGGCCAAACCCGTAGTCTGCTGTCCCAGAGTGGAAAACAAATTTGAGTTAACAGCGCACACTTTCTGGTCTGTCTGTTCAGGGAATCCTGGTGTTGCACTTGGTTGTTTACACCAAGTGGGTGGGGGTCAATCTGACAAGCCTCTACTGTATACTTTTATAGACATTATTGAAGTTTATTGGGACATTTCTGCTACACGTATTAGGGTACAAAGACAACAAAGTATTAGATTAACTAGATGTCAATGTAGAAAACATTAGAGGCTGCTTTTCTAAGGTGTACGAAACTTTCAAAAACTAGTGTGAAGGCTACTGAAGTAACAGAGAATGTTTTGCCACCAGATCGAACACCTAAAACTCCACATATTGCAGAACAATTTGCAATTGATGAGCTTCACAGACACTTTCAGCCCAGACCTATGTGCCATGTCTCTGTTAAACGTAACTCTAAACTGGGTGAATATTGGATGCAGAAAAGTGGGAATGACGCAACACAAATATATTTAAACGTTAGTCTCCAGACAAAGAAAACAAACCACTGTGGGAGGAAATCCAGGGAAGCTGATATGGGTCTGTACTTCAGTGTCAGGCTCACTTAAACAGGAAGTGACTATGTAGAACGATATTTAGGATTTCAAACTAAAAGGTGGGCGGGTAGTAGGAAGTAAAGTTGAAATAAACCCACAACACCTCCAGAGGGCTCAACAGAAAGTTCTGGCACCAGAACCACCCACCTCCATATGAGCTCTCATTAGAATGAGAATAAAACAGAGTGGGTACCTCTGGATGCATTGTGTTAATCTCTGTCAGGACCCTTCTCCTCACTGACACACTGATTTAATGCCCTCCTTGAGACGAAGATTTGTTTCCTCTGTGTCGCCGGCAGGCCTGCTGGCTGTTATGTGATGCCAGAGTTTTTCCTCTGTCTCTCTTTTAAATAACATCAACCATCACCCCTGTGATTACTATTCTGGACCTTTCCAGAAGCTGTTCCAGTAATAACTTCTTGACAGAAAATACTTTGTTTTCATTAAAAAACTGTGGGTCATGAGATGGCCTCCTCAGGGGTCCATTTTGGGACCTCTCTTGTTCAATCTCTATATGCTTCCTTTAAGATAAATCCTACAAAAATAATAGCTCATAATAATTATGCAGATGATACACACATTTACACATCACTTAACAGCAGGTGACTGCTCCTGTGGAATCCCTGTGATACTGCATCGAAGAAATGAATGACTGGATGCGCCTAAACACTTCTCCACCTGGACCGAGATTATTGACTTTGGAGGACAGAAAGAAACACAGAAAGTCAGCTCTCACTTTTACTCCCTGTCTCTCAAACTAGAAACCTTGGCGACATCCTGGACTCAAACCTAAAACATATTGAAAAAAAACAAAAGACTTAAGTCAAAACAAAACCTAGTAAGCCTTACTGATGCCTTTTATTTCAGTAGATTAGATTACTGTAATGGTCTGTTCACAGGGCTTTTGAAAAATGCTCTTCTGAAACTCCAAATTACTCAGAATGCCGCTGCCACGGTCCTAACGAAAATTAGGAAATACGACCACAGTTATAAAATCCTTACACTGGCTACCAGTTACTGAGAGAATTGATTTCAAAATTGTGCTGCCTGTCTACAAATCATTCCATGGAGCTGGGCCCAAATCTTTTTTCTTTACTATATTTTTATTTTTCTGTAAAGCCCTTCTGAATTGCACCAATGTATTTAAAAGTGATATACAAATAAAGTTGCCTTGCCTATTGATATGTTTGTCTGTTTCTGTCTTCTGTAAAAGAACTGCTTATTATCTCATCAAGTGAATCCACAAGTTATGTTTTCATCCAAATGATGGGGGGGGGGCAAATGAGTGTGTTTCCAGTAACTAGTGCAATGCAAATACTTTCATGAGGAGTCCACGCTGACTGTCTTAATTCTTTGTGATGTAATGGAGGCACGAAGCAGCATGTGCATATGTTATGGAGACGGCTTATTTCCTACACAACAGTAATGGGGAAAATCATGTTTATTGTGAATGGCACACATGGAAATGTTCTCCAAGATTTGGTGATCTGTGATACAGAACGTTACTACAATTGAGGCAAGTTAGGGGCAAAAGTAGTAATAAAAGATTATCAGTGTCAACTAAGTATAAGCTTGAAGAACTGGTTATTGGTGGGGATCAGTATGTGAAATGTAAAAAATGAATAGACCCACACACACACTCACACAGTGCTGGCTCCTATGGGGTCTGTCAGCTCTTCGGGAAACGATGTTCCTCATAAATAAGAAAATGATTGGCTCCTATAAATCTGCACATAAAGTGGGTTTTATAGAAAGGCGGACCTCTGCAGGGGGACTGCAGTCACACACACATGCACACACTCACTCACACACACACACGCAGGGACTCATTTACCTGCACTCTAACACACAGATTCATACACATGCACACAAAAAAAAGCACACACTCATTTCACCCACTCAAGTGCAAAACTCACTCATTCCCACACACAGACTGAAGCACACGCACCATTAGGTCTTTGTCTATTTCCATTTGTTTGCATTCATTATGTTTGCACCCTGCAGCATTTATTTACTTTGCATTGAAAGTGGATCAAATAAAAAAAAAAAAAATCATCATTTATTGTTATTTATTATAATAATGGTTTGAAGGAAATTCTCTGCAGTCCCTCTGAGTCCTGAGGTTAGTGAGTCAGTACAGCTGCTGCAGACTGCTGCCTCTCAGAGCATCATTCTGTCTTATTGCTCGGTAACGATAGCATTTTTAACAGCCACAGTTCGGACCGAAATACATTTATTTCAAGGGAATCGCCACATCAGTGGATCAAAAGAAAATTAGTGCGGGGATTTCCACGTAGAGTTCCTTTTTCTGTTTACCGCTGTCTTACACAGCACTGTAACTTTTATTCTCGCATTTAATACCTTTGTTCAATTCTATTTCAGTGTATTTTTTATATACAGTATATTCTCTTAGCTCTTTCAACCGTATTTACTTCTCAAAGATTGTCTCTTTGCCATTTCCTGGTGTGACTGGAATACTGGACTTTCAAGTTGTAATTCTTAAAATTCGATTCATTATTGATGATTGATTAGGTGACCCCTGGGACTCCACCACTACAGGCCCCACAGTTCAGTTTGAAATCAGACCGGAATATCCCTCAACCGAAGAGGATTTAAAATGTTGTTTTAATTAAAATGTCAATAACTAAGTAAGATCGATGGTTTAGCGATCGCCAGCAGTCAAACTAACCTCAGTGACAAAATACATTTCTTGATGCTTCAGTATAAAAGTGATCCAGTTGTCCACAGGTTGAACGATTTCAACGTGTAGGACCTGCAGTAGAGATGTTCATTTTGCATAAGGCAGCGGTTTTCAGTTATACAGCTCCGACACATCTGTAGTGAGGGTTAAGTCACACAGAGGCTTCTATCAATGAGATGAACTTACAAGCATGCATCCTTTCCTGGGAATGTCATTTTTATTACCTCCGCCACTTGGGTTAAGTTAATCGGTTCAGTTTGTCGTTTTTTTTTATCTCAATCAGTAGGAAGTATCACTCAAGAAGACTGTGCAAAGGTGTCAGGCTTTCCGTTAGCTTCCAATCACCCTGTCATTTATCTACCTGTTCACCAGCCCCTTTTTCAGCCATTCCATCTCCCAACTGCTCACCTCTTTCATATTACCATCATTAGTCCAGTCTAGATTGTCTAGTTTGCGTCCACCCCGGCTTTCCAGCCTTCATTTCTGCCTGCCAGATTCTTCCTGTCTGACCTGCCGCCAGGTCCACAGTTAAGAGACATTTGGCGCGCGGCCCCTTTTGAATAAGTGTGCCTGCTCTAACTGCCTACCTGGTTTTGACCCTGATTTAAGTAAAGGGGACTTTTGTATTAACCTGTCTGCCTGCGAGTCGCGCGTTTGGGCAGCGTGAATACTTGGCGAGATGCCACAGTGTGGCCTATTTTCTGGACTTGAGGGTTTTTTTGCTGAGTGCGCAGCTCTCGTTCAGCACCTGCTTCAGCTTCACGTGGCTCCACACATTCACACCTGCTGCACAACACAGCCAGAGTATTTGGATACCGACCATGAGAGAACAGCTCTTGGCGGGTACACAGGGCAAAAACAAACCTAGTCAAACGGCTCTTTTTTAACCGGCAAACTACAAACATTATGATGTTAATTTCCTATAATGGGAAATTTGACACGTTTCACTTATTTGTAAATTTCCCCGCTGTGGGACTAATAAAAGATTTCTGATTCTGATTCTGATTATTTGTTTATATTGATATCATACAGTGCATATTTCTGAATAAAAAAAAGAGATTTGAGACTGGGCCCCCTAGAAGAGGGGTCCAAAAGATAAGCTAATGCAAATTCCCTGACAAATGTGCAACTAATCAAAACACCAAAACTAAGTGACCTGGTATTTTCCGTGTCACTTTGCCCAGCTCATAATAAAGTTTTTTTTTCGTGACAATGGCAGTTTTCAGAAAACCCAATTCATTCTAAAATGGATAAATTTCATTTTAGAAGTAAGATAAACGTGTCATTTATGAGAAAACATTTATCCTTTTGGTTACAAATCTAGATATACATGTTTTTACTGGTCACCGATGGTCTGCAAAACACATCGCTGTTAATTACTAGATACTGTACACTGTCCTACTTTGGAACCACAGAAGAGGGGTTTTGTTTTTTAATGTTTCCAACTAATATGTAGTTAATCAGATGTACATGAAATGTATTTGGATAGGTTTACTCTTAATTATTAAATATTAGGTTTTAAACTATATCAAATGATATCAAATTATAATATATAATTAATTACATTTTCCCAGTAGTATTCTATTGAGTCTTTAGCTGTGCTGCTGTTTCTGCAAATCATTGGGCTTACAGTAAGAGCCTAATTTCCACTGTGTGAAACATGCTTTTGGTATTTAGGTCAACGCTACCTCCATCTCGCTGCCGAAACAAAGCTCTTCATCTCCTTCCTGCTTGGCTTTCTTTTCTTCACATACGGTCATGCAAATGTGTTTAGGAGCTCGTGCACACGTTTAACACCGTGCACAGAGCACGCAAGCTGCAACCCACATACTGTACGTATATGGAAACGCACACAAACGCACACGTCGAGCACATTCTGTTCTGCTCTCCATCCTCTCTGTCAGCCAAGCAGCTGCAGACACAAAACACTCTTCTTTCCTTCCTACTCTCTCTCTTTTCCTCTCACTCTCTTTCCTATCTCTATGCCATCTCACCGCCTCTCCTTTTGTCTCTCTCTGTCCTCCTCTTCTCCTTCCTTTCTTCCTCTCCTGCCTGTCAGCTGAGCAGCAATATGAAGCAGCGATCAACGCCCACGCTCTCAGCCTCTTTTTTTCCATTGCTGCGTAGAGTGGAGGGAGAGGGAAGGGGGATAATAAAAGGGAGAGCGAGAGAGGATGACAGAGAAGAAGTCACAAATATCTCCAGTAGGCACTAATTACATAGATGGGTTTTGATGGGCGACATTAAACCATACACATATGGAACGGAAGATAGATAGATAGATAGATAGACAGACAGACAGACAGACAGACAGACAGATAGATAGATAGATACTACCAAATATTTTCATTTTCATTATCATGTTCTTAATTAATTGATGAAGCATTTCACCTGTATGATAGTGAAAAATGCCATCAAATGTTGCTTTGACTTGAGAAGACCCTTAGGCGAATAATTGATAGAATAGTCGCAGATGTATTTTCTGTTAATCACCTAATTGTTTCAGCTCTGATGTTTTCATCCTGGCTGTGAAGCAAATCTCTTACATACAAGGCTTCAGTAGTCGGACTTACATAAACAAATATGGATTCCAAAGTGACGGACAGGGAGAGATACGTTACCACGACACAACACAGCAATAAATCTACATATATTTGATTCGATTACAAGTCTCCGTCAACTCCTGAGGGAAATATCTGGCTTTTTAGCTGCTAAACGCTCCACTTTGTTCATTAGTTTGGGTACTTGCTAATTCTAAGTCTCTAAGTCTGTGTGGGCAGGTAGTGTACAGAGTTTATCAGGACTGAATGAAAAAAAAATTAATGAAAAGAAATATATATATATATATATATATATATATATATATATGTTAACAAGGGGCATGTACTGCATTTTGGACATTTTGCTAATAAGGGACACTGGTGAAGATGCTTTTGACAGGAGAGCCGAAGTGTCCTTCACTGTTGCAAAGGTGACATTCAGAGAGTGCAATGGAACAATGAGTATTACATGTATTTTCGATTCTGATTTCAGGTCAAGAGGCTTATGTAAACTTGGTAAAAGGACACGGAGATCCAGAGGGACATGGGGAGATTCTGTGCATGGTTTCACAGAAGTCTTCTCTTTGAAGTGAAGCTTCAGCCAAAGGATGTAATATGAGTCAGAGAGATAAAGAAATATAAGTACTGAAGACCATGTGGAGGGCAGCAAATGATGAGAGAGACGGAGACAGAAGGACTGGCCTGACCCTGACCTTCCCGCTGGGATGTCTCGCCAGGGACAGCATCACCCATCTGAACCCAGCAGTACTAAAATGTTGACAGGCTTTCAGTGTGTGAAAAGAATACAGGACACTGTTCAAAATGGCTGTTTCCATAGATGGGGCCTACGATAGACCAGCTATACTACAGTGTCCAAAGACCGGAAAATCGTACAAGCAAACATATGGGGGCTGATGTTCTTGAGTTGTTTGTGGTATATATTTCTTTAAATTACATTAAAATGTAGAAATACAATTAATCTGGTTGTATCAGCGAATACAGCGAAGGAAACTCATGTGAATACCTGAAAACTATGACAAAGGTTTGAATTTGGAAATAAATATTCTGTTTATGGGATAAGCATAAGAACACTAATTAGACATAGTGTCTTAAAAAAAGAAGACAATGAAGACTAAAAATATTAGGGAAAAATACAAGACATGCTGTGCATGTGGCCTATTTCTTACTCCCTATAATGAGCAGTGTGTCCTGTAACCTACATCAACTGCTGCTCTATAATCAGGGTATCTTCGTCGTGTGCGTAAGATAGGAAAGATGGAGCTAGTGATTCACAGGCGGATTGGTGTAGCAACAGCAGTGGTGTGGACACTGAACCGGACGAAGAAGGTTAGCCGAAAAGGCTGGTCATTAGCTTTGGGTGGGGACAGCTCATTCAGAAAAGGTACCAGTTAGGGTGGAGGTCTTTAAAGTAGTCTCATTGGCAGTCCAATCAAAACCATCTAGCAACACCATTTAACAAACAACATTGTTCGGTTAACGGCTGCAAACTCTTTTCTCTCTTTAATGATGTTTGAGAGATGCATGGATATGTTTTTACTTTTTTTTTGGTTAAATATGTGTCAGTAAATCTGCTCACACATCTAGCAAGTGCAAACTGAACCATGAAGAAGGTGCGTTTGTAATTGAAGACCAGTATTGATTTTTTTTTTTTTTGCGTTTGCCATTTACTGCATAAACACTTGAACACGTTATTTTCCTGAAGCAGTGTGTTGGTTGCCATCATCCTCCCTTTGCTGTCAATGGGATAAACACAGAGCCTGCTCATTATTCCCACAATGTACCTGCTGGTGATGTACTTTATACAACGCTGGCGACAGATGGAAGTTTGTATAGGAAATGGCAACGCTGGGGAAAGTCCCCCGAGACACCAGGGACACGTGGGAAAAAAAAGTGTTGATCTGCAGAAGTTTAAAAATATTGTATTTCAAGCAACAAATGACAAATTCATGCAGTAATGGAAATGACATTCAGAGACTGCAATGGCATCCTTTAGTTCAAAATAAAGAGCATTTAAGCCTTTGCTGCTTACCTTAAAAGTGTTTAGAGTGTTTCAATCACGGTTTATATAACTTTCGTGGTAAGTCGCACATAGTCATTAGAGTTAATTCAAACAAAACACACATAACCAAACCGTAAACCACTTTCAGGTTTAATGTGAAAGAGTAAAACATAAAATGGCCATAATTTTTTTAACAATCATTTACCACTGCTTTTATTTCACAATATCTGCAAATGTTAAATGGATAAAGAGCTGAGCGTCAATAAAGCCCTTGACACTCTTCCGGGATGGTTTACGACAACGAAAGGAAACACTGAGTCACTGCTGCATTACATCATCAGCTGATGGAGACAGACACCTGCAGCACTATGAACATGTGTTTAAAAATGTAACATGGATGAGTGGATGCATAACGCTGTGCAAATGAAAACTATAATTTATTACAACCTGTGTTGCTCCTGCTATCAGTTTACGATAACATTGTTCAAACCAAGGCAACAGCTGTCTGTTGAATCTATTTCTAGTAACGTGGTAATGAGATCTCAGCAACTGCTGTGGTGAGTACTGGGGTTAGGCCAGCGTAAAGAAAACATTTCAAATTAATTTGATATGTAATGTAATGTGGTAATGAGATCTCAGCTTGTTCTTGCTTGTTGTTCGTTTTGAAGACAATCAGAATCAGAAATCCTTTATTAGTCTCACAGTGAGGACATTTACATGGTCACAACAGAAAGGTAAAAAGAATGCAATAAAATAAGTGAACACTAAAATTAAGAGGATGATTAAATAAAGGGCAAATGCACATAGTAATACAGAACTAAAAACAACAATAGTAACGATAAAAATTTAAATAAATAACAATAGATGAGTAAGTGAGGAAATATTGCACAGAAATATTGCACATTAAAAGCAGTTAACAAACAAAGTAGTGCAAGAGAAAGCACTTTAAATAAGAAATCTAAGGAAACTACTCAGCGGTGAGTAGGAGCTGCTGTAACAGGCTGCCACTCGAGCAGCTCCTATAGTCAATGCCCAGTAGACACAGATTCATAGAGGTTCATAAAGAAACAGTTTTCCCAGTTTGATGTGGAAGAACTTGAATAAGTCAGACACCACCGAACAAATCCTTGCTGCCCATATGTTTTGGAATGACATCCACATACCAAATGACCAAGTTGTGCATATTTCTCATGAGCTGGTGGACAGAACAGACCAAACACAGACTGAAATAATGTAGCAGTGATAACATAGAGAGCCACGCTTATATCACTACTATGATTTGTGTCAATATTCAATTATTTAATAATCTGCACTCTGCACTATTTGTACTTAAGTATGCGATCATGTGAAAAAAAGACATGGCGGAGGAACAGCATGGTTTGGATAAAAGTTGTTTTTCCCTCTCTGCCTTGTCCATTAATGTCAATCTTTTTTCTTTTTATATCAGGACATCTCGTAATGTATTAAGACAGACATATAACTGCTCGGTTGACTCCAAACTTCCTAATTTCTCCTACAGTATGTGCCCAGAGACAGACTTAGAACCACACAGTCCTTCTTTTCTCTGTCCTTTACTCTCATCTATGTGCTATTAGTCAACTGTAACGAAGTTGCCAACTACTTATCTGGACATGAACACTAATTGTTTTTACTGTGCTCCTAATAGCTCTCCTTTTAGTAATGTGCCAATGGACATCTGTTTCTTTGTGGAGAGAGCTGCTTTCATTACTCCATGAAGGAGGTCAGGTCATTTTTATCCACGAGTCTCTCCCTGTCTCTCTAATGTTGAATAATTGTCCCCCTACCAGCCACTAATGAACAGGGAGTATGTTTTAAGTGTATGCCAGAGTGTTACCGTGTTTACGTGTGACACAGAGAGACAGACATCAAGTTATCTGTGTGTGTGTGTGTGTCCGTCTGTGTGTGCGTGCACGTGTATGTTTGCGTGCAAGTCCAAATGAAAAATGAGCAAACAAGCCCATAGGGATTTTCTCTTTGACAGTGTCATGTCAGTGTAAACGCAGCTCTGTCTGCAGGATTTAATTAGTGTTCATTAATTGGAAAACAGAAGCTAATTAAGCTATTAATCATTAGCTTATCACATGCTGCCCACCTCCTCCAACTCCCTTCCTCTGTTGTCTCTGTGTGCCTCCATCCAGGGACGGTGGGCAGAGAAGGCTAAGCCTAATTATTGTTCCCTGTATAATTGCGCAACATATATGTGGGAATAATGGAGACGCTACAATTTACCAATGTTCCGAATCCAGATTGAAAAACCTCAAATGAACTGTTGTTGTGTAAAAAAAAATCACGAAACTGTTTTGCGACTGCTTTCTCAAGGATCTTAGAGAGAAAGGGAAAGTTAGATTTCGGTCTATAGTTGGCTAAAACCTTAAAAAAAACAGGTTTTATTACAGCTACTTGATTGTGGTACATAGCCAGATAATAGAGACAGGTTGATCATTTTTAATAAAGAAGCGTTAATTAAGTGAAAAACTTCTTTAAGCAACTTAGTTGGAATCGGGTCTAAGAGACAGGTTGATGGTTTAGATGAAGAAATTGTTGAAGTTAGTTGGGTAAGGTCGATGGGAGAAAAGCAGTCTAGATATATTTCAGGTGTTACAGCACTTTTTAAAGGTGCCTGTGGTTGAAGATAATTGGGTGACGGTTGACGATTAACTTTGTCTCTAAGGACGAGAGGGTGTTGTGTGCTGCACACTCTCTAAAGCACCCTGAGACACATGTCTAAATTGTGATATTTGTTCTATGTAAAGAACATTGGATTGGTTGATTAATTGATTGATTGTCTTAATTGGAAAAATGCTACATTCAGAATAAGGCCTGACTTGGAACACCCAAACAGAATATGCTGTTACATGACACATATCAAATTCATTCAGTCATTTTCAGAATATTAGTCAATGTTGAATGTTGTTCTGTCACCTGCGCGTCTGATTAAGCCACTCGTTGAGCTGCTTGCATAGATTTTGATCACAGATGCTCTCCACTTACTCTGCACGTATTCTTTTTCAGACGTTACATAAATGTGATGGTAGTTACTGTATGTAAAAAAGTGTGTCCCATCAGGTGTGTGGAGAATCCATCAATCTATTGTTTGACTTCACCTTTCTCCCAGTGACCATATAGGCCTATATACGTGTGCGTGTGTGTGTCTGTCTGTCTGTCTGTCTTTGTGTGTGTGTGTCTGTGTGTGTTTGTAAACAACTGAAGTGAGAAATGTGCTTCCTGTTGGGTTGGAGGGAATATCTTTCAGGTGTGCTCTGTGTGTGTCCGCTTTTTCCTGTTTACAGAGTGTGAAATTACCACAGGTCTGTTCTGATCAAGTCTGACCACAGAGAATAAGTTTGACTGCTGTAACATAAAGTCAGCACTGTTTGCGTCATGTCGGCGGCACGTCAACCACAGCCAAGACTGCCACGTGTGTCCGCACTGTTCTCCTGTAGCTGCTTACGAAGAATACATACAAACACCTGTATGTGAGATTGGTCCGACACACAGCCTTGCAGGGGTTTTGACCAGACTGTATGAAAGAAGTGGCTCCAGCTAGCGTTAGCATGGTTTAAAAAAAGGTCAAGCATGGTTGGTCTGTCTGTCTGTCTGTCTGCCACTTTGATCCACACTGAAATATCTCAACAAGCTATTGGACGATACCATTCGTTGTATTCGTGTTCCTGCAAAACCAATGTCATCCGCCTCCTGCTGTAATTTGTGCTAACTAGATAACGTGAGCACACTAAGACACTAAACTAAGAATGTTAGCTTTGTCGTGGTGATTATGTTGGCATGCCAATATAGGAGTTTAGCCGGAAGCACTGCAGTGTCTATTAAGTTCAGCCTCCAGGACCTGCGAGCGTGGCTGTGGAGTCTTAACCTTTAAATAGCTTGGCTACGGCCTACATTTTTGTCCCTAATATTATATATCTTTGTCGCGTCTTATCACGTCTCCTGTTCGTGCATATAGCAAAGACACAAATGACGGGTTGTAAAACTTGGGTTGATCATGATGTTCCTGTGGCTGACCAAAGCAACTCAACTTATTATCTACTCTTGTCCCCTGATGACACAAGTTGCTAAGTTTATGTAAATAGCGGTAAATTGTGAGTCCTGAGGCTTGTACTTCCTAGCGAGTTCAACATAACCTCGGTATCTTTGTGTTATCTGGCTTAACTAACCCTTACAAACGCGTTCACGCTAAACAGTTCTACCTCAGTGGTGATCAACTCGCTAAGTGAAACCAGGGTTTCCCAGTCTGGCTTTGAGTGCGTTCACATAAAAGGGCCGGGATTTGCAGGATATGACCAATCACAAAACAGGGACAAGTGTGCTGTCAGTAGAGCGTCACATTTCACAAATGAAGTACAAACAATATTCGACAAATATGAAGAAGTCAAACACATAATCCAGGCTTAAAATAACACAGTTTAAACTGCCAAATACAGGAAGGACAGCTGGCAAACAATCTCCGACTGTGTGAATATGTAAATGAATAGATATATGATATCACTGCCCCAGCTTGGGCACGAGTAGATCTGAATATAATTACATTTGTGTTTTCCATTAAATGAAGGTGTTACTTGGAAGAATATAACATATAATATAAGATAATTATGGAGGAAAGGAAAGGAAATTATGATGTGTATGATAATGCTTTAATCTTATTCCTCCAGCTGCAACCCCGGGAGTGTAAAACGGACTTGGGAGCAAATAAAAAATAATATAAAAACATAATTCAAAGCGTTAAGCAGACTTTCTTTTATATATTGAACATCACTCACAGCACATACACTGCATATAGTCTGTGTGACTCTAAGCACACAACACACGGCTCAAGAAGCTGACATATAAACTGAATATATATGATATGATTTAATATAAATTCGACACCTCTGAGTCGTCTGCTGTGTGCATTGCCCTGCATTACTTTGCTCTGGGTACTTTTATGTACGTATGCTGTGTGTGTTTATTGGATATGAACGGAAACCTATTTACTGCTTTGAATTATGTTCGTATGTTTATTTTTGATTTACTCCCAAGTCCGTTTCACACCACCGGGGTTGCACCTTCCGCTTAGTCGGGCGTCACCGCTCTCTCCATATAAAAACAATGGCACAGCCAGCGCAGAGCGGTTCTGCCGCTGATCATGTGAAATCAGCTTAAGCAACACATTATTTTAACGGAATATTTTCATTTTCACATTCTCACACTTGTGTGAGAATAATCAATATGTAAACTGTTACAATGTGCCTTATTGTGTCCTTATTTAGATGTAAACTAGAGATCTGTGAGACAGAGTCACTACTTAAATGTGGTCTGTGGACAGTGACATGGGTCCTCAGCTGAGTACTTCTGTAATGCAATATCATCATGGAATAAATACAGTTAATGTGAAAAGAAGTTTTCTGAAATTCATTTCTATGTGTCTCTATTTCTAAATAAAAGAACACGACACTTGCCAGCTCTTCTTCCTGCATTTGGCCGTTTAAACTGCGTTGCTTTTAGCCTGGATTATGACTTTATACAGCCTATAACTTCTTTCTATTACTTCACGATCAGTGCACCGAGCTGTGATTGGTCAGCAGTCTGTGCTTTTACGCAAGTTGATCTCTTATCTCGAAGCAGAGCAGGTAACCGGAGCAGGTTAGGTTAGGCTGCATAAGTTACCCAGCCGATCTAACCCGGTAAGAAGTCAACCACCGTTTTAGGACTGAAAACCCAGCAGGGTCAACCCTGAACTTGCTTCACTAACCCTGAATTCTGCTTCGTAGTACAGGCCTCTGCCCAGCAGTTCTCAGGTCTTGAACCACACCTGTGCATCAGGTTTCATTTTCTCTGAACCCATCTCTGGTGTGCATCTGTGGAGTTTTTATTTTTTTATTCTTCATTACCTTTTTATTTTTTTATTCGTCATTACCTTCTTAATCAAGCAGAGAGCTGAGAGCAAAGGCGGGAGGAGTAGGTTTTGGGTGATGGTGAAACTCTGCAACATTTCCTCTGTCATATTCCTCTGTGCACAGTAAGCAATGATAAAAGGAAAGCAGTGCTTTAAGGGAAAGTTCCCAGGAGACACACAGCATGACTTATCTTGTTGCTGCTTTCTTAGCCAGCTCTCCTTTGAAAAGAGAATCTTAATCTCAGTGGAGCCCAGTGGCTAAATAAGTAAATAAATGTCATGTCTCTTATCTATCCTCCTTTTCTTCTCCCAAGTCCTCTGAATCACAAAGTATGTGTACACCATCTTCATTTTTCCCCAACTCCATTGTTACCCCCCCAATTCTTATCCTATTTCTTGTCCTCTTAATGAGAATCCATGTGCTGTCAGAATTAGCAGATACACTTCTTCCCCACTGTGGAGGAGCATTTGAGTGTCCCTTTATATTGGGCACAGAAAGCAGGCAAAAAAAAATGTTTTATTTTGATTTTAGAGGAGGAAGAATAAAGCCAAAGACAACCAGGCTCACACGACAGTAATGAGAAAGTAAAGCCGGTTTCACACTTTGGTGTAAATGCTCACCCATGAGAATCTTTCTGAACTGTGTGTCACGTGGCAACTCTGAGAAGTTCCTTTTTTGTCAGTGTTGATATTTGCTGTTGATTCACTAATCAATCAGAATGATCAGGCAGATCCGTCACCAAAATTTGTACTTTTGCATTAACATTTTCAACTGAATGATCCGTGTACTCAGCATCAGTGTGCCATGTACGCTTCTATGCGTGAGAGAGAGTTTTGACATGAAAACATTGTCTTTATGCTGCCATGCGATTATTATACCACGTACGATCCATTGTGTTTTACAATTTGTACGTGTTTTTCCTACCATCCTTTCACTGGCATGAATTTATTTTTAGTACGCTGTGAAAATCAGTAAACTGCAATCTGTCATTACAGTAAACACTGTGTGTTTGATGTCGACAATGAATTCAAATTACAGAAATATCCGTTTGTATACTTCACCTGATGCAATCCAGGTTACAACCCAGCTTGAGCCCTTCAATAACATCAATAATAGTCATAAAATTATTTACAATATTTACAGCACAGAACTCAGAGAGAGATCATTGGGGTGCAGTCAAAAAGGTTAAAAAAAAGATCATCTGTATCTTGTAGCGAGTACATGTCATTAACTGAGATAATTAGAATTGTACTGATTGGTCCTTTTTAAATTAGAACATTTATTTTGTTCAATAAAAGGAGTAATTTGGGCACCATGGCCATACTGTAAGGTCTGTGTGTACAACACTCACGGTACAGTACGAGATCTTCTTCTTCTAAACTTTTTTCAGCATATCTATCTTTGTGATGTCAAGCCGTAAAAACAGAACCAAAGGGTGTCCAGATAACTTACCAGGTAAATGTACCAAAGCTGAGTCCTTACTGCCTTCGGCAAACAAATAAATTTAAGCATTCCCAAATCAAAAGCTTCAGACCTCCATCCCGTTTCACCCAGGGAAGGATTCAGTCTTTGCAGGTTTCAGGCAGGCTGATTGTGCTCCATTAATTATCCTTCCAATAAGTCAGTGAGACAGGCCTGGTGGAGCGTTTGTACACGAATCAGCCGCGAGTCAACTTCCATTTGTTTGAGACATTGAAAGTGAACTCCTTGACTGTGCGTTTATGTGCTTGTGTTCTTCTATCTTTGTGAGGAGTGTGAGTTAGTTTTAGACCTTGAGTGTGAGGACATTTTTTGGGGGGAAAATGTTGGCTGGGAACATTTGGTCTGCACTTCCGGAAAAGAATGTGTTTGGAGATGGGTTCCTTTTGTGTCTGTGGCAAACATAAATACAACAACTACAACAAGAGAATACATTGCATTTGAGTAAGTAAGACATCAGACAACATAGTCCCCCACAACAATATCCCCAACAATCAAAAATCAAGTACAGTAAAATGTAAGTAAGCCAACTATCACATTACAATCATGTTGTGGTTGGTTAGGGAATGCTTTATGACAACTATAGTACAAATGTGTGTGTTTGCAGTGCTAACACTGGCAGGGTTAGATGTTTTCGGGCCATTTGGGTCGCCCTTATTAAAACACGTATACAGCCATTGCTATTATTGCACTGTATGGCACTTTAGATAAAAGTGTCGCTGAAATGGTAGGTAGTATTTCAGAGAGGGATGGGGTTGTGTGTACTTTGGTGGGTGTTTATTTATTGTTTTGTTTATTTTTAAGAAATCTAGAAAAAGGGCTCACTATGCCGTGCAAATGATAATCATTATATCACAAACATGCACGCAGAATGACCTTCCAGCCTTGCGTGATCTCCAGACTTATTCATATTTATACATCTCTATCTGCATTTCTTTTTAAAGTTTAGAAGTACATCTCTATCTGCATTTCTTTTTAAAGTTTATAATACTTCTATGACTTTTAACTATATTTATTATTTGCAAAGGTCAGCGATGGGGTATGTTTATCCTCAGATGTGTTGATATTTTGCATTATGTTTGACATTTCATGGATGGGGTTAAAAAACAATTCTGCACGGTAGCAATTTACCCCTAAAAGGACAGAGGATCCAGGAAGGAAAGAGAAGCCCTGAATTGAAATATATCTATCTCTCTCTCTCTCTCTCTCTCTCTCTCTCTCTCTCTCTCTCTCTCTCTCTCTCTCTCTCTCTCTCTCTCTCTCTCTCTCTAAATCCCTCCCAAACTATGGAATCAGAGCTCTAATCTGTGATGTTGCCAGACTGGGTTGCTTTAGATTCTGAAGTGGAATATGGAGCCCTCATGTCAAGGAATGATGTTGTACGCTTGCCCCGTCTCCCATTTTCAGTCCTATTTCCCCATTCTAATTTATTTAACCACCAACCCAAAGGCAGAGTCCATGACCCCAAAAAAATGTCTGGTACTAACAGTCCACTTTATACTGAAAAAATGTAACAGTGTAGAAAGCATCTACTCAAAGACAGTGTCTTAATTAAGGGGTGCCATGCCATTGTTCCAACGGCCCACAATTATGAAACCCCAATAGTCCGAAATTTGTCCTACAGCCTGTTATCCTGAAGACAAACGGCCATTGTATCAAAGGCCCATTGCTCCAAAAATACACACATAGCAAATTGTTATGCAGCAATATTTTATTTCCTACTATGGCGAAGACATGACCCGCCCTACTCTGCCTCTGATTGGCTTATGCCGATATTTTTACGCTTTCCCGAACCAATCTCACTCCTCAAACCTAAACTTAACCGACCCAATTAACGAAGTCAACAAGTATTGGCCAATCTGAGGCAGAGCAGGGCGGGTCATGGATTTTGGGAAGCTCCCATGATGTCATTCCGCATAATAACTCAATATGCTTTATTGGCTTGAGTTTAACAAAGACAATTGATAATTAGCTATATGTTTTTGTTTATTTCAGGCAGAGTTAGTATTTCACAGTAATGTGCCTTCTAAAAATGACATGCAGCTGCCTTTTAAAGCTGCCACATAATTTGACTTTCTTACCTCCAATCTGCTGCATGGCAAACGATTGCTTCAGTATGGAGATACGATCGCACCTTAATCGATGTGCATCATTACAGCGTGCCTTAACCAAGGCCGAGGAATGTAATCTCGTATCTCCCCCATGATCAGCGGAATCAATATAAACACAGTTTATCAAAAGAAGACATGTCAAAGTTTTTATAGGCAAATCCCGTGTGAAAAACACAGCTTGGGTTTTAATCTTCTCGCAGACCGCTGCTGAAGTCGACTTCATCTTTTTAAAAAGCCACGATACATTTTTGCCTGTGAAAGAAGAAGTCGTCTGAGGACAAACACAATAACGAACACTCGACAGTTCCATTCTGAAATCAGAAAAAAAACTATTCTCATCCAGTTCTGTAGTCATTCACAATACATGCTTTCATGGATGACTAATGGGCAAAGATAAAGATGCACAGAAAGGGAACTCTTTGAATCTGTTTATTGTGCAATGTCTTTTCGTTTATGTTCAGAGGATTAAAGGGTCATTTCTGTCATGATCTTGGTTTTCATGTTTCCTGTTTCATTTTGTAGGTACATTCCCCTTGTGTTTTGTCTAGTTTTACTTCCTGTTCTTGTCTTTTCCCTCCTGTGATTGTTTGCTCTTCCCTGATTTGATCCTCCTGTGTGTAATCACCCTGCCACCCTTGTGTCTTTGCTGCCCTCTCCAGCTGTGTCCCATTCATGTGATTAGTGTGTATCTATATATATATATATATATATATATATATATACCTGACTCCCATTGTTCCTTGTCAGTTCGTCATCTATGACTTCGTTCCCTGTGATTCAATAGTTTCTTTTAAGCGGGACATCGATCATTTTCAGTAATTTTTCCCTCTCTTGCAACCAAGTAGTTTTAGTGCCCAAACTCGACCAAATCTTATAATTATTTCATACTTGAGTTTCATGAGTAGCTGCTGATTATATCTGACCAGGAATGAGAGATTGGACCAAGCATTTTCATTCATTCAGGCGCATTTAATTGCGTTTTTATTTTAAGGAGCACTGACAGCATTTAGTCAACCAGTTACTCAGTGGCTTTTAAAGACACCTTTTTATCTTGCAAATCACTTTGTAGTCACGGATTTCTAACTCATTTTAGACCAAGACTTGACTTATTTCCACATCTCTCTCTGTTTCTCTACCTTCCTCTTCTCAGCTCCCTCCCTGACTTCAAAGTCTCTGCATAACAGGGTCTCTGACCTTGGGCGGCGCCAATAACAAGCCTTTGAAACTGAAACTGGAAAGATCACACATTCCCGCCATCGCTCTCTCGCCCCGTGCCCCTCTCTCTCTCTCTCTCTCTACACGCCCTACTGCTTCACCGACACTCAACTCTCATCCACTCTGCTGTCAATCAGCAGTGTGCAGAGGCTGGCGCCTTCGGCTTCAACGGGCTCGGAGACGCACAGAATCGCGGAAAGTGTCTCAAGTTTCGTGACAACGGACAGAGTTGTCGTTACCTTCACGTCAAGACAATGACCTTGTGATGTTCGCCTGCAGCTCGGAGCTTGGGGTTAATGCAACAATCCATCATCGAGTGAGAATCATCAGGTAAGAAAACCTCAGCAAAACAAGCCACCTTTGACCACTATTGTCCTACTTGTCAGTGTAACTGCACCTATACACACAACATAGCAAGTCTAAATACTGAATGACACAAATTACAGAACACGTTAGTCGGGGTTGTTTTGGTGGTTTGGACCTAAGAGCCCAGCTCGGTTAGTTCCCAATAAAGAGCTGAGAGGTACAACTCTAAGACCACTTCAGCCTCGGTAAGTACGACACTTGCACTGGTCTTAATTCTCATGTTCCCCCCAAAGTTTACAGAACACCAACATGAATCATTGTTCAATTAGGGTCTGTAGTGACAGGAACGGGAATAAGGTACCTTTCCACATTCAAATAATAAGTAGCCACCACCATTTTTATAGTGTAAGTGTAAGCTTTTCATTCACAATTTGCCTCTCATTCACACATACACACCGATGGGCCCAATAACGAGCCTTCTCTCTTGTGCATAGATGCATCATGAGCTCAGTTTACTCACTCTGCTTTTTTCTGTCCGACCCTCCCAGGATTGGAAACAACTTACGATGGCACATAAGGAACCGTGTCAACTACCCTTCCTTCTGTGCAACATTAAGAGCCCGCTTGGATAAATCAAACTTGTCAACACTAGAGACGGTGTGAAAAGTGTTTTCCTTTTGTTGTTTTGCACTGTCACGCTATCTGTTGATTGTCATACTATTGTTGATTTTGTGCGTTTCATAAGAGCTGTCTCTCATTTCTCTACCCAGTGCAGGTTCTGTTTTTCACAGCTTTTACGAGTTGATTGTATTTCCTATGCTTTTATTCCCAATGTCTGTCTTTTTGACTATTGCCTGCCGGGGACTACAGATGGAAATTAGACTTTCCGGCTAACTATTTTCAGAAATGTAATTAATATGCACAGTCCCCGTCAAATGAAGTAATAAACTAAACTGAACTCATGTATTAGGTTTCTGTGCTTTAATGTTGGCAGTCAGCATCAAAGACGTCGATGTGGGTTCACAGCACTCCCTCGAGGCTCCACCGACTTTAACTCCCTCTAGCTACAGGAGTTAAACTCTGAGGAGATGAGTCAGCATACTCACCAATTTCAAGCCATCACACTTTAATTTACTGCAGCAGCCCTCTAAATCGCTCAAGGTATTTTGCATTTTGCTACATCGCGCTGTAACCCGCTTCAGGAAACACCACCTGTGTAACTCTGGATACCCGCTGTTCTGCTCTGCTCTTTTGACATTTTCACTTTTATTATTTTTCCGCTAATCGGACACATGTACAATCAATGTCCTGAACTTTTCCTGCAGCAGCTTGCTAACGTCCGGAGGTTATTTTCATTGAAACAACTTTAGTTCTGAAGTGCAAGTTTTTACAAAGTTAACAACATACAGTCGAAGCAGGTCCATTCATTCTAATCAGATCAGCTGTGATCATGTGCTTTAGTCTTTCAAAGGAAACTGTAAGTGTTGACTTAAAAATTCATATTTCACTTTTTTTCATGCCTTTGACATATTCTACAGATATAGGCATTGAAACTGTAGTAATATTGCTGGTAGGATGTCAATATACTGTCAAAAGGTAATTTTCATTGTCTATTGTCATTGCCCAACACGGGGGGAAAAAAAGGGGTGAGACCTCGAATCTCTTGATGAGAGGCAAACAGCCGTTAACATGGGCGGCGGAATAATAAGCAGGATGTTCCGCAACGCTGGCACGAGAAGCGTGTCAACGTTGCGTCCGAGATGTAAAGTGCACGAAAATTACACGTTGCTGCTCATCCAACCTTTTAAGCGTCATGCTGCTGTCAGTGTCAGTGTTCTCACAATATGTGGGACTGTTTAGGTCAACTGCATTTTGGATGGGGTCTAATTGTCGATGGGTCTGACTGTCCCCATTCAGATCAGATCTCCTTTCCTGTTACAAGAGAGCGTGTAAAATTGTGAACCAGTGAAAACCTCAAATCTGTACAAAATGTGCAACATCAAGAATGCTTTGCTAATTAAAGATGGATTATAGGCTTACGTTGTTTCACTTTTTTCAAAATCGTTTTGCGATGAAGTGCTATGTTATTTGTTGTTCCACATATTTATCACATCTTGCTCTGAAGAGTTTGTGCGTAGAGAAACAAGTCTCAATGCTGTAAAGTGTGAATAAGAAAGAATGAAACCTCAAAGGACATTCATTTGTGGCAATAGTGTTTTAAAGTGGCGACTTTGCTAAACAAGGACACAACGGTGTTTTACAGAATACCTCGCTAAAGCTCTCCTTTAATGAGTTTTTTGTGTGTGTGTGTGTGTGTGTGTGTGTGTGTGTGTGTGTGTGTGTGTTTGTGTGTTCGATCGTGTCCATTACCGAGAGCAGATCAGCGGGAGTTTTGCTGATAATAACGGCTCTCCAGCAGCTTGTTTCAGACTTGCAAGAGCCGCAGCCACTGGAACTTCAAACCTGGTTTTAGCCCGGTGATACGGAGCCCTGACAAGCATCTTTAAAGCTGTAATCCTTAAAAAAAAAAAAAAAAAACAGTGCCAGCCACCATATCATTAAAATGAGCTCTAAGACATGCTGTATGTAGGTGTCCCCAAAACTCCCTCTTTCATGTTCCATGGACTTTGGGGTTTCAGCACATAACAATAGAACAACACACACAGCAGAAGCTGTTTAATGGCCACCTTGTTGTATTTAATTTACAGAATGTGTGGTCCATGTGAGATGTTAATCCTCTGGGATTCAAGGAGTTTTGTCTCTATTATACCAAATGCTCACTACGTTGTGTAGTTTCTGCAAGTTAGCACGAGGTAGGAGGTGTGGGTGGGACTCCGATGTTTTCTTCTGGGTATGAAGTTTGAGTTTCTGTAGGTGTTGCTAGTTTGCTGTTGTCGGCTGTCTCTGCTCATGCAAGCTACCCAGCTCTTTTTATTTGTTTTGCAATTCGGGGACGTGCAGGTAGAAGAAAGTGATTGTGTGCTATCACAGGGAAGTATATAAATAGTCAAAGGAATTGTGCAAAGTGTATCAGGAAAAGAATTGCATCCAGCAGGATTTTTTAGTGTTTTCTAAATTTCTGGTAAATAAAATTACCTAAAAAAATACCTGTCTCTTTTATTGGGATTTGGTCAGTTCCTTAAACCTCACATTTAAAAAAGAGCAATTTCTCTGAATAATTTTGTGCTGTATTAAAGGGACAGTTTACCCTCTAATTTTCCTTTTACCTGTTGTGCTGTTTATCAATTTAGATTGTTCAAACACAGTGACCTTTGACCCCCACATTCTAAGTAGTTCATCCTTGAATACAAGTGGACGTTCGTCCCAAATCTGAAAAAAATTCCCTAAAAGCATTCCTGAGATATCGTGTTCAAGAATGGGAACAGACGTACGTACGGACAAACAATCCCAAAAACATCACGCCACACATAGACTGTCGCAGGCGCAGACGCATAAAAACAGTGCAGCCACAAGCACTGATTTTTGCCTCACTTTGTTTCAATTTGGCTGTGGGACCAGTCTGTGCAATCTTCTGTTTTTATGCTAATGTTAGGTGAACGTTAAACTTTACTCCATAGCTTTCATGATAGAACAAATACACCTCTTAGAATGGCAATAACTTCAGCTTTCCATTGGTGTGTTTCTCTGTTTATTATCAGTACAATTGACAAATATATTGTTGGATAAAGTCCTGGGTCGCCTGTAACTTCTCACAACTTTTTTATTTGGTTATGTGCTGCTTTTCAAAACTTGCCAAGAACTTCTGTTTTGTTTTTTACATTTCATGGCTGGCTGCTTATCGTCTGGATATGAAGTAGACTCATATTCGGTGACTTTTGGCAAAGGTGGAAACTTTTCGACTTGCTTGGAAGAGTCTTTGCCTCATTTCTCACTGCTAAGAGCACATTTTGATTTCTTTGCATCCACCTCTACATCTGCAATCTGATATTCTCGATAAATATAAGATTATCAACATTGTTACAGCTGTTTGGTGTATGGAAATATAATACGTTTTTTTCTGCCTCGAATATCTGGCATTGGTCGGTCTCCCCTCCTGCGTAATGTTCATGTTTTTTTTGCTCTACCAGGTGAACTACCGGGGCGCCCAAGTGTCTGTGTGCTAAAGATTTCCTCAGCAAATATAATATAATAATATATAAATATATTGCTGTCCTTCTCTTGTATAACACAGCTGACTCACTCTGTTCTGCTCCATTGTCCTTCAGCCATGTCTGAACTGTATTTACTTTGTGAAGTTCCCGATACTGCCAAACCCAACATTTCTTGCTGCTGAAGAAGAGCCACAGGCGACAGGTGTTTTTGAGCTGTTTGTGCGAACAAAGTGTCCATCCAATACTTGTCGAGGTCAGCTTTTACTATGCCATCTTGTCATATGGAAAACCACTAATGCCATGCCCTCGTCACCCCCTCATTGGCCAAGTGGGAAAGCGGGATTGCTGGGGCCATACAGGCTTTTTAAACTGCCTGTTTTGTCCGCATGTATGCCTGTGTACTTTTTGTTCTTGATTGTTGCAGTTTATTATCCCCTTATCTCCGTGCCTACGTCTCCAACTGCCAAGATAAATAAAGCCAAACTAGCCTGAAAATACTGTGAACTATTCATCCAGAGCCACAGAAGTTGTGACCTTTTCTGGAGTGTCTTCTCACAGTGCCGAGGCCCTGGCTCTTTAAGCTGGCTAATGATCCATAGAGGAGCCCTGTGGCTCAACCCCTGTAATTATACTCTCTCTCTCTCTTTTCTCTCTCTTTCTATCTCTCAGTCTTTCTTGCCCTATCACTCTCTGTCAGCCTTTTCTTTCTCTGTCACACATACACACTTGTGCTTTTTTTTTTGGCTCTCAGTTTATGCATCTTCTCCCTTCTTGTTTTTTCTACTCCTCTCTCTGATCCACTACGTGCTCTGTTTGTCTTTGTTTCCCTTTTTCCCGCTCTCGCATACTCCATCCCTCTCTCCATTACCCTCCTTCCATCATCCCTCTGTCTCCTGCAGATTAATTACGCTCTAATATATGCACAGCTCTCCTCCCAGGGATCCCTCCTCCACATCTACCACCCCTACTCTTGGGCTGAATAATGGAGCCGCTCCAATCTCAGCACGGGGCAGCCCACATGGGTGGAGCAGCAGCCTCAAAGGAAGCACACTAGAATAGATGACAATCTGTCTGTCAAGTTGGGGATTTGGATGGGGGAATTAGATAAATACACGTTTTTTTTTTCTCTTCCCTTAGATGAAAAAATAAACTGTATTCTCAAAAAAAAAAAAAAAAAAACAGCATTTGCATCTTGAAGCTGCAGATGGTAACTTTATGAAACATTTTTTTTTCATATTTGTCCCCAGTGCTCCTGATGCAATTTGCGAGATTCCACCGTGCCCGAATGAAAACAACCAATCAGAGCCGAGGGGTCTCCAGCGCAGTGTCAATCACTGTTCATGAATTCCGCTAATCAAATATGAATCAAGATTGTTTTACTACATTGTCTTTTCTTCGCCTCAAATGTTTTTAGAAACATATTTTAGTGTACTGAAGAAAAGCTTGTGAGGATATCACCATGTGGAAAAAGCAACTCAATCCCTGCCTGTTTATACTTGCCTTTGTGTAATTTGTTTGTAATTCTATTTAATGGTGTTTTTCTCTCTCTGTGTTTTATGTCGGATGTCTTGTTTTATTTGTATTACTTGCAAATTGAAGTGCTTTGTGAAGTTCTGCTCTTGAAAGTGTTGCAGTAAATTTCTTCCAGCAACTACTCTGCTTTGTAACACATAAATGATGTGATACAATATAATAGTGGATAATGAATGTGTTTAATATCTGTTTAGTGTTATAGGAAGACAGTGTGCCTACATTGGGGAAAAGGGCTCTAGTCCCCCCCCTCTCTAATTCATCTGTCAAAACAGTAGGATTTTCTGGGAAAATACAAGTTGTGCCCCTGACAGAGCCAGTACCAATGTTGATCCAAGGAAAACAGGTCGTTGCTCCACTACTATACTTAGTTCACCCCCCAATAAATCTGTTCGGGAGAGACATTTTCTGCACATTAAGAGCTTGAATCATGTGCACACCCGATGGACTGCACATAGAACTGCCTGATGAGCAACCCGCATCTCTAATGTCATTGATCAAGCAAGAAAAACAGACACAACTGCAACAGCCAGAAAAAAAAAACACCAGACCAGAACATGCTGCAACATCCATGAAGTCAGTGAAAGCCCTTTGTACCAGCCCAATTGGGAACAACACATGAATCAAATCTACCTTCTCACTGCACGTTGTTCTTTCAGATGTTCAGATGTAGGAATATTACATTCAGCTCTACCAGTGCGGATTAAGCTCAGGACAGTTGACTTTATAAAAGACAGTAGTCTCTCTCACCACAGGCAGTGCAAAGTATTAAGCCTACAATTTACGGTCTATTAAAGGCAGGACTTCTAATCAAAACTAAAATGCTCCTGCAATTAACTTATCTTTCCTATCAAAAAGGGATTACAGGTTGGTACACAACCTGCGAATCGTCAATACTGTGGTGGATGCTGAGACACCTGTGGAGCCTGATCCACATACTTTGCTGTCCAACATGCCACCAGATTCCCAGTGGTAGCCTGTCATTGATCTGTGCTCAGCTTTCTTTAGTGTGCCATTTCATCCACACTCCCAGTACCTATTCGCATTTACTTTATTTAGGACAGCATTATACATATATTCGCATTGGCTCACGTTTTTTTAACACAGTCCTGGCACAAAGTCTGCAAGATCTAGAGATGAACAGTGTATTGATACTTTATGTCGATGACCTACTCAATTACAGTCACTCCAAAGAACAATTGGAGAAAGACTCAGTAGCTGTGCTACAGGCATCAGCACAGGGAGGGCACACACACAGTAAAGGTAAATTCCAATTATGTCAACAGGATAGAATACTTGGGAAGGAAACTTTGTGGGAACAAACGATACATTGCACCCTTCCAGGTGGAAGCTGTAACTAAGGCTAAAGACCTCAAACGGTGGAACAGATGCTCTCCTTCTTGGGAATGGCAGGCTACAGCAGACAATGGCTCTGCCAGTATGCTCTAAAAAACTACACCACTCTGTGCACTAATCAGGGAAGCGGGCCAAACACGTAATTCAGTGCAGCTACAGTGGACTGAGGAAGCAGATGGCGCCTTTCAGGCTCTAAAAAGGGAACTGCAGACAGTCCCAGCTTTGGGCATCCCCAATTATGCCAAACAATTTACGTATGAAAAAAGTATTTGGATATGACGAGGTGCTGTAAGAAATCAACATAAACTTATGGCTACGGCCTTAAGAAAGCCTTAATTAAAGATGAGCATGGGATCAACCATTGCGCAAGGGGGGTGGTCGCCATATTTAGCAGCTCTGGTTGACTAGGCTGTGATGTGTGTGTAGCCTCTAACAATTTGTGGTGGCAGTAGCCATATTTGGGGTGGCAGTAGCCGTAGGGACTTGGCTTGGAAACTGGAGGGTCACTAGTTCAAGTCCCCACATGGACCAAGTACAGATTGTGGACTGGTAGCTGGAGAGTTGCCAGTTCACTTCCTAGGCACTGCCAAGGTACCCTTGAGCATGGCACCAAACCCCCTGACTGCTCAGGGCACCTAACCTTGGCAGCACCCTCACTTTGACACCTCTCCATTACTGCATGTCTATAGGTCTTTCACAAACATTGGAATTAATCCCTTGAAGGGAATTCATGTTTCACCCTATGTCTTTTCTTCAATAGAAAACCGTTTTCAGTAATGATTGGACACATTCTGCTTTATGGCCCATTCAGACATCTGGTGATTGACCATGTAGACTTGTTAACACAAGTACAAGGCAACAGATTGCTGGTTGTGATTGACAAATACAGTAGATAATCAAGAGCTACATTTTTGTGCTGGAATCCCTGATGAAATCTGCTCTGATGATGGTGCAGCCTTTACACATACAGCCTGATAAAAACAATCGCAAAAGTGTTGAGAATCAAATGACAGTTAGGATGTGTATATCACCCTGTCAGAAGGAATGGTAGAAAGGGCTAATGGGAGCTTGAAAGCAAAAATATCTAATGCCAACGAAGCGTCAGTCTTCAAAGTGTGGAAGGAAAGAATTACTTTAGGCTGGCCAGTTGTGGACAACAATATTAGGCCAACGAAACATGCCATAATGATACTGACTACATCTGAGGGCGTGGATATACAAGCAATATCAGCTCATGTACAGTACAATGCGAGAAAGCAGGAACAACCATCATAAGGGCTAAATGTTTAAAGAATCACTGTGTTGATCGAGCAACAGATAGAATAATGAATATTTGTCGCGTAGATAAGTTGATCAGTTTAGACAGCAGACAGACAAATTAACAGTCAGTTCAATCCCAAGACAAGACCAACCTAGACACTTTTTGTAACAATTAGCAACAAACACACTCTGCGGGAACTGAAGAACTTCTTTTACCAGTGGATGACATATTTGTACACACAGGCAAGTCGCGAAAAGTGTATAACATGTTACAACGCTAATAAAACACCTCGGGTGAGACCATTGCCATTTTCATTTATGCAGTGTCCGGAAGGTTGGGGGGCAGAAAAGGGAAACGTTCTATTTTACTTGTGTATTATGGTTCATGGCTATGGATGCTCGTCAACATCTACAAGGTGGTAACCCCAAATTGCAAAGGTCTGCATAGATATCAGGGGGAAGAAAATGTGTTTGTACCTCCAATAGTTGAAGTGCCCAAAGAAATAACATTTCCACTCTGCATTGTGAGATACAGAAATCAGGCAAGCTTACAATGTAGCAATAACTTATCGCATAGTAGATGTAATGATAGACACGACATGAAAAAATTATGTCAAGAAATGCTTTGGAAACGGGGCATTTCAATATCCAATTAGAACAGAAAATAAGACCATGATTTGTTTAAGTTTTATGTTACCAGACTACTGTGGTAGTGTGGGTACCCAACTTTAAATCACATTTTCTGCTAGAGACATTCAAGGGGAAATGTGCGATACATTTTCTGTAAAAGCTTAACACCAAATGACAATATATTAACGTCTTTTCACATTGTTTCAGTGGTAATAAACATTATTTTTTATGGCAGCTCAGTCCAAATATATGTCTATGAAACTGGAGTGGAAAAGAACAGTAAAATGGAGGTATAATAGCAGGATTGTAAACCACCATTGGAACGCAGTAATTGGCATGGGAAGTGCATGAGAGAGTGGTAGAGTATGATACCATTATGTTTTGAAAAATGACTCTGTGATCAGGAGAAGGTAAAATATTGGGAAATTATTAAGTGTATGAAGTGAGGAAAATATATGTGAGCATAAGTTCTCCCGAGCAAGCTCCACATTAGGAGTTAGAGCTACTATAAACAATGAATTGTATGTTGTATTTCTGTTGCTCTGCAGATCATCTCAGTTTATTGACTTTGTTTTGTGTTCTTAATAAACCTTTTTGCGAGTGTGGAAGGAGATCCAAACCCACTGGCCCCTGGCAAAGTTTTTCTCCCACAGCACCTGAATGTTAAGGACGTGACACAAATGCTGGAACTCAAATGCCCGACTCAGGACAAGGTTTTCAAAATCAAAAAACAAGGTCTTTACTAAAGAACAACAAAGTACAACAAAAAAATCACTCTCAGAGGAAAAACGTAGAAAAAGCAAACAGCAAAACCTAAACTAAACTTGACTATGGGAACAATGCTGGAAACCGCTGGCTCTCTTGACGACATAAGACACAAGACGAACTGGCACAGGACAAAGGGAGACGAGGACTACATATCCACGCGGCGGGATGTTACACTGAATTCTTTACTTGCCTCTGTTCTCTTTGGGGTTTGTAGCCTAAACTGAACTGCATGCCAACAAACACCGAGCGTAATATGTGTAAGTGAATGTCCTTCTTGAGTTCTTGAGCGATCGTTGTAGAATAAAGTGAGAACCATCAGCATCGTGCTATTGCAACTGAGGCACTTTCGGCGTAGAAGAGTTATTTCATTAGTTTCCTGTTTACTGTCTACTTGGTGCCCTATCTCACTCTCTCCGTCTTCTCTCTTCCACTCACTTCATACCCTTTCTCCTCTCATAATATACAAGACAACAAAGGAAGAAAAAGCATGTTTTCATTTTAACAAGCAGTCTTTCTTTTTGGCCTTTTTTTTTTTCTGATTCCTCTCTGTTAATACGAAACAACCAGACTTGAATACTGATGAATCTGCCCCTCTAATAATCCCATTACACTGCAAAAGATGAGAGGGCTGACATGGCTCTGGCAATTTATCAGCAGTATAAGAACCATCTGCTCTGAATATCGTCCAAAGTGTTGGAGTCGAAAAAAAAAAAAAAGCCTGTAGTTCAGATGACATTTTTATCTGTAAGATTGCAGAGAAATAATAGGTGGTAGTTTAAGGGGGATAAATCGTATTTCACGCCTCGCTTCAAGGATGGTCTTTGGCATTTGAAGTTCTGTACTTGGCTGGCTGTGAGATATGTTCAAAAATTGTCAAACGGCTTATGAAACTGGTAAGCCGTGATGCTTATCACACTAAGACTGTAGACAACTTATTCATTTAAAATTATGTTTATTTATTTAAGATAATTTCGTTAGATATTTAAACTAAAATATATTGTTCAGATGCAGTAATTATAAACAACAAGTGTCCCCCACCCCCTCCCCTCGTGAATATAGGCAGACTATCTGTACACGAGTCGTACAACAGGTTCTGGTGTTAGAGTAAAATCTATGAATTCTATCGTCAGCCGTGTATTGCTGCCGCCCCCTTATTTCTTTGGAACGGGTGGCCCGGTACTACACGTTGCACCTTTAAGCCGTGTCATGTGAACGTAGCCTCATGGATGTTCCCTGCAATGATGCTTCCTACCCCTACAGCCGTTCGCAGTCTTGTTAATGATAACATTTTGACTCGGCAAACCACCTGAGTTATCAAACACATCCTTGCTAACATCCACGACCCTCCCAACTTTTCCTTTTTTATGTCATCACTATCAATAGGAAGGATGTATAAACTGTTAAGCTCCTTTTGAAGTGTAATGGCTTGAGCGAGTCCCCCAAATCATCCCCTGTGCAAATACCTATGGGAGAAATCTATCTCATTTCCATGATAATAAGCTTACAGATCTATAATTTGCTAAGCCCTTTCATTTTTTTTTTTTGTAGCGCACTAACAGCCTGCACCGCTGCTGCCATGGAAATGAGCTGAAGGCAAAGACAAACAACCTACAGTGCCAAGTTACTGTTTTGTTCGCCTGTTTTGCTGATGAAGTTGGAGAAGTGCTGATTTATGCTCAGCTGCGAATTCATAGTGTCTACTTGTGCCTGGAGGGGCTGTGCGATATATTCAGTGCTCCGTAACTCAGAGGGCTGGGGAGGGAAACGTTTTGAAGGAAGGGAAGGGAAACTCGGTGATCACACTTGTCATTTATTTTAGTTTGAAACTTATAAACTGCCCCCACCTTTCATGATTCAGCAGCATATTCAATATTGCTTCTTACAGATCCATTTAATGCTATCTTTTTAAAAGCACTTTAAAAGTTTGTTTTTAGAAGTATATTTTGAAAATAAGTTTTTTTTAAGTAAAGCAAATGAGGTACACATGTAACACGGCTTCTCCTACATGTTGTACTGTGTGTGTGTGTGTGTG
The DNA here is from genome assembly GCA_943593645.1 of Bovichtus variegatus. Classification (NCBI taxonomy): domain Eukaryota; kingdom Metazoa; phylum Chordata; class Actinopteri; order Perciformes; family Bovichtidae; genus Bovichtus; species Bovichtus variegatus. The sequence goes on along the minus strand of CALSCE010009465.1, from coordinate 1,686,372 downwards.
TGTGTGTATAGTCATATAGTAATATAGTCTGCAGTACAAGATGTTTGAACCATTATTGGGTTACCTGCTGAGTTTATTTGTAAGTCAACGAGATAAATTCCTGCACATGTGCTGCATTTGTTAAATCATCCTACTATATTCACAGAACTGTGTGTGTGTGTGTGTGTGTGTGTGTGTGTGTGTGTGTCTGAGTTTCGATTATCTCGCCAAACCTCGGGCTGATACTTGTGTGTGTTGCTGAAGGACACGAGGGAGTGCAGTGACCCGTGTGAAGTTATTTGGATATTTGGATTCTGTAGAAAACTGCGACCACCCGGTCTGCCAGCCCAGACTTTGGTTAGCGCATGTGCTATATATATTAACTAACTATTGGACGTCTCTGTATGTTTTCTTTCACAAAATAGCGCGCCTGTCCGGGCCATTATGTTACGGGTGATAGAAATGAGGACGTGTGTGTGTGTGTGTGTGTGTGTGTGTGTGTGTGTGTGTGTGTGTGTACATGTTTCTGTGTGTGTGTTAAGACGTGTATCTATACCGTCTATACCATCGGAGGGAAAGCGAGAAATATACACATTTAAATTATATCCAGGTATTCACCACTCTTCTTTTCTGAAATGGACGGAAGGGAAAAGCAGTCCGGTCAAAGTGACATTCGTTTCACTTACACCACTTTGACACAACACAGCGCTTTCTACAGTGACTGTGGTGTCTTTCTGATTTCATCCACTTCTCACAGAACTTCATCTGAATTTCTTATCATTTTGCCGTGCTGCAGTACTGCATCTCTGCCTGAATGATTGCTGATTTACCAAAACACAAATATAACTATATGATACTGACAGAATTGTTATTAACAGAACGCAGCTGTTTCTTGACTTAATTCAACAAGTTAGTTGGTTCAGAAATGCAGGAAACTTGTTTTAAATAATAATTTCTCTTTTCTGGTGGATGTCCTTCAGAAACCCCTGCTTTTATCTATCTTTCCAAGTTTGCCTTCCCATTTTTAAATTTAACCAGGCGCCACATGGTGAGGAGCATATATATTTCTTATCCTATGTTTTTTTTTTGGAAAAATATGTGTTATATCTGGAGTGTATATCGAATGCTTTTCCAATTAAAACAAATTAGCAAAAGAGAAGGTGGTCATAGGGACAGAAAGAGGTTGAGTGTCGGCCAGTCTGAACTTTGACTTTCTTCCAAAGCTGGGGCTACACATTTAATGGGCTTTGACTTTTTTGAGGCCATACAATTATCATGGGAGCTTTTGCACTCATGATGCGGACACTGTGGCGTTACTACTGTAACCGCGTGCATAGACTCACTTCGAAACCCAAGAAGCAGCGGAACGAGCACATCCCGAATGGGCACTGCACTAGTTCAGAATAATGAAAAAAAAAACACACAATGATCGTGCTGGGATGTACAGCATATGCGTATGTAGTATGGAGAGAGAAACTGTAAGAAATGAAGCTAGAAAAAACAAACACACACAGACACACACTAATCAGGTTATATACGTAGATGTGTGTATGGTGGCAGGAGCCAGACAGTACACAACTTCACACACATTAACCTAGTTATAAAGTATAGCCTGGTGCAGTGTGTGTGTGTGTGAGTGTGTGTGTGTGTGTCTGTGTGTCTTCACACTTCATAATAACTTACACAATAAAACACACACACACAAACAAACATGGCTGGCCGGCTTCTCTGAAACGTTATTACACTACGTCACTCTTTCACCCTCTATTAGGGAGAGAGCGAGAGAGAGGGGAAAGAAAGAGACAGTTACAAAAAGAGGGAGAGGAGGACGGGGGGCATTCAATTGAATTGAAAAAGATGCAGCGAAAATGTGGATTTGGGGAACGTAGAGGGTTTAGAAGAGAAAGATAAATAGCTTCCACAAAAAAGAGGCACGTAAAGACAAGAGTAGATGGACGGACAGACAGACAGACGGATGGATAGAGAAAGCTTTTAGGGTTTCTGCACCTACTCCATAGAACAACTTACAGACTGAACTTGAACTTTTAAGGGTTAGCATGTTTTGAAGTTTAAGTTCATATGATATGCCAGAATTAAAACATTAAAACAATGGACTAACATTATCAACAGAATGTGAAGAGGTAACAGTGTTGACGTTGTGTCAAAGACGTCTCTGTATTGTGTTGCAGAGATATCTACTGATATTAGCATGCTAACAGCTAGCCCCGCTCCCTCCAGTGTGTAATACCACTTGTTCCTCTAGAGGTGATAGTGAGTCAGTGTAGCTCCAGTCTGCCTCAGTACAGAGGGAGAAGAAGTACAGCTGCCTGACTCGGGCATTCCTCCACGTTTACATACATTTGTTTTGATTAAGTCCAAAGTGGCAGAAACAAGAAAATAACTCGCAGCCTCGCCTCGTTCCCACCACTGCCAGGAGGCTGCTTCACCGGGAGCAGACAGCGGAAGAGTGACGGGAGACGGACAGATCCTCCGTCAGCAGTCAGCAGTTAGCACTAACACAGGTTAGACCCAGCGCTCCATCAGCGCGCTGTGACTCCCGGGGCCATATCCCAGTCTTCCCCTTGATCCCTGTCTCCAGTCTCTTCTCTTTTCCCCAGGCCCCTCCATTGCCAATCTCCATCCAGCCAACAGATGCCCCTCAAGACTCTCCCACCTGTCCCAGTCACCTGACTCGCTCATTGAACTGCCCGCCTGTTTCCACTTCCCCTCATCAGCTCTGCAGAATATTACCAGCTCGTTTCCACTCATTCCCTGTGGGATTGCCTATCTTGCTTAGTGCCTTAGTTTCCAGCCACCTGACCCTGTATCCTGTATTTTTAGTGAAACACGCAGAGCTTTTAATGTGGAATTTCTAGAGTGTAACTTCTCTCTCTCTGTTACAGGATGTCTAGCCCGGAGGCATTTCAGCCACCTATTCCAGTCTTATGTTTCAGGCACGTTTGACGGAAAAGATTTGCTTGAATTTTAACCAATACAGGTGTGAAATATTTAGGTTTAGGGTCTGTTTTGTTACCTCCCCCAGGGAGGTTATGGTTTAAGGTTCTGTCTGTTCATCTGTCAGCAGGAGACTACTTGTCACGGTCCCGCCCGTGTCTCTGACGCCTTGTGTGTTCCTTAGTTTCCCTTTTCCCTGTTTGTCCAGAGTTTCCCCGTTTGTCTGGGTGTGGCGTGGGCGTGACCTTCCCCACAGGCAGCCTCACGATTACTTCCAGACACTTCTGTCCTGCCTGCTCAGTACAGTGCATTATGCGCCCTTTGCAAAAAATGTATTTGGTCCTGACTTTGAGGAAATACTACCAAAAACAACAATATTCTGTACAAACGTTTTATCGTAAAACACATGGTATCTCAAACAGTTCCTTTAAAACTGCACAGGTAATGTGGTGTTCGTGCAATCTGGGCTCCTGACCTCTTCTCAACATGTAATCAACACACGGGTTAATTCAGCTCCGATTGTAATTTCATAGAACAGGTTGAAGCTCCAACTTTGACCTTTTGAATCCAAACCTATTGTGGGATCTTAATTTGATTTATTTAATTAATCTCAGAGCGCCCGACAAGACACGCATGTCATTAGCTGCAGACTTTGACTAATGATAGCCCCCCACTTGCTCTCTTTCCCTACTTGTCTGTGCGTCTCACCATCTGCTGTATCTCTCCATCATATTTAAATTCTCATTTATCCTCCTGTGTTTGTATTTGTGCTCGTCTTCCTCCACCTTTCTCATCTTTCTGTCCGTCAAAACGATCAGAATACCATCTCTCTCTCTGTCCCCTTATTTCGTGTGTCAATATTTGATCTCTCACAGCCACTTACACACACGCACACAAGCCCCGTCATTGAATTACAGCAGCAGTAGGCTTGTCCATTCCATTGACCTCCTCCAGTGCCTGTGTGTTTATGTGTGTGTGAGAGAGAGAATTATTATCAGCTAGTGATCACTGTTTCAAGGGCAATACCAGCTAAGTCCATTAATCTCCTCAGTGTGTTTGCATGTGTCTGTGTGTTAGCCTTTTATTATCTTTAGTTCCATCGTCGCCATTAACTTCCTCTGTGGTGTCTGGAGGAGGTAAGTAAGTACAACTTTTATTTAAATAGCACTTTTCAAAACCAGAGTTAGACAATGCATCACAGTAAGAAAAAGAAGATAAAAGCATTTACATCACATTACAGGTCATTTAGCAGACGATGTTATCCAGAGCGACTTGCAGTGAACTAACAACAGGGACAGTCCACCTGGAGCAACTCAGGGTTAAGTGCCTTGCTCAGGAGCTCAATGGTGTCAGCCTGGTGTTGAACTCACAAACTTCTGGTGGTCTATTTAAAAGGCTGACCACTAGACTACCACCACTTCATTTAAATCAATACAACAAAAACAAGGAAAAATTGATTACGCAATGAGAACAAATTGGGGGGCAAGGAAGCATCAATGAAATGCCTTTGAGAAAAAAATAGGTTTAGAAGCGAGATTTAAGACTCCGACCAGAATAACTGATTGAAAGTGTAACTTACAGTTCAACTGAAAGTCAAAAGGACACCAGGATCTGGAAACCCCCTTTTGACTTAGAAGCCTTTGATTTCTAGGGTCTGATTTATTGCGGATACCGGGAACTTCAGTTTTTCTTATTATTAAACTGCAGGAAACTGACACACCCAGGCATTATCTCTCTTAGTAACAGTTTGCAAAGTTTTCTGTCTATGTTCTGACATCGTAGGGGAGCAGTATTTTATCTACAAACATAATGCTCTTTCACTTGTGTTCATGAGTCCTGATGATTCAGGTTCAAGTCAGAAACACCAAAAGTTGACCCGCAGGAGATTAAAATGACCCGTAGGACATCAGAGTTAATTGAAATGACTATTATCTTCTGCTTAAATTCTAAACAAGGCCTGCCTGAGAGAAGCACTGCAAAATTCTAACTCTTGTGCTCCTGACGTAAAAACTGAAGTTGACCTCTGTTGGTAATATCCTTCACAAACAAGGCCGCGCTAAAGCTCGTTATCCGGAGATTCAATGCAAAGTGTTAACTGGATAGTTTAAAGGTTCAATGTGTAATTCCGAGCCACCTGCTCCTCATAAATAGGCGGCAGTATTTCACCCCTGCTTCGGGGTCCATGCGATCTAAATTCATCAATCATCAAAACCATCAGTTAATAAAAAAAAACAACAACTATAGTATGGTGACCTGTTAGTTTTATAGTATTATAGTGTATTCTTTATATTGTGTATTGTTTTCTACAGCTATATGCATCTCTCTCTTCTCGTGTTGGTATATTTATTATATTTAAATATTTATATGTTGAGTATTTTTCACTCCTATCAGTCCATCCGTCAGATCAATGTTCTGAAACTCTTGAGAGCCGGTCTAAATATCACTGCTATTTTATAATCTTCACGTGGGACTTAGATATCTGTGTGTTTGCTATGGCACTGGGGGCTGTACGCTCCGTGTAATGTTACGTTTTGATAGTTTGTATGCTGGCTTGGGTCCGGGGCAGCAGAGATGAGCGAACGAATCCTGTTTTTATTTCATCCTCCGCGCTTGCCTGGAGAGGAGCGTGCAGCCGCTCCGGTGGCTCGGACACGGCCGCCGAAGGTCCCAGCACCGGGAGTCACAGCGGGCCGATGGAGCGCTGGGTCTAACCTGCGTAACGGCAGCAACAGAAAGTTTGACGACCCGGCGGGGAGTTTGCTGAATCAGGGCGAACTGCTGACTGCTCACGGAGGATCTGTCCGCCTCCCGTCACTCTCTACTTGAGTCGTATTCTCGTTTCTGCCACTTTTTTAATCAAAACAAACTATCAAAACATGCAGGAATCATGGATGTAATGTTGAAGAGCCCTAAGTCTGCCCGAGTCAGGCAGCTGTTCTTCTTCTCCCTCTGTACTGAGGCAGACTGGAGCTACACTGACTCACTATCACCTCTAGAGGAACAAGTGGTATCACACACTGGACGGAGCGGAGCTAATTTCAGTAGATATCTCCTCAACACAACACATCGACGTCTTTGACATTGTTACTGCTTCACACTCTGTTGATAATGTTAGTTCATTGTTTTAATGTTTTGAGTTTAAATTCTGGCATATCTTACACATTGCACATTGAACATTAAAGTTCAAGCCAAATTGCCAGCTGAGACTGTCCCCACAGCTGACTGAAGGTTTTTTTTATAAATGATTAATGAAAAAAAATGATCTGAGCTCATATTATGGAGCTGAAACTGTACAATGCTTAGCTCAAGGTTATTGCTTGTATGCGTGTTTGTGTAGATAAACTGTACATGTTTTTGTAAAAGGAATTCCCTAAGGTTCTGTCTTATATTTCTCTTCAGTGAAATCTCTAAAACTAAAAATGTGTCCTTCATTTTTAAGAGTATATTTTCATTTGTAATTGTAATTGTGTTTGCCATGAATGTGACTCTGATGGATATAGCTAAGTATAAACCTATACTTGCATATTCATAAAGTATTCAGGAGAAATGATAGCTTTCCTATATTTCACATTATATAAAATGTACATGACTAATGCACCAGATCTCTCTTATTTCAGTCTGTCATCCCCCTCATTCTTATTCTCAGCTTGTCTCTCTATCTCCCCCTCTCTGGGTTCCATGTTTCTGTCCCTCTCTCTTTCATTTTTACCTCAGCCCTCTCTCACTCCTGACTCTCCTTCCTTTCTTGCTTTCCCTCCCCTCACACGCTCTCGCTCTCGCTCTCTATGTCTCTGTCTCTCTCTCTTTCGCTCTCTCGCTCTCTCTCTCTCTCTCTCTCTGTCCATTCAACACCTGTTCGCTGTGCCCATTTCTCCACCTTCCTCCCCCTGGTCTCACATTTCCATTTTTTTTTCATCTCTCCATTCTGTTATGTTTTTTCCGGCTGTTGTTTACGTTTGCTCTTTCGGTTCCTTGCTTTCTCTCTAGCCTTCCTTTCCTTTTTTTTTTTTTCTAGGCTTGCAGATTTAGTGCTCTTTTGAAAACCACTTCTCAAATCTTATCTTTGTTTAAATAAGCTTCTTTATTAATGTTAGCACAGTATTGTATTTCCAACACGTCTTATCTGTTTTATTATTATCTATTATATTATATAATTATATTATCTAGGCATACGTCTGGGGGGGGGGATCATGTGTTTGGTCGGGTGAATGTATGTGTGTGTGTGTGTGTGTGCGTGTGTACATGCATGTGTGTATCTGTCTGTTTCCAGCAAATCTTGTAAATTGCGGTGATTCACAATTTTTTTCCGACTGTTTTATACCATCATTGACTTCTGACTCCTGTTAACTCTGCCAGCCAGTGATCAACAACTAATTTAGTAGCAAAAGGTGTTTCTGGCAATAGGCTAAAAACAAGACTTACCGAATCTGCTGCCGGCCACATTTTGGCCTTTGTCGTTGCTCAAAAACTGACGTCTATAGACAAGTTTGGTCTCACTGAGGGCATCTACAGACTAATTCCATTCGGGTTCGTGAGCCACTTAAATGGTATGATAAGAGATGAATAAGTCATAAATGTTACCTTCGCTGCCGTCTTGACTGTAAGGAAGCCAGGAGGGACAATTGAGTGAGATTCAACCCTTTTTTGTTTGGGAAAACACCAGGCAAAAATCTGCACTTTACTCATTGTATTTTTCTAATTATTATTGTTTTTAAATCTTATTATTGTTGGGGTTTTTATTCCATTTTGTCTTTGTATCAATATTATAAAATTAACATTATTATGTCATATTATTTTTCATCCTGGTTCAACCATTTAAAGCACTTTGTTTGTTTTGGACAGTGATTAAGGTTATTATCATCACTATTCACTCCCCTCCCTCTTTCATTCTCTAGCTCAACACCTCTCTCTCCCTCTCAGACTTCCCTTTCCCCCAGATTTACTTTGCTTTCTGTGTATTGTTCAGGCAAAGTGCCACAGCCACGTTGAATCCTTTGAACAGCCACAACTATCTTTCACACTGTTTGTTTATCTGCAACAGCTTTCCCTACATTTACATTAGGCATTAAAATGTAATCTGCTATCCTATTTGGATAAGGTCTAAAAGCTCACGGTGTCAACAGAGATGAAAATGGGATTGAATCTGTGAGGAAAAAAGAACCTGGAGAGGAATAGGATTTCAGCCAGGTGAAAATGCAACATGCAGTGTGCTTGAGTGGGGAAGTGGCAGAAACATCCATCATCACCACCAAGCCATAGCCAGGAACATCTTTTGGGGTAGACGGGTGCTCTGGAACCCTGCCAGAAGCTGCTGGCAGGCATAACTCAAGCTTTATGCCATCACGTCACAACATGATTCTGATCTGATTATTAAAACAACCTTAGGATGATCAGTACGTATAAGAACTTACAAGGGTAAGTTGAGGATATGATATCTGAGGAAAGGTTATTCCTCATTTTTCGAGTGTTCTCTGACAAATGCCTAGCAACAATTGTACATTTCCGCTCGTCGCATGCATACAGTCTTTTATTTTTTATTTTTTAAATAAACCTAATGTCTTCACAGGAAACGACTCGGTTAGGTTTAGGCAACAAAACCACTTGGTTAGGTTAAGGAAAAGTTTGTGGTTTCGGTTCAAAATAACTATGGAAGTGGCATTACATGAGAAGTTACGTGACAATGAATCAATTCTGGTTACACACAGGACACGAACAGCGTTCTCTTCCACGCAGTGAGGTATCGGTACTCGGTATCGGCTATCACCAAGAGCCCAGGTATCGGCATCAGTATCGGGATTGAAAAAGTCAGATCGTGTATCCCTTATTGAGAGACCAGGATATTAAATCCCAAATATGGTTTTGCCCTGTCACATTAAAAATCCTTCCCTGCAGTTTTGGGGAATGCCTCTGTACCTCGTCGGTCAGGAGCTGTAGCTTGCGGTCCAACATTTTCATTTTTTCTTTTTCTCTGTCATTGATCTGGCTACTGCATTCTTGGCGCAGATGCAACATTTATACTTTGCCAGACGAATAATTACAATCACTCTCTATTCAAAGCAGAAGGTTTATAAAGGTTTATCTACCCGTGCCATTCCTTTTCCAATTCATCAAAAGTGATAGTCATCTAACTCCACAATATTTAAATTCATTTAGAAGAACACATCTCATTACCTACGCAAATCACACTTAGTCAGGGACAACGCTAATGGGGGTTTAAGAGCCATGTAATTTGAATCTGTAATTGTGGCTTTCAGAGTCAAATGGTTAAAATAATATATATCTCAACCTAAATCTATTTGTTACCATATCCCTAACAGAATATTTAAAAAGGGTGGAGGGATTGACTTCATGCTTAAATGTGATTTTGAGATGTCTAAAGTCTGACTTTCACTAACAAGTGTTACATTTTGGAAAAAAATATATTTTCCCACAATTTTTCACCACACAATTCTTCATTATGGAACCAGGGTTATTAACATAACTTTAAAAAAATCAATTTGTAAAGCTGATTGGTATGAATGTGGTTTAATATGTGTGTAAGATTGATTACATTCAGATGGGACCTTGCTATCCTTGGAAGATTTGACCAAAAAGTGCTGTTTCAAGAAAGGGTATATGTTCAAATTATTCAAAGCAGTATGCAATTGTTGAATAAAAATGTGACCAAACGGTTGGTCTGGTTTTCAAACAAAACAATGTTGGGGACGTCAACTCATGCTCTGCACGGGATAATAAGAGGTCCCTTTAAAGAGACACTCCCTTTCTTTTAATCTTTCATATCCTATTGCTCCTAAATTCAAAGAAAAGCATTTTAATATAGTACCAGCCATTTACCGTGTCATGTCATGCACACGTAAACACATATTTAAAAGTGAGTATTTCAGCGTACAAAGCAAAACTTATTTCCAGTGTGAGCTTCAGGTTCTGCAGGCTGTATGAAGTACAGGAAGGAAACATTGGGCTGTCAAGTCAATGATCGCTTTATAGCTACAACACAACCAATATATGACCAAGACCAACAATAATTCATCACAATAATGATCATGAATACAAATATCATCGCTGTGTTTAGGAAAGCAGCTGAAAAGAGAAACGTATTCAAAGGAAAGCAGCTGTGAAGAGAAAACATTCTAAGTCATGTATAAAATCCTTCAGGTGCTGAAAACAAGCATACTTCATAAATGGTGTTATTTTTGTACCAGCGCAGGCCGTTTGCCAGAAAATATCTTAATCTGTGGCACTCAAACCTTGTGTTGATCTAAGTCATTAGCATCAATATTACCCAGCCTGGGGCAGAATGCTGGCACTTCTCCTCCTTTCTTCTTCTACGCCTCCACTCATCCTCTATTCTCTCTGGTTTCCTCTCTCCCTCCCCACTCTCTTCACTGGTGTCCCTCTTGAACACTTGGCACCATCAGCCTTCTTTCTCCTTCCGTCGTTTGCACTCTGCTAACACGCGTTCTTTCTCATGCACTCCCTTGTTCTTACATTTGCAGGGAGGAATGGAAAAAGAGAGTTTGAGAATGAGAGAGGGAGTACATAGAGAAAAAGAGACAAAAGGGAGATTAAGCAGATGTCTCTATTCCATTAAGAGAGTAATGAGCGTAGCTCAAAGTAGCCCACCACACACGCACAGCGGGGAGGCGCTGGAGGGTCCAGTTCTACAGAGCGAAGAGACAGCAACACCTGGTTACCTTTCTGTACAACATCCCAAATGATCTCCCACTCTCTTCTCGTCATCTCTGCTCTTTTATTCTTCCCTCCTTCCTGCTTTTCTTCTCTAATTCCCTTCACTTCTCTTTTCAGTTTGTTGTTTGTTCATCCTTTCTTCTCTCCTCCCTGCTCTGCTTTTTGATCTTGGGTATTCTCAATTCTTTACTTTTCTGTTCATGTGAGGAAATGTCAAAATAGTTTGTTGTTTGTCAAGAAATAGTTCCAGCCTGTGTAGTGTATGGGAACTGCAAAACAGAGTATCCATCCGGCCAGTACATACAGTCACTGAGCACAGATTTATGTTTCAGTACACAGGGATTACGCACGTATCCCTTTAGCGTCAGTCTTGCACGTGCAGGGCTGCCTCTAGTGACCGTAGTTATTATGAAGGGAGTAAAGGAAGTCAGTTGGAGTAGTATAAAGGGCAAAATCCATGTAGGGAGGAGGTCGAGGTGTATGGATGGCTCAAACAAACCAACGTAATCTCATCCATGATATGATATCTTCCGAAAAGTTATTCCTCATTGTTCGTGCGTTCTCCTACCAATGTCCAGAGACACGTATCAATTTCCGCTCCTTACATTCAGACAGTCTTTTCAAAATACATTACCATCTCCATCAGAAAGAAGGTTGAAGATTGTGGTTTGGGTTAAGAATAAGTACGTAAGTGCCGTTGCGTTAAGTGTGAACATTTCATACGAAACACGCACAGCAGCCTGCTAGGTGCAAATTCTGTGTTTTTGGACCCATCCATCCACTCTGACCTCCTCCCTAAGCAGACTATGTTGCTCTTTATACTTCCTGCTTCACAATTACGTAGATTACATATACATTGATTTTGTGAGATATATTACAATTACTGAGCATTTCTTTTCATAGGTATAGCTACTAACAGTGTATAAGAACAGTCTGGACAAACACAGGAATTAGTAGACCGCTGTTCGTGTCCTGGGTAAAGTCACAACTCAACATTTACTTTTTTTTCTTTTTTTTTACTTGCATATGAGTAAATATATGAGCAAAATCTATTTGTCTGGTGTAAATTGATGATATTGATGATATCAATATGATATTTCACAAGACAGTTATTAAGGATGACCTTATTAAACAAAAACAGAAGCCTGTTAAAAGTCAAAATGATGACAATGACGAATGGTTTGATGAAGAATGCAAGACCATAAAAACAGACCTGAGAAAAATAGCAAATGAAAAACATCGCCAACCAAACAACCCGGCCTTACGCATTAGGTACAATTACATTTTAAACAAATATAAACCAACAATTAGAAACAACAACTAAATTATACCCACATGAAACTTGAAGGTTTTGAGAATGCCGTTGATCAAAGTCGATTCTGGGATATGTGGAACGACTTAAACACAAAACAACCACAAGCATTACCCATACCCCTACAAAGACATGCCAATAAATCTAATCAATGCAGATCAATGCATTATAAAAGAAAGACTCTAAACATGAGAAGAAGCTATTAAAGACCAAAAATCCCTCGATTTCCACACAGGCAAAATCTCTCCGGCCAAGAGAAGCTTGTGGCCCAGATAACATTAAAATGCTCAAACGCAGCTTCCCAGAGATGCAGGGTGCAGTGTTGAAGTTGTTCAATATCGTATGGCAGTCGGGATGTTACCCTGACATCTGGTGTAAAGGGCTCATTTCCCCCTTTCATAAGAGTGGGGACCAATCAGACCCGACTAACTGCCGTGGCATCTGTGTCAGCAGTTGTCTAGGTGAGCATGTCGAAGTGTCCTTGGGAAAGATAGTGAACCCCAAATTGATCCCGATGGCCAACGGTGAATTGAATGGTTATCACTGATGAGCATGTGGCACCTTGTACGGCAGCTTCTGACTGTGTGAATGTGTGTGAATGCTAACGTGTTGTAAAGCGCTTTGAGTGATCACCAAGATTAGAAAAGCGACATATAAATGCAGAACATTTAGGTAGATTGCTCTGTAGTATTTGAAATAAAATAATACTATATTTCCTTGACCAACACTCCATCTTGAGTAAAAATCAAATTGGCTTCCTCCAAAAATACTGCACCACTGACCATGTAAATACCCTTCACACTTTAATTAACAAACATGTACAGAGGACAAAAAATGGTAAGATTTTCACTTGTTTCATTGATTTGAAGAAAGCTTTTGACTCTATTTGGCACAAAGGCCTCTATCACAGGCTTCTGCATTGTGGTTTAGGGGGCAAAATAAATGATTTAGAAAGTGTGCTGGTAAAAGTGGAGACAAACAAAGTGAATTCTTCACCCAGAGAAGAGGTGCTGGACTTTATTTAATACATGTATAAATGAACTTGCTGTTCAGTTGGATCAATGTGCTGCTCCTGGCCTCTCCCTCCTAGATAGAGAGGAGAAGTGTCTGTTTTATGTTGATGACCTTGTTCTACTGTCTCCGACTGAACCAGGATTACAACAACAGCTGCACATAGTATGAGCTACACATACCTTGGTTTAACCATAACAGCATCAGGAAGTCTCAACATGGCAGTGAATGCATTAAAAGAAAAAGCTTGAAGAGTTCTAAATGCAATTAAGAGAACATTTTATAATTTCCAAATTCCAATTAAAATCTGATTTAAAGTGTTTGCTAATCATCCAGCCCATTGCGCTGTATGGAAGTGAAGTATGGGCTCCACTAAGTCATCATAGCTTTACCCGCTGGGACAAACGTCCAACAGAATCTTTACATGCACAATTCTGCAGATGCATTTTACGCGTACACGGAAAAACACCAACACATGCATGTAGATCAGAATCAGGCAGATCCTCACCGATAATTAACGATCAAAAGAGATTTTTTTAACCTCCTTAAATCCAGCTCCACTCCAAAGCCCCCGCAAAGCCAAGAGTTGAGCCCAGAAAAGAGTCCCCTGTGTCAGCTGGTGTTGAGGCTGACGGCCCCTCTCAGACACACTGTGACCAGCCTCACAACCACACTGCTCTGCACCCAACACAATAAAACTAATAAAACACAATGTCAAGAAAACTATTCAGAACTTTGGAAAGAAGAAACTAAAAGCCAAAGAATATTAGAATATAATCTGGGACTGTAAAGAGATTATGAATTGGCAGAATATCTCTCTACTGTCAGAGATAGAAAGCAGAGACAGATCGGAACCAAGTGCAGGCTCAGTGACCGCACACTGGCAATCCAGACAGGAAGACGCTCAACATCCTGGCAACCAGCAGAGAACAGAATATGTGTCACTGTTGGACAGGTGAGGCTGAGACAGAGTGTGCAACATTCAATGAACTAAGTTTATTTTGACAAATTCAACTCTTAAATCCCAGGTTTCAAACACACAGTGCAGTGCAATACTGTATATAAATATATAACAATATTACATTATATTAATGTTATGGTAATGTTATGTTAATCTTCATATTATCATTATTGTGTACGTTTGTATTTTGATGCTTTAGCAACATTGTTTCCTGTAATTTTCATGCCAATAAAGCCCCTTTGAGTTGGATGGAGAGAGAGAGAGAGAGAGAGAGAGAGAGAGAGAGAGAGAGAGAGAGAATTAGCGGAGAAAGAACGAGGACTGTGTGCGGTAATGTGTAAGAGAATAACTGAGAGCCATTTCGTGTTTCATGCACCAACAACAGAGTGTGAATTAGTGTGTGCTTCTTTTCTCTCCTGCTGTGTGTGCGTGTGTCTGTGTGTGTGTGTGTGCGTTCATGCAAGTGTGTCCGTGCATGTTTGTCTGTGTAATATGTACAATCCCAGGTGATTCACCCTCTTTACAATTTATGTATTTCAGCCGCAGCCTGAGTGTGGATCCTCCCAGATGACAGCCACTATCCTATCCAGCCAAATAATCCCATTACACACACACAATCACACACACACACACACACTATCAGACTCAACATGACACCGAAGGGGTTATGGAAATCCTTCAGAAATGGACTGAGCCGCAAAATAGATTCCCCCTATCCAGGAGATAATACACATTGATATGCACAAACAAAGACACACACTTTTAGGCACACAGGCACACACTGTCACCACTTGAACACAGTCCCTCAACACACACACACACACACACACACACACACTTCCTCTTTCCGACAGGCCACACACACTCACACACACAGTCAAACACCATAGATTGTATATAAGAAGTGGACACCGTGACATCACCCATCGATGTGTGGACCGCCTTGAAGCTTCAATTTGGGCAGTCGATGGAGAGGGTGGAGCAATGTACAACTGAACCGAGACGAGGCATTTTTAGGCGACCAAAATGTTACAACTAACTTTCATGAACTGAAAAATCACCCAAACACTACCTCCGTAGCGACTTATAAATCACAAGGTAGCCCCGCCCTGAAGCACACCCTCTTTATCTTCTATTTTACATGGGACCATCATTTACAATATGAACCTCATGCTGTATTGAACAAGACTTGAACCTAGCGATTGAGATCATAAACTCATTCGGAAAATGTTTACTGAGGTAAGTCGAGTGAGACGTCGGGTAATTTTCTCATAGACTTCTATACAATCTATACAAATTTGTCGTCAGAAACTACAAACTACACAGTGTTCTATTACACCACTTTTATACTTACTTTTACTGTATTAATTAATGTTTGAAATGCATTTAAAGACATCCTTTTTTTTCGACTGTAAATTAGTTAATGCAAATGACATCCTCATACTTGGGGCTCATTAAGTCCTTAGGAACCTTTTAATTAAAACAACTGGGGGCCCACAAAGTGTGTGCCCCCACTGAGTGTTGAAGTTCATTCCTGGATGCAATGTTGTTTGTTTGAATATTTCCCAGGATTAAAACAGTACTGAAAGCTACTGTCTTCATCACCACAGCACACACTCAAATCCTCCTTAATTATTACAGAAGACATTGCCTCAGCTCAGATTCCTTTAACATTTAGCTTCAAAGTAATTGGCTCTGAAAAAGCTTCCCAAAAGAAATAAACAAGGGGATACAGTCAAAACTCCGAATCCAGTTTTAGGTTCATGCCTAGGAACAAATTAGCATAAATTAGACTTTACATGTTTATTAATTGCAAATGGTCTATGTTGTGTCATCAGTTATTGTCTTCATAACCTTTACTGTCCCCTACATATACATACATTCAGTTGTTTTCTGCACAATTATTTCATTATCCACCATCATTCTTCTTCATCTTTGAGAAGAATTTTGAGCTTCAAATGTATGTGGACGTTAACTTGAAACAAGAGTAATATTGTACAAATTATTGAACCACGGAGCCTAAAACGTAAATAGATTCATGGAATGTCAAGGCTTCAGCTACAATAATAGAAAGTAGCAGACACCAACACCAGCACGCTTTCTTTATCAGAGAAATTAATTCCCAAGGTAAAATGTAACCAATCAGAAAAAGAAAAAAAAACGGCCCTGCATTACCTGAATTGAAAACTTAGATTCAATTTCAGTCAGTGATTATGATTAGATGAGCAGGACAATCGCTGGAAGGGGACAACAGTGTAATGAGATTTCATAATTCCAGTCTGAGTCCGTTAGGTAAGGCTCATAAATAGAAGACACACATCATGTTTCTTTCCTCCACACACATACACCATTAACAGAGTTAGTAGGACGTTTTTTTAATTTTATTTTTTTTATTGTAGTACTACCCATCGTGCTAGTCTGGCAAAAAAAACACTTTAATCTTTGGTCAGATAATAATCCAGGCCCCTAAAAGTGTCACGATTTGGTACTAATACGATTAGTACAATTCTTCAGTTTGACCCATTCCTTATGGAAACTTACAGGGATTTAAAAAAATGTCCAAGATGTTACAAATATTAAAGAATTGATTATCTTTGTGTCAACACTTGAAACCAAAAACTCATCAGATTTAAGTTTTTTTTTCAGTGTGTGTGTTTGTGTGTGTGTGTGTGTGTGGGTGGGTCCGTGGGTGTGTTAACTGTGTTCTACGGATGCGCCATGCAAGTACATGGGTTTGTGAAAGTGTGTGTGAGTGATAAAGCGTGTGTGTCAAGTAACGTACTGTATTTGCTTGGATGCGTTGTTTGATGTCATCACAAATGATTGTTGTGCCCTGGTGTGTGACTGTGTACGTTTATGAAATTCTTTTGTTTCCATGTGTGTGTGTGTTTGTGTGTGTGTGTGTGTGTGTGTGTG
>CALSCE010009465.1:1643224-1669539 GCA_943593645.1 Bovichtus variegatus | reverse complement strand
TTCTCTCTCCCACATATTTCCTAAAACTCTCATTATCAGTGCTCATCGTTCTCTCTCCCTCTCTCCCTCTCTCTGTCACACACTCACACACACACACACACACAGACACACAGCTTCCCCACCGAATGATGCTGCTTCTGTTGACAGCATGTGTGATTCCTTTCCTCTTGCAGGGCTGTCCTTATTTATCCCACAGGCCCCCTCCTCCAAGCACCACTATTATGTCAGAAGTCAACGTCTGCATCGCGATTAACGTGCCGGATGCACCAAAGCATTCGGCCAAAAAAGTGGACTCTTACTGAAAGAAAGACCGGAGGGCTGAACCCGAGACAAAATGAATTCTTCGGGTGCTCCTCTGCAGCTCATAAACTCAAATATATTCCGGCTTATCACCAGCAGGCTGCCCTCAAATTGGCCTTCCGCATGTCAGAGCTCTTCACGCCATCACTGCGGCTGAGCCCAAACGCCCTGCGAAAGAAACTCATTTGACTCATGGCTCTAGATGAGGGTTGGAATGTAGATTGTCTCGTAAATCAAGCACTTACCCCATCAGGCTGAAGTCCCTCTTCAACGCGACAGCCCGGTGCTAAATCTGCATTACTGCTAACGTTACAGCAATCCAGAAAATGTCACGTGACCTGTAATTCACAGGGCCAATCCCTGCCACTTGCGCTTTTCATGGGGGCTTGGTATTAAAATATCTAGGGTGCCGACCATAGCAAATGTTTGTTTGGCTTCTCTTACCCACGTCCCGTACATTGCCCTATTAGAGAAGACTTTGACATGTGACATGTTCTTGTGCAGGAGAAATTAATAATATGAATATGAATATAAATGTTAAAACGATTGTTGGAAGAAGAGGTATCTTTTCTTTATCTCTTTGCGACAATGACAAATGACGGAACTCGTGTTTTGAAAGATGCAATCTTTTTCTCAGATACGTGACATTAGGAAATCTAATATCGTAGCGTTGTCATACAATGTCATGATGAAGTTCTTGTATTTGAAAGGATTAATATATGAAGGAAGTAGTTCATCATACTGTCTTTAGAGATGGCATTTAATGATTAAATATTGATATAAGATAATTTTTTCGGGCTTTTTTGACATTTATTGGGGAGGGCCACGGGTCAGGCTGCTGCATTAAGGACCCAGCCTTAGGGAGTTACCAGTGCACCCCACTAAATAAAGGAGATGAATTTAAAAAGGTCCTGGACCCGTTATATGGATCCCAAATATTATTGGGATCCATAATATTAGTATAAAGTAAAAAGGGTGACAGAAAGGCTCGTGTCCTGACTATTTTCTAACTTTTCCAACTGTCCTGAGATGTCACAACTCATCACAGCTCGGACAGTTTGACACATTTTGAACCTGATATCTTCAGAAAAAGCAATGTGTCTGGTCTCTTGTTCACCACCTCTCACCCATATCTGTCAGGGTAATAATAAATGTAATGAAACATGCATTTCGGATCATAATGCATGTTACAGTATTCTGACTGTTTAATCTTAATTCCTTTATCACACTTGTTTCAATTGTGTTAAAGGTATCACATTTCTTTCTTTAAATCTTGATTAAAATAAACAGCATTGTTTTCCCCGCGTTGCAGTTAATCAATGACTTAGTCATGATTTAATATGATTTTACACACTGATATGATCTGAAAACGGAAAAAAGTGGAACTGGTGGAAACATTTTTCTAATGTTTAAACTTATTATAATTTGCTACAAACATCTCTCTGAACAGGCTGAAGATGGGATATTCTTTTTTTGTGTGTAACCATAACAGCACACAACGTAAGCACAACAAAAATACAATAAGATACACAAACCAAATAAAAGATCAAATAAAAAGTCAGTGATTGATTGTCTGGAAATATTTCAACATTCATTATAATATATTTTGTTTATGCAATAATTTAATTGGTGTCATGTGTCATATAAATGTACATTTTTTTCAATTTCTTTTAAAATATATATTTTTTGTACTCAAAAAGGTATGTCAACTTTTCCATAACAAAGGTTTCTTGAACAATTTCAATTTATCTGTTGGTTCTCTCCTATGGTATCTATATTTACTTATGAAATGTACTATTATTATCTTATGAAGAGGGATATTTAACTATACCCACCCTTTGTTAGCACTTGAGCCCCTCTCAATAACGTCACGTCATCATCTATTCAAGACAATCAGGTAGAGCACAGAGTATCTTTATACACCGATGATTTACCGCTGTATTAATCACGATAAACAGATATTTGCATATGAATGCAGGAATCTGTTGGCAAATGGACACGATTTTGGTTTTCCGAAAAGTAAAATTTGTTTGCAATCTGTTTACTGGAAACAATAAATGATAAAAAATAGTCATAGAGCACTTTTCATACTACTCAAAGACACTTAATATTTACAGGTTAAAATTATCATATAAAAACACACTAAAACTATACAATAATGTCACGGTGCAGGTAAAAGCGAGCTTTAATAAACAAAGCTGAATACAAAACAAAACTGAGGGAGGAGGCTAAGATTATAGAAAACAGGACAACACCAGGAAACACAGACGACAAACCGACAAGGAATAATGGGACACACAGGTGTATTTACACAGACAACAGGACACAGCTGGAGGAGGCAGGCAAAGACACAAAGGCAGCAGGGCGATTAGACACAGGAGAATCAAATCAGGGCGGGCAAACAAATCACAAAAAACGGGAAAACACACAAACAGGAAGTAAAACGAGACATGACACATGGTGAGTGTACTTTACAAAGCAAAACAGAAAAACTGGATCATGACACAATATCAATTACACATTAAAAGCAGTTCTAAAAAATGTAAGTTTTGATTTGAACATGGACAGATTAGTGCAGTCACAGATGTGTTTGGGGAGAGAGTTCCAGGGGGAGGAGGTAAGCTATGGAGAAGGCTCTGTCGCACAGGTCTCTGTGCTTCATCCTGTGAGGTGGAGGCAGGAGGTCGGCGTGAGAGGGGCGGAGGCTGAGGGAAAGAGGGTGGTAATGGAGAAGGTCGGGCGAGGTAGGAGGGGGCCTGGTTGTGGAGGGCTTTGTGAGTGAGGAGAAGGACTTTGAAAATAGATCCATCGTGGAACAGGGAGCCACTGTAGGTACTGGAGGACAGGGAGCAGTAGAGTTCTGTGTGTATTGGAGTTTATTAAGGACTTTGGATGGTGTGCCATAAAGAATGCTGTTGCAGTGGTTGATTCTGGATGCGACGAAGGCATGGCTCAAAATTTCCGCAGGTGAGAAGGAGAGTGATGGGCGGAGACTAGCTATGGTTTCGAGGGGTAAAAGTCAGTTCTGGTGAACTGATTGATGTGGTGTTCGAAGAGAGGTTGCTGTCAAAAATGACTCCTAGGTTGTGGATATGTGGGGAGGGAGACAGAGTAGAGTTATCGATGGTGAGGCAGAGGTCGTGAGGGGTTAACGATGATCGTGTTATATTTATCACAGATGATTTCATTTCAATGAGACAGTTGGTCAGAGTGGAGTG
The DNA here is from genome assembly GCA_943593645.1 of Bovichtus variegatus. Lineage (NCBI taxonomy): Eukaryota > Metazoa > Chordata > Actinopteri > Perciformes > Bovichtidae > Bovichtus > Bovichtus variegatus. The sequence goes on along the minus strand of CALSCE010009465.1, from coordinate 1,666,021 downwards.
AGTTGCAGTGGTGATGGATTTCGTAGATTAGAGCTGGACGTCATTGGTGTAGCCGTGGAAGTGGAGGCCATGGCGGCGTGTGACGTTAACAAGGGGGAGTGAGTAGAGGATGAACAGGAGAGGACCAAGCACCAAAACCTGGAGGACGCCTTGGGGCAGGGAAGGAGGTGCAGTTGTTGATGTTGAGCAACTGTTTTCTGTTTGAGAGATGTGACCTTCGCCAGGAGAGGGGAGTAGACGGGAGAGAAGAATGGTGGGGTTGATGGTGACGAAAGCTGCAGTGAGGTAGAGGAGGAGGAAAATGCTGAGGTGTCCAGAGTCTGAGAAGGTTGTTCATGACTTTGCTGTGCTGCGAGCAAAAACTAGATTGAAATGGTTCAAAAAAGGTCTATGGAATTGAGTTGGGCTATAAGTTGGTAGGAGAAAACACGTTCCAGTATTTTTGACAGAAAGGGGAGACCCATAATGTTTGGGTTGAGTCCAAGAGTTTTCAAAGATGGGGGTGACAGAGGCCAGTTTGAGTGTTTGGGGCACTGACATCCAAAACACAGGGGGAGCTTTTCATTCCAATCATGAAGTTGGAGAGCTCCCTTGGGTACAGAGAATTGAGACAGGGGGGGAGACATGTTCGGAGCTTGAGAGGGTGGGGGAGTTAGTCAGGTTACTGTAGTTGGTGTCAATTTTTGTCTGGAAAAATGTTTGTTTATTGAGGAAAAGAGAGCCTTGGTTTTGGAGGAGCCAGAGTGTACGAGGTTTGAGCAGTAGGTGGACCTGGCTGTGCTGAGAGCGTCTCTGTATTGTTGAAGGTAGTCTGTGTAGGCTTGGAGATGGACTGTTAAACCTTTTTTGTTCTTGGACAGTCTTCCAAGCTGGATATTTCATTTTATAGAGTTCTGGAGTATGCAAGGGAGTTGAGTGCGTGAATGACTGTTTTGGTTGGAACGGGAGCCAGCTGATCAAGACTGGAAGAGAGTGTATCATTATAATGGTGGACACGATCAGAGGGATTATCAGACAGTGGGGGAGAGGAGCCACAAATTTTACTGGCTAGGTAGGCTAAGAGAACTGAGGGGGAGAGCAATATCAGAGTTCTGAAGAATATTTTGCATTTTACTTCTTAGGTTTGGGATAGGGATTTTAATGTCCATGGTGATTGCCAGGTGGACAGAGATGCTAAATTTGAGGCTGGAGAGTTGATGTATTTATTGTAAGACCAGTGGATCAGACCATATCCAGGATGTGACCATGGTTATGAGTGGGGAAGTTTGTATATTGTGTGAAGTTAAAGCATTGTAGCAATTCCAGAAATTCCATGGCAGGTTTACAGCTAGCGTCATCAATGTGGATATTGAAATCCCCCAAGAGGAGAACGGAAGGTGAAGGAGCACATGGCTGGGTCAGAAAATCAGAGAGGGCAGAGAGAAAGGAGGGGTTTGGCTTGGAGGGGCAGCAGATAATGGCAGTGACCAAGGGAGTGGAACCAGAGAGTATAAATGCAATGTGTTCAAAATAATGAGCGGCAGGGATGGAAATGGTGTTTTTACATTTTTTTTAATGTCCTTCCTATTAAAGGCAGCAACACCACCTCCCCGCCCCTAAAGAAAAGGTTTGTCAATCTATGTGAATCCTGTGGGTGTCGTCTGGTTTACTGAGAAATAGTCCAGGAGTTTATGACCAGGATATAATTAGTGATAAATTCATTCCAAATGAGACTTTTACTGTTGAGTGAACGAGTGTTGAGCAAAGCCTGTTAGCAGGGGGCCCCATTCAACAGTTGTGCCCAGGGGTCTGTGACTTGATGATTCGGGCCTGCTACAAAGAGGCGGAGACTAGAAATCCAAGCTGAAATAGACTGTAGGTCCTTGCCTCCAACTACGTCACTGCCACATCAAATGACGGCGCTCAATGCAGGAAGAACAGCAGATTTTGTTGCACGATAACTCCGCTTTCTCAGTCAACAAAGCACGCACTAGGAAATTGATTGGACATCCACATAAAAAGTGCCAAATATTCCCTTTAAGTGCTTTAAATACGGAAGGAAACGCACTCCTCTGGTTGCATTGACGCATGTATAGTGCCGGTGAAACAGCGGTGCAGCAACGTTTTCTGAAGAGTTCACATTGAAGTCTCTCACTGAAGGAGCCAATTTTCCAAGCGAGAATTTACGAGGTTATAAACACAAAATGTGTTATAAAGCTATAGAAAAAAAAAAAAAGGAAACATTATCATTACAATTAAGTCCAAAAATATTATGTCGGTATCTATAATCTTGACTGGGAAGTTTCAGGGCAGACATGAATTGCTAAATGTTGTCAGTAGTTTTCACAAAGTACAAGGTGTTTGATCATTACAGTGACCGACCTGAGTTTAAAATGAAACACACACACGCATGCACGCACACACACACACACACACACACACACACACACACACACACACACACACACGCGCTCTGTCAGCGTATTGCTGAGAGAGAAGACATTGGGAGGCAGTAAAGTGCTAGTTAGCATTCTCAAGTGGAGTGAAGGAAAAGTGTGTGTGTTTGTGAGTAAGTGTGTGTGTGTCCATGTATAAGCAGAATATAGAACAGGAGACTAGACGAGACTCTCAAAGCACATCTACACTTCCTTCATTGCCGTCATTGCCTTTTTCTTCCTTGTCATCCTCTGTTCTCATCCCCACTTCTCTTTTCTCCTTCTTGCCTTATCTCCCCCTTTGCATTTGTTTCTCCTCACTTCTGCTCCCCATCCTCTCCTCTCACCCCTTGTCTTTTCCCCTCTTTCAGAATCAGAATCAGAATCAGAAATCCTTTATTAGTCCCACAGCGGGGAAATTTACATGGTTACAGCAGAAAGGTAAAAAAGGATACAAATAAAAACACACGTGAACACTACAATTACTGTTCTCATCTTACTCCATTCCACTCGTTTTTTCTCCCGTTTCCTCCTTTCTTTCCTTTTTTCCTCTTCTTCTTCTCTCTCCCTCCCTGTCTTCTTCTGTTCCTTTATCCTCTCTTCACCTCTCCCTCCCTCCCTCTTCCCTCCATTTCAACTTCTCTCTTCCCTCTTCTTCTCAGTCTCCCTCATCTTTTACTTGTTTTCCTTCTCTTTCTATCTCTCTTCGTCTTCTCAACTCTCCTCCTCGTTTTATTGTTATTATTATTAGTCTTTATTAAACAAGGACCATGCATGAAAAAAAAACATTCATCTCAAAAAGAGAAGATATGGCAATTTCCATCTGCAGCAGGGCAGACCTGGGCAGGTACACACAGAACAGCCATTCCTTCATTTAATAGTTCTTTCCTTATCCCTTTCTTGTCCTCCTTCTCCCCTCTCTCCTTTCCGCTTCTCCTTCGCTCCCTCGAGAGAGCAGCATCAGTATTCAGCACAGTATTCATCTTTATGTGATAGCACACCCCCTCCTCTCAGCTGCCCAACATAAGTGTGTGTGTGTGTGTGTGTGTGTGTGTGTGTGTATCTTTTTCTGTCCATCTACATAGTCGGACATTTGTAGTCGTCTGCCATCTTCCCTTCCTGTCCCTCCATTTTTGCTGCTCTCCCTCTCATTCTTCTCATCTTTTTCTCACTTTCTCATTTCTCTCTTAAGTTTGCAACAAACCTCTCTCTCTCTCGCTCTCCCTCTCTCTCTCTCTCTCTCTCTCTCTCCCCTCTCTCTCTCTCTCTCTCCCTCTCTCTCTTTCTCTCCCTCTCTCCCTCTCTCTCTCTTACATGTTACAAATCCTCAGCGACTGAGACTGTGTCATGATTATTCATGACTAAGTTAGACATTTTGGGATAGGCTTATTCACTTTCTTGCCAATAGTCAGATGAGATGACTGATATCAATTTCATATTTGAATTTTCTCTGATCAGTTGCCAAGCAACCAGTGAAGTCCCCAGGAGGTTACTGGTACCCGACCAAGTAATGTCAATTTGTAGTTTTTACAATGACGGAGTTCAACTTTTTAATTAGTGAGCTTCAGAGGCGTCGGGGGATTTTGTTCCCTTTTGGCAGAGCCAGGCTAGCTGCTTCTGGTCTTTCTGCTAAGATGAGTTATTATACCTTTTTTATTTGGAAAACTGTAAGCTAGCTTTGTTCATAACCTACAGTACCCCCCCCCTCAAAAAACTGACATAGGTAAGTGTGTGTGTGTGTGTGTGTGTGTGTGTGTGTGTGTGTGTGTGTGTGAGTTAAAGGTACAGACAGTCGTAGCATATGTTCATTGTTAATAATCATAGGATAGTATTTAAAAAGCTCACAGCTGATGTTTAATATAATATTGTAATAGCGTATATCGTGACACCATGAAACCGTGAAATATTCTGAGACGGTTATTGTACAGAGGACAGGCTGAATTCCCATTAATAAGCTGTGAATCGGGTCTTCTGCCTCCTCTCTCATCTCCTCCAAAGGGTTCAGTCCTGATGAGGCAGCAATTTCCGATGGAAATAACAAGTGTTAGTGGGGATTTATGCTCAGTTCTATCGCTCCCACACTGCCCACACACCCACCTAGGCTGTTGTTATGTTCACTCAAGCGTGTTTGTATGTAATTTGAAGTCATGTTACCTCCTGCTGCTCATCAGATCCCAGCGAATCTGAAATCCCACCAAATATCCTGCTCACACTCTCAAAGTAATCTGACAGCTGGAAGACTGGAAGAAAGATTGAGATAAATGGTGGTGCTTATTGATCCTAGAAGGAATACTCTGTCATTATAGCACAAAGATAGATTTATTTTATTATTATTTTTTTAATAACACTACCGCTATTAAAGATAGAAACTAAGTCATGATGCTAACACAGAGCTCAGGTCAAAAAGGAGATCTTACCATAATGTTATATTGTTATATGAACAGATTTACAGATTTAACTGCTAGAAAAGCCCCAACCAGTAATCCCTATCATCAATATCAATACTAGAGGTGGTTAGACCATCCTCCATCTGTCCTGTACTCATAATTATGGTGATCCATATCGGATTAATGGTATAAACTGTGGCCATTTTTAGAGAACAAAATGATTGTCACCCTAACACCGTCAGACTCGTCTCAAAGTGTTATAAACCGCTGCACCGTGCTCGGGTGTTTCTTAAACCTTCAAACTTCCTGGATCAAATGTAACCGTCTGACTGGTGCCTTACACCAGCTATTCTCTGGGCCTCAGACAAGTACTGCTACATTTTTTTTTTTTACATACGAAGCTAGATATTTTTTTTTTTTTACCTTTTTTATTGTGTGGAATTCACATAAATGCAAAATGTCAAATGTAAATGCATAACTTCGGGGTATTCAGATAATGGAGTAGGTCGTGTGGTATATGAGCAATAACTTGATTTAGCTTCTTTCATTGCCCTACACCTGTAATAACATATAGAGAAATCATAATATGTCTAAAAAGTGGAAATAGCTGGGCCTTTCCTAACGGAGCTAAAAAAAATTTAAAAAAATGCGCTGGCTGTGAAATTTGGTGTGATTAAGTCAGAATTACAAGCAGTTAAAATGAAAATTGCTTTGCTACGTTCAAACTTGGAAAATATCAAAACAACAGTGTGCAATATGGAACGCAGCCTCTCTGCTTGTTCGGACAACGCAGCGTATCTACAGAACACCAGAAACAAACTCGAGAGGTATATGGAGAGCTTAGAGGAAAGATATTTGGACCTGGAAGGGAGAATGAGAAGGTCAAATTCGTATACTAAAATTGTTAAAAAAAAACCTGCTCAAGCTCCCCAGTCTCTGTCTCCTAACTGATCAAAGAGACTCTGGAAATGGTTAAAAAAGATCTCATTGGGCTCTCCAACCACAGAGATCAGTTGGCAAACTCTGAGCCATAACAGCAAAGCTGCACTATTAACAAGACTGCGTTGAAATCCGGGCCGGAGAGGCTGGTCCTCTGCAGGATCCACCATCTCCATCTTTCCTGACTATCCACTGAGTGTTGCATGTGCAAGATCAGAGTTTAACAGAGTCAGAAAACAGCTATGAAGACAGGATGGCCTCCGCTACAGAATTATTCATCCAGCCCGTTTCCGTAATACACACAACGGGACTGAGAGGCAACTTGAAGTCGCATCTGAGGCTATGGCTTCAGTTGGGACCCTCACAGTATGGAGATGGAGCTAGTGGACTTAATTTCCCATGATCCTTTCTGTCAAGACCCTCGCTCACTTCCTGCAACCTGATGTCACCTTTCGCACCTAGGTGTGAAAACTAAGCTGATGAAACCAAAACACAGCCATGTGTTTGCTCTCTTTCTACTCCGCTCTCCTCCTCCACAGACCTCCTTGTTGCCGCACTGTGGTCGCGCCTGCAGAAAGCACGACACTGCAGCCCCGGATGGCTCTCTGATCACTGAATTCTTCTCTTAATGGCAGAGGATGCGAGCGCCTGTCCGATTTAAAACAAGTTTAGCGCATGCAGCGGCTCTCCACAGCCGCCTAGCCTTCACAATGGGATCAACAAGTAGCTAGCAAGGAGCTAACTGCGTTGTTTAAGGTAACAAACGGAGAGACCGGTTTCCTCCATCCTGCACACAGCCTAACAAGCAGTAAACAGCGATGAGACAACGACACGACCGGCAGCACGCCACAAAAACAAAGACAACAAGCTGCTTTTCTTCATCTCAAAGGATTCCCCAGCTAAGCTAAGAGCTGAGAGCTAAGTAGTCTTTGTATTCATAAACTGAACCTCCACTGGGCATAGTACCTTTGATCATGCTGGAGTCTAGGATCTAGACTAAAAAGCTCTTTTATCATTTCAGCTTTCATTCCAAATCCAGAGGAGCTGCCATTCTTATTAATAAGAATATTCCATTTGCCATCTCAGGGGTTGAAGCAGATTCCGCTGGTCGCTATATAATAGTTTTAGGCAGAATAAATAACACCCCTGTCATTTTGGCAAATGTATATGTACAAATTGGGATGACAGTACATTTTTTACTGCCTTTTTTTCAGGTTTACCCAATATAGCTACACATCACCTCATACTAGGAGGAGATTTTAACTGTGTGCTGTCACCTTCCCTTGATCGTAGCTCGCCCAAAACTATGACTATCCAGATTAGTACGGGCAATTTAACTGTTTATTAATACATATGGGACGGTGGGTACTTGCCGAAACTTACTTTCCGAAACCGATTCGATCGATTCTTTTTCTACCAACCTTAACACTCCTATAGTTGATGAGGAAACTGCCACTGATTTAGAAATGCGAGTCTCAAAAGAGGAATTTATTTGTGCAAATTGGCAAATCCCCTGGACCAGATGGCTAAACGAGTGAATTGTTTAAAAGAAATTGGCACTAAACTTTATGCTATCATACTTTCAGTCTATGAAGAATCATTTATCGCTGGCTCATTATCTGAAACAATGAGAAAAGCGGTAGCATTAATTAAAAAAAAAAAAGAGAAAAGAAATGCAGCTCATTTCGAACAATTTCTTTTTGTTGTGAATGTTGATAGTAAATTGCTTGCTACAATGTTAGCCAACCGCTTAGAAACCATTTAACCCTCTACAGTTTCAGACGATCGGACCAGATTTATTAAAAAGTCGTCACTCCTTTTTAATATACTTAGATTATTGCATATCCTTCACAATCCCACTCCATTCAACATTCCTGAAGTACTTTTATCACTTGATGCAGAGAAAGCATTTGATCGAGTAGAGTGGGATTATCTTTTCTATACCCTAAAAAGATTTTGAGATCCGAGACGGATCAAAGGTGCAATATCAGGTTATGAAATGAAAGGTTTTTATCTTTATCTTATTTCATATACTCTATGAAATAAGATCTCATTGATTTAACAGTTTGGATTTCATGGTTTACAATGATAATGTATTGGGGAAAAAGAGTTTTTACACAAAATGTGTTTGGCTCACACACTCGCACACAGTTATGCTTTGTGTGTGTGTGTGTGTGTGTGTGTGTGTGTGTAGCTGTAGAAAGGGGAAATCCACTGCAGCTAAGGGCCTATGAAGGTGTGATTGATAGCTAGCAGATGTTTCCTGTGTAAGCTGATGAACTATAGCTGAACTGCAACTCACAAGTTTGCTTTGAACGAAAGGTGATAGAAAAAACGTCCGTCCGGAACACACCTGAGCAGGCTTTAGCAGGCGCGTGTGAACATAATGCTCATAGAGCAATTCTTGTTGAAACTGAAGCAACCAATGTCAGCCAAGTTTTTGTCTCGTGAGATATCGACTGAATAAAAGCGCGTGAAAACTTGAGAACGCCCGGAATTTAGGACAACAGACATCCAAGAAAGAAGTCTTTCTTCAACCAGGACTCTGTGTCGCTCCCCGAGAGGTGAGCTCCATCGCATCCACACCACGGCCACACACACACTGTAGGGTAGGATAACTTGCGTAGGGGCCCTCCTCCGAGCCGACCAGGAGTTTGGGCCCTGCGGAATCTCATAGCTGTTAGATTCCATAAGCGACGGACTGATGAAGGGGTGGTGCGCTCATCTGAGGTAGTCGCCCAGTTTCTGCAGTCAGGCCAGTGGATTGAATCACATAAGAGGGCCGTCCTCCGCCCCTCTCCCCATCCCGTAGCCGATAGTAAAATACTTTCCGGGGTTCATGCGTGCCTTCAGGGCAGTGACGAGGCCAGTGAGTGGGGTTTGTCAGTACTAAATCAGAGGCTACGTATTGACCCACGGCGGCAACCAGAGAATCTAGCCGAGCATGACTACTTGAGGGCTCCGGGCCTGCTAGCATAGTCCATTTGATCCAGATTAATAAACGTGTCGTCGCCGGCAGGAAAGTCTCAGTTTGACGCTTCTGAGAGCAGCACGCTTTTCCAGTAAAAAAGGGAAAACAACTAGACCATTACTGTTTTCCCGCCTGTCGCCTGCTTCACCACCAACTTCTTAAAATAATTCCGTCTGACTTTTCTAAATAAGGGTAACACATCTGGGGTGATCCCTCCCTCTTGGCCAGGCTTTTTCTGACACCAGTATTTCTGGCGCTTGGGGATTTTCCATAGTTGGACTCATGCTGAGCTCATCCATGATTCCCTTAGTTCTGAGGGTGAAACAAATCTGTATTACAATCCTGGTTAGACGCACAATGTCTGCTTTTACAATTAGATATATATACAATTAATGTACTGAATACATTGATTATCTTTTATTATATCACAAGAGTATTCACTGGAAGAAATGTCCTACAACAAAAAACGTTGTTTTAGAACAAAACATCTAACAACACCCTAAAATGTGTGATTAGGTCATCTAAGTGCCTCAATTGACTGACTTTCTTTAGCTAAATTGAAGATTCATTCATTTTTCAGCCAATTTTCTGTGTCAGTGCTGCGACAGAATTGGCAGCCCTGTCGTACTATACTGTAGCAGCTTCCTGCTTCCTTATCCAGCTATTCCAGGAGTCCACGGGGATCTCCATATGCTCACAGGCCAGATGGGAGATGTTCTCCCCCCCAGCATGTCCTAGATTGGCACCCAGGGGTCTCCTCCTTGTAGGGTCGAGCCCGGCACATCTCCAAAGGGAGGCCTACCAGGTGCTCGGATTACGTCAGCTGGATTCTGTCAGTGTGGCGGAGCAGCTGGTCCACTTCAAGGTCCTCCTGCACCATCCAGCTCCTCGGCGTGCCTCGAAGAGTCGATGCTTATTATTGTTTAACTTTTACATTTATTTTTCGGACCACAGAATGAAGCAAGCCATCTTTGTTTATACAGCACTTTCCAAAACGTAATTGACATTGTGTTTTACAGGAAGTCCTGACGACCTGAGGCTCCTCCTAATAGTTCGAAGGTTACAACTCCTTTAAATAGAGAGATGAGTGGCAATGACGAGTCTTGTAATGCAACTTTAAAGGGGACATATAATGAAAAACTCACTTGTCAGTGCTTGTGCACGTACATTGGGTATGTGGAGTACTTACCAACCCACAAACTGCGAAATGAGACACAATGAATTAGTTCTTTGTGGGCTGCCTTGATCAGAAAACATGGGATTCAACAAGCCATTCAGTTTTGGCTGCCCTTCCTATGTCACATGCAGGCTCATTAGAATATACCGACCCCCCCCATCTGAGTATATTCACCCACGGTGCGGCAGTGTCATTTAAAGTCAGATGAAAACTTCCCTTCTACTGTCAAGGAAAACATAAAAAAAGAAAATATATTTTTACACCTCCCCGATCCTTCAGAGGTCATTTCTGTTTTGATTGAATCTTGTTTAGACCTCAAATTCCAGAAATGTTGTTTATCATTCTCCAGTTCTGCATTGCTCTTTTTCAGGACCGACTCGCTGGATTTATTTATATTTGATGTAATGGACATTTTTTGACAGCTTTTGATTTCTGATCACTCTGTAGCTTTGATTCGATAACTGTGATGAGATGACGGCTAAATGATTTTAACGCATTTGGAGGATGCGGGATTTGTTTGCTTGCTCTCAAGGATAAGAAGATTGTTTTTTTATTGATCCCGCTGTGAAATAAGGTCACTGCATTGACAACAGTAACAGGAGTCAACAGGGAAAAGGAAATGTGAGCACACATACCGAAATAAGCAGGAACATCTATACTCAATAAGAATAAAAATCTAATTTTTTATTATGTGAAAAAAAAAAATTTGATAAAAAGGTGCAAAGTTAGGGAATGAAATCAAAAATATTAAGAAAACAAGAGTTGCAAATGGTAATAAAAACAAACAGTAATATTTTTGGGTGAGTCATTTATTGAAGCATATGAAGCATACAGAAGCTCAAACTGAGGAATCTCTGATTGGTCTGGTTTGAACAGAGAACACAGAGTCATAGGGTACATCCCAAGTCTCTTATCTGATATTTCCTCGCCCCTCGCTTGAACAAGAAGTCGTTCCGGTGCGCCATGTTGATGACCGTGCCAAAGCTCTTATTTCCTGCTGGGAGGAGCGATGAGCTAAAGTCTTTTCCCAGCCGACGCGCCCGCTGGTCAGAGTTTGTATATGTTATTTGTCTTCCGATTGACCATGTAGTCAGCAAAATGTAGATTTTTGTAGCAAAATCTGTTAATCGTAGATCTAAACAACAAAACGGACCGCGAACAACTTTCATTTATTAAAATTTTTTTCTCAGGATCTGTTATTTCTCCGCTTGACTTTCATTATGGAATACAATTTTATGCCGAGATAAGAGAGTTTTCAGCGAGAAATACTTTTTTTTACATTTTGAATGATCGTCATTTCCATTCAGTCGTGCGTGAGGCTGATCATCCCTGAGCGTCGGGTTTTATAGGAGTTACGTATTTTCCCTAAAACATTTAGCCTAATAAAAAAATGCCCAGTGTTCAAAAGACACCATAATCATATTCTGGATTATTAGATAAGGAGTTCACAATCAGAATATCAATAAATATTGCATAAATAATATAAATGTATCTGCCCGTAGAAAAGGTCCCTGTGTGTCACGGGCAGGACCCAAACGCAGATAACACACGGAGGTTTAACAAAAAGAGAGCTTTATTAAAAAAAACACTTACAACAACAAACAGGCAACACAGAGACACAAACCAGGCTGAACTGAGGGAACACGGGGATCGACAACATGGGAGTCCAAGACAAACGAACCGACAAGGAACAATGAAACCAGACAGGAATATATACACACAGACACTAATGACAGACGAGACACAGCTGGAGAGGGCAGGTAACAAGCCAAGGGTGGCAGGGTGATTACACACAGACAGGAAGTCAAACTAAACAAGACACAAGGGGAAAGCACTTTACAAAATAAAAAACAGGAAGTGGGGAAAACACAAAGACCATGACACTGTGCCTCTAAGCGGGACACAGTAATCCATATGAAGACAGAAGGCAAGTTGTTATTCTTGAGCTGGAGTTTGTCTGTGTGCATTTATTAATATTAGCACAGTGCACAAGGGTGCAGACACAAACTCCGCCTAAAGTCTCTGCTAGCTGTGGTCGGCGACATCAGAAACGGATGTCGCTTCACGTGACGTTTCATTTCTCTAAAAACACGATTCCTCGTTGATGCAATTTAAGAGACCTGACACAAAGAAGAGGTAGACCACACACACACACACACACACACACACACACACACACACACACACAATAATTGAGTGAATACAGCAGTCCCAGCATGTCGGTGGAGTTCTTTTGTTGTTATTTTTGCTTGGATGTTGCCGTTTGTCTAAGTGTAAGAAGCTGAACTGCAGAAACTTTCTCTGAAGAAGAATATGAAACCAAACTAGTTGAAAAAAAAGTTAGACACTGAGCAGAGAGCGTCACGCACATTTTCATTTAGAACTGATTTATTCTGTTTATCTTGGGATGGGGGGGTAAGGTACTTTTTTATTTTTATTTCACATTTTTGTGAGGTCATACATTTTTACCCTTCCAAACAAGATTCACTACCTCGGCTAGGGAGGTTCGGCTTTTGGCCCAGTTTGTTTGTCTGCCTGTCCCGCAGGTCCCGCCAAAACTAACGTCCCCATTTACAGGAAACTTAGTGGACGGGTTTAGCATGAGCCAAAGAAGAACCCATTCAATTTTGGAGCGGATCACGGGGTGGATCTACAAATTATGTTCAACTTTCCTTAACGTCGTGAGACAGGGCATTAGTGCTGCATGCGTGTGGTGTCAGAATAATCGGGGGAAAAAAATTTGTCAAAGCCACCTCGAGTCGGAACAACAACTAGATATCAACGCGTTGTTTAAAACGCTCTTAGCATTAAAATACACGTCTCCGCCAGCTCAAATGAGAACAAGCACTTGAGCATTTCAGTGCGGATGCGGTCATAGTAGAAAAATTTATCGTGGCACTTCATCTCTTCACCACTCTGAAATGTGATGCCTTTAATTGAAAGAACCGATAAACGTCTGTTATCGTCACATGCGATGAACGCCTCCATGCAGTAGAACCACTAATGAAGACATTGGCGGCTCACAATCCTCGATATTAGATTCATCACTGCTGTCAGTGCTCACGTCCAGGTGATGGAGAGCAGTCAGGTATCCCTTCGAGCTACTCCCCAATCCTGTGTGTGTTTTGTTTCTGTCTGTGGGAGAACAGGTGTCAGCTCTCCTTGATATGGACACTCCTCATCCTTTCCTCGAGGGAGTTTGAGCACGCTGTAATTTTCCCCCTCTAACCCTCTCTCCCTTTCTCTTTCTCTGCCAGTCCCTTACTGGGTCTCTCGCTCTTTGTCTCCACAGTTTGTTGGCCTCTCTCCATCTCTCTCTCCTGTTATATATGTTTGTTTGCTCATCCTTTCACTCTCTTCAGTGACTTTTGCCTCGGGTCTCTATGAAGTCAATCAGTCTTTATTTTCGCTCTCTCCCTCCGATCTGATTGACTCTAATCAAGACCTATTAGGGTGCTTTGGGGATCGCACACACACACACACACACACACACACACACACACACACACACACACGCTGGCATTTCCCAGCCAATCACAGAGCGCCTGGAGGGGCTGTGAACTCAAAGTCACTCAGTATACAGGAGTGAATCAACAGCAATTTACTGCTGATGTGTTAGTTCCTTTGTGCATGTTTATTCATGTGTGTGCGTGTGCACGCATGTGTGAGTGGGCTAATTGCTGATATGGTCGGGGACTTCTATTGTAAAAAAAAAGAAGTGAAGTTGATTTTAGCCCTGAAATTCAAGTGCTGATGGGCTGTTCAAGGGACATTTCTTTTTTTTATCAAAGTGCTTGATGCACTTACACTCTACAGCAGTCATAAAACGTTATACATGCTAGCAACACACACAGACACGCACACACATGCACACAAGCACACACACACACACACACACACACACACATATGTATATATATATATATATATATATATATATATAATGATTTGTAACTGACCTCCAGAACAAAACATAAAAGGTGTTTTATGATTTTCCGACTCCACATCGGCAGGACGTGCAAGTGCCATTTGCTAGGAGACAAACCGTAGATAAACGTAGTGGTAAGAAAGTAATGACATTACAGGAAAAGCATGTGCAGGTTTAAAAACATATTTTTGGGCCCACTCCATTTAGTCCTTCTGCCTCTTCTTTGGCAAACTCTGTGATAATCTCAAATTCTGAACTGCTCTTAATCTCCAAATAATATGTTCCAAAGAAGCAGAGGATGGAGGGGGGAATATATGAGGAAAAAAAGAGAATATAAGAGAAAACAGTAGAAAAATTATAAGAGGGGAGGCAGAGCAGCTTTAAAGAGATACAATAAAAGGGAAATTTAAAAAAGAAAGCAAAGAAACTAAAAGTGACGTGTTGCCTGTGTCATTTCAGAAAGAGGATGAAGAGAATGAAGATTAGGTGAGAGGAGGAGAAGATGAGGGGAAGTCAGGAGAGGAGATGAGGAGTCAGCAAAGGACAGAGGGAAGGGAGGCATTAGTGTCATGTTGGGAGGATCAGTCTGGTGCTCCTTTGATGTAAGTAGCAAGGGCACACACACACACCGATACACTGTAACACACCTGACAGAGGGACGCAACCTGTGGATTCAAAACCAGCAGGTTCAGAAAAACTACAAAGAGACACAAGGATGTCACCCAGAGAGGGAGAGAGAGAGAGAGAGAGAGGGAGGAGGGAGGGAGAGAGAGAGAGACGGAGAGAGAGATTATTTTTAAACAATAATTTGTTCAGATAAAATGATTCTACATTTACAAAGGTCTGCAACAAAGACAATCACAGACTACAATACAAAAATAAATTATTAAATTAAACAAAAGCGACACATCGGCAAAGGACCTTTAAAGAGAAGATTATAATCCCACACATTTTGAAAAGCATCCAAATCCTCCATTTTGACATAATATTTATATTCGACAATACTTGTGAAAATGATTAAATAATCACAACTCTGCCCTCTTTCCTTGTTCGTCCTACTTAAATAAATCGCCAACTTTGCTTTACCAAAAAAGGAAATTCAGCAGTCAACATTCTTTCTTACCATAAAAAAAAAAGAAATATCAACATCTTTTCAGTAAAATGCTCTCCGAAAGAAATCATCATCAAGTGTTTCAAATAAAGATACTAATCTAGAACATTGAACAATACGATAAAATCTGGTCTCTTTTACAGGAGTAAAGAGAGAGAGAGAAGGACCGGCACCTGTCACACACATAGTGTGTTTACCTGCGGTGGATGAGGATTCTGGTTAAACTGCCAAACGTGTACCAGCCTCTTGTTGTACACGACTAATTTGCAATGGCCAATATGAATCGAGTGAACTCGTTACCCAGATTATTTCAACCTCGCCATGTTTAGGATAATTCATGTATCCACCCCGTGATTCTGATCCACTGATTCGTTCTTTGTTGGCTCATGCTAAACCCTTCTACCAAGTTACATGAATTAAATATACTGGTGCAGTGCCCGTTCGGGATGTGCTCGAGCCGCTGCTTGTTGGGTTCGGAAGTGAGTCTGTGCACGCGTTTACGCATCATGAGTGCAAAAGCTTTCATGAATTTTTTTTTATTTTGCGCCCCAGGTTTGATGAATGCTTTGAAAGGAAGTCGAAGTTCAGACTGGCCGACACCATAGACCAGACCTATTCAACTATATTGTTCAGGGGGCCACATTTGGAATGCTCAGGGCCCGGGGGCCAGATATTTCTCAAAGCTATTATTTTCAGGGGGGTAAATTGACCGACTCGACCTCTCTCTGTCCTTATGAACACCTTCTCTTTTGCTAATTTGTGTTTATTGGGTTGCATTTTGATATACACCCCAGATATAACATGCATTTTTTCTCAAAACAAAGGATAAGAAAGATCTGTGCTGTGAAAGCCTTTCAAATTAAAATGATAATAAATTCAGATGAAGTTCTGTGGGAAGTCGATGAGGAAAAAGCGGCTGGAATCAGAAAGGCACCACAGTCACTGTGGAAAGCGCTGTGTTGTGTCAAAGTGGTGTAAGTGAAAAGAAAGTCACTTTGTCTTTGACTGCTTTTCCCTTCCGTCCATTTCAGAAGAGAAGAGGGGTGAATACTTGGATATAATTGAAATTATACTTTAACAAGCGCTCTTTGGTGGATTATGTGTTTGCCGAATTACAGGACATGTTTGGACAGATTCAGAAAGAGATGGTGAATGTAATTTCTGAGCTCAGAGCGGGACTGGCACGCAGAACAATAGATAGGCTTCTGCTGCAGAAGAGAAGTCCACTGACTGATATTTAACTGAGCAGTATATATAATAGATTTGTGTATATTTCTCGCTTTCCCCCTGATGGCCTCTTGCTGCTGCATGGTCGCTCCGGGCACCTGTACCGTAATGGTACGAATAAACATGTAACGTGTTCCACACAATTGCACAAACACACAAATCCTCATTTCTATCACCTGTGAGGCATTTGTTTTGCGCTATACAGGCGCGCTATTTTGTGAGGGAAACATATATAGAGACGTCCCATAGTGGGCATTAGCGGACGTGGCCTCGCTGTTGTGTGGATTTTGCTATGCATCTTTAGCTGGGTGAACCGGGTTGCCGCTGTTTTCTAGAGAACCGCTGATCCAAAATAACCACACGCGCAGCAGTGCACTCCCTCGGGTCCTCAGCAACACACACGGCAAGCATGAAGTAGATAAATTTGAGGGTTGGCGAGATAATTGAAACTCAGACACACACACACACACACACACACACACACACACACACACACAAAGGCACACATATACACACAGATCCTTCTGTCGTTATAGTATGATGATAATGTGTCTCTGTAACTGCCATGTAAAAATAATGTATGTATAATGTATGTATGTAATGTATATATAATATGTGTAATTTTGATCTCAACTACGCACCTGTAAAGTTTTGTGATTGCATTTTGCACAGTTGTGACGCTATCGCGCTGACAAAATCTGTCAAATACGGCATGATGACACACACACACAGATTCACAAGGTAACACTGTCAGGGTTTTCATTCAATTCCCCGTGTACTACACAACATTTTTTATGAAGGACATGCATGTTTAAAATGTATGCTTATAGTTTAGCCATTTCCTTTGAACACAAGTGTCCTCCACCTAAGACATGTGGGTTGTTGCATACATAACGTTTGTACAACGGGTTTTTCAGGCTTATGTGTTCTGAAATCCTCAGACCCTCTGAAATTGTGAAACTTTAAAGTAAGTTTGAAAATAACACAAAGCACAGAAGGTACAAAGAGTGCAGATGACAGCAGGGCAGAGTCACCCCTCTCTGTCTCGAAGCAGTAATCTTCTTTCTTTCAGAAAAAAACATTTTCATCTTCCCACTTGAGCACTTAAGGCTGTCATCAGTCAGACTCTACAGCAAGAGAGAGAAAGCTCTGTAGTTGTCTTCACGGCGGTGGTCGTCTGCAGGGACCTGATCATGATCTCTAAACAACTACTTTGGCTTGAAACCAGCACAGATTCAGTTTGACTCACATTCACTCATATTTTTTTGTGTTACGCCAGCAAATAAATGTGTTACATATTATTTTTGCTCTCATTAAGAGCACATACATGTACCAAAGGCAGTGATTTGAATAATATAGCGTATTAATTTGGAGTCCTGGTGGTCGAGTGGAATAGATCAATCAATCAATGAATCAATACAATTTTATTTACATAGCCCAATATCAGAAACTTGCTTCAGGTGGCATTAAAATCTGTACAGCGCACAACACCCTCTGTCCTTTGCAGCGGACAAGGAAAAACTCCCCCCAAAAAATATACATACATACATTTTACAGAATGTTAGAGACGAAGCTGACAGAAAGTTGGGACAACGAGAAAAAGTCGCCATTACAAATCTGTCTGCTACTTCAGCACCAGTACAGCGGCATCAATTCATCAATACACAGCACAGTTAGCCTACTGATAAAAAAAGATGTGTACGCTGTGTGTCTTGATGTCGATGATGTGCCAGGAAAAATGCCTCAAAAGTAAAAACAGTCGATAGTCAGGTGCTCAAATGAACACTGAAACAGGATTTGGCTGCTGTGGTCATTCCTCCTGTTCATACCATTGACTGTATAAAAGAAGTGGACGTAGTCGTCGTGACGTCACCCACTCGTTTGGAGTTTTTGCCTTTTGGTGTACTTTGGTCTTCTGGTTCCTTCTGGACCAAAATGTCACGATCAACATTGATGAGCTAAAAACACACTTTGAAAGGGTTAAAAGCTATAAGACAAAAACACAGACAACACCCAAACCAGACAACGTTGTGGTAGCGACTTGTCAATCACAAGATAGCTAAAAAGCATATGCTGCTTTATCGTTTATTTTACTCTAAATGGGACCATAATTTGCCAAATCAACATCATGCTTTATTAAAGAAGACTTGAAACTACAGATTAAGAACATAAACTCATTAGGACGAGGTTTACTGGGGTAATAAATAAAGTAGAAGTAGGGTGATTTTCTCATAGACTTCTATACAATCTGACTTCTTTTTGCAACCAGTGGAGTCGCCCCATGCTGGCCATTCGAAAGAATGGTGGTTTGAGGCACTTCCGCATTGGCTTCACTTTTCAGACCCGGAGGTTGCCGCTTACTTCATATCAAGAACAATTGTTAATAATTCCCTTCCTGATGGGATTTCAATGTAAGTGATGGAGGACAAAATCCAAATTAGTATGACAGAGAACAAAGATTTATTAAAGGTACCCTGTGGAAAGGCAGGGATAAAGAAGACTGTGAGCTAGTAAACATGGGTGCAAACTGTAAAAGTAAACTAAATTGAAACTCATTATTCTTAGTCTTTCAGACTCTACCTGGAAAACACTAGAGCCAATTGTATTTGTTGTAGTATACCCTGCTCCTCTACAAACAGTAGGCTTAAGACTTTCTTCGGGCTGGCTCAGGCTTGCCTTGGTTTTTGTTATTATTATTAGTATTGATCATATTTTTATAGTTCTTATTGTTGCTATTGCTTTTATTGGACATATGTTATATATACGTTGAATGAGGATACGTTGAGAAATGCAGGTTTCAAAATGTTTTATGAAGAAAGAAATGTGTTAACATACGTATGTAAGACCTTACAACGCTTTTTGGTCAGAAACACTGAATGTAAACATAACTTCTGTTTGTTTACAAGATAGCTCCACAGGCACCCTTAAGTTTAATTTCTAGTTGAATGCATAGATAAATGCATGGATGGAGACATAGGTCCATAAATTGATTCATCCTCCATCAGTCAAGCATTGCAAATCCCAGGAAAAGAGAAAAACTTTCCAGACATTGTGCTGTAAGAACAAGATATACCTTCGGTCACCAAATCACCTCACGTAAACCATCAATATTACTGGCTGCCCCACTGATCTTTAATGAGAACATTTTCCAAAAGCCTGGCACAGCAACTTTCGGAAACTATGTAAAGTGTTTGACGAGTGCTGATCTCACTCTATGTTCCAAAAAGTTTCGTTTTGGCGTTGATGCAACTCTGACATAGACAGCTCTTGTCCTGTTTTCTACATCATAAAGGTGAATACATCCTTTTCAGTATTTCACCGTTGTCAGTAGCACTTTTACTTTACAAACATAACGCTTTCTCTCAATTAGATGTCCAAGCCAATTTTTAATGGATCATCTTTAAATATGAACCTGGGAGGGGTGCACATGAGTGTGTAAGCGTAATTGCACGGTCTGTCTTTTATTGCACTTTGCTGCTTTAATTGCCTTCTTGTGGAAATATTCCCTGAGCTACTTTAAATGTCTTTTGCTACCTTAAGTGTTCTGTGGAATAAAATGGGCTTTTGTTAATCTTAAATAATAGCAGGAATAGCTGTGTGTGCACGTGTTTTTAGCATCTTGCAGATTGGAACAGGGCTCGCATGTGTAAAACCGTTTGACGTTTGAATCCTCTGACCGTGTTTGAAGATCAGTTCAAGGAGGATTTTTGAAACACCTGCTGTCAGTGTGCCCACGAGCAAGGCATTTATTCCTAAATTCTCAATCGGAGATGCTTTCTTAAACCTTTTTCCACTCCACAAGTCATAACTAAAGAAGCCTGTTTGGCTTTTACTGACTTTTATTTTAAGTTTTCATGGCATTTTGGATCAACAGAGAAAATCTTTGGGCAAATTATTCAACTGAAAAAGAAGGACATAAAAAAGAAACAAAGTAAGCCAAATGAAGACAACTTCATTTCTTTTCCATCCATCTGATTTAACTTTCTGTTGCCTTGTGCTCGAGCCATATGCAGGCCAAATTAAGGTTCCCAAAATCTGAAGGAAAAATACACCAGTTCACCTTTTCATTGAGGTTTGAGGGGGTAAAAAAAAGCCCCTGTGGAGCCTGAAACTTTTCTGAAACCGTTTATTTGTATTTTAAAGAAGACGTTCAGATTGTTTTTAAATCCATCCTAACACATTGATTTTTTCTTTTAAATTGCGTTGGTAAGAAGGTTTATACAGCTTGTTCAGAGGGCTCGAAAGAAGCACTCAGATCAAAAACACGAAAAACAAATGACTTTACAGATCAATACAACTAGGGTGACATTTTTTTCGCATCCACATTATTGCTTGATAAAACTTTTGTGAGAAAAGCTTGCATTTTTTATGTAACATTATCAAAAAGACTTTGACCTTGTGATTTTTGGTCCACATAACGGGGGACTGTGGATTTACCTGATAACAAACAAAACTATTGATACATTTTTGACACCACAAACCTTATCATCTGAAAGTCTCTTAAGTATGCATCATCCAGACATATTTGACTAAAACCATAATTTACAAAGCACCATATGTTGTCACCAGCTACTGTATTTCTGTAAGTGAGATTGCGTTTTCCCAAATATGTAAAATCTCACTTTTAACCAGAACACTTATATTCCTCTGTGATGTAAAGCCATAATGTGGAAATAGTTCAAGAAGCCTGAAGTAAAATGTAATGCGTCCACATCTGTGCAGCCCATTGAACAGCTGGCATTGGGCTTTTTAGACAAACACGTTGCTTTCCTCTTGACTTACCCAAGCACTGCTAACAAGCACAGCTTGCTGCCAGTTCTCTCAAAATCCAATACTGCTGGCAGGAAAACTTTCTGTTTTGGATGTCCTGTAAAACGAGCGGCGCCACGAATTAAGCCTCTTGAAATTAAAGCGAGAACGTACATAGAAGGAGAACTGGACTAAAATCAAAAGGAGCGGAACCAAGTTTGGCAGCAGGAGCTTCAGAGGGGTCAAGCAGAGTTTAGAGTAGTCAGTATTCAGACTGTGGAAATAAGACACCGTTAAAAATGTGTATCTGTGTTTTGTCTTTATGAAGCCGAAGGTCATGATCGTGCTACAAAGATGACAAAGAAACAAACTCTGTACCAAAAGCTGGATTTGAATGGAAGCTGTAATCCTGTAAGTGCAGGGCAGGGCTTGCTATTTTGGACAATAGTGTAGAGGTGTCCGTCTGGGGTAGTAAGTTCACATTACTTTACACGGCAGCTAGATTCTCACATTATCACAAGATCACGCGAGAATGCAACTTGTCAGGATTCAAGTAATGCGTTTGTGTCTGGGCCAATCAGCTTTCTGTGAGGAGTTACTGGTTTAGGTGTGTGTGAGATGACACAGAGACTTTTGCTTCCGTTCAAAACGACAATGGCAGCTCCTAAAGTGTTTAGCGTAGATGCTGCAATAGCATCAGTTATATCGGAACTGGAGAGTATTTATTCATTCAAAGAAGAGCAAAAAGACAGGACTGAAGGCGCTTCTCAATGGAAAAGATGTTTTCGCTCTTCTCCCAACTAGCTTTGGCAAGAGTTTGATTGACAGATGGTTCATCCAATCACCTGCCATTAATTGTTTTGAGAGTGCCTGCCTTTTTCCAAACATTTTGCATTGACGGTTTCTCAGATGGTTCTGTGTAACGAACCATCTGGCACATCAGGTTATTGTTAACAGGCATCTGTTTCTTATTTAGGTTCTTACTTAGGTTTTTTTATTTTTGCATACCAATTTTTTGCTGCCATTTTATTTGTGTTGTCAGACAAGGTTTTGATAACATCGTCATGAAAAAAAGTTATCTTAAAACCTCTTCAAGGGACTTGGACTGTGAAGGTATTTGTGTGAAATATTTTAATGTTTCTTTTAAATTAGAATTTTAAATATAAATTATTTGTGTGTTTAGTTGCAGTGCAGCTGGTCCTTAACACTTAAATAAGGACAGAAGGTGGGATGAAAACTGACTGAGTGTCATGGATATGACTTAATTATAATTAATATCATCTCCATCATATCTTTTTCCAACCTTCGTCCCTCTTAATGTTCTCCATACAATACTGTTAGCAATGTGTGTTTACCCTGTTACCTCAAAAGAACAAAAGACACCGATCAATGATGAATCCCTCAAATTAAATGTGAAACTCCTCTCTGCCTGCACGGTGTCCTGGAGCAAATATGCTAATGCTAACTCCGATAGCTTCTCCCTCAATGGTATGTCTTTACCTCTCTGCATTATCCTCGGGATCTTCTCCTCCGTCCATCCTCCCATCCCTTCTACATCCCCTTTCTCTGTTTCTTCATCTATTTCAGTTTCATGTACATCTTTCTTCTGTCCCTTCCACACAGAATGTAGCTCACTTCCTTACCATTGTCTCAGCCTTGAGGTGCGTTTTCCTTCTTCTTTCCTGTTTTTAATATTTTCTTTTTCTCCAATGCTTTAATTATGTCACTTTCAGTCTTGCTGCTTCCCTCTGTCCTCCTTTAGGCCACTTTATTTCTTTCTTTCTTTCCTTCTTTCTCGGACAAAGGTCACCTTACCTGTCAGGATGCTGTGTTAGTGTGCGAGTGTACGTGTGTGTGTGTAATAAGCACACTTCCTTACCTTAACATTGTTATC
>CALSCE010009465.1:1614865-1643214 GCA_943593645.1 Bovichtus variegatus | reverse complement strand
TGTGTGTGCGTGTTCTATGGTGCAAAGCTGTTAAATTGCCATCTTAAAGGTGACCTCCCCTGCAGAAAGGAGATATAACACTCAACTCTAAACTACTACAAACTGGACACTAGAGGCTGTGTGTGTGTGTGTGTGTGTGTGTGTGTGTGTGTGTGTGTGTGTGTGTGTGTGTGTGTGTGTGTGTGTGTTGTTTTACCCTTCTGAACATTATTATCGCATGCATTATAATATTATAACAATATAATAGTCGCTGTAGCATTGATGGTCAACAGTGTGCAGCAGAACCTGGTGGCTGGTTGATTATGAACATGGATTTGGACCTGGATGATTAGATGATTAAGATCTCTTTTCCAAGCCAACATTTAAACAAACTCTGGTGCGGTTCGTTTGGGCAGTTGTAAATGCAGTGAAAAAAACATAATCTGACCTAATTGCAGGAAGTGAACCAAAACGCAGGGCATTGTGGGTTGCCTGTGTGGGAATTTGTTGAAATGGACACAGGTAAAAAAAATAAAAAACAGGTTATCCTGAGTGACAGAGGACTGACTCGTACTTCTGCTGAAGTCCAATGTGTGCTTGACGTCAACCCGGAGTCTTGACCGGATGCGTTTGTTCTGAACACTTAAAAGGTACACCAAAGCAGGATTACTGCCAGTATCACCAAATGTATCTGCGGCGCGTTCTGCTCCATGTTGCTTGGTTGGTGTTTTCACCACGCTGGTTGCTTTCATTGTTAACATTTTCCACTGCTAAATTTCAGACCATATAACCAAGACTTCTGCAGGTACATTTTGTACACGGCCCTTAGCAAATGATTATTTTTCATTATATCCGCTGTAATGTACTGTGGAACCAAACCAGACTAAATAGAGAACAAATCCAAAGTCTCAATTTCACTCTGATTCGGACTAGCCAAATGGACTATGGCTTCTGAAACCGCCCTAAATCGATTGTCATGTTGGCAAATAGGGCATGAAAGATTTCTGCAGCATCAGGTGAAACTGTCATCTTTGACACGCCACCCAGTGACCAAGAAAGACTAATTTTGCTGCTTGTATGTTCCAAAACCATGTAATGTACATATACAACTTTATCAACCACAAATTAATACAGTTGCAGAGTTTCACTATGAGATGGAGCTTCCTTCATAAAAACACATACACCAGCTAAAGTACACTGAAGAGCCATTTGTCTTTTATTCAGGCCATGGTTTACACATTATCTTTCCAAGACATACAGCAGTTGTCAACTTTTGACAACTATCAGCATAAACCCTGATTTTCAGAGGTGAAATGTAACCAAGTACATTTACTCAAGTACTGTACTCGTCGTAACACAGATTGAGCTTTACTATCATTTGTTCTCTTAGATGCCATTGGAAATATTTGCATTCTCAAACTTCCTAACCAAAATACTTCAGACCTGCTTCAAAATGATAAACAGAAAAACATTACCATTTGAATGGTCTTAATACAATTTTGCAATCATGCATTTGGACTCAATTTGACAGCATTTATACTTTTCATGTTGATCCCATCCAAGCTTTTAGGATATGAATAGTAGAAAGACTGACATAGTTCTTATAAATGCAGACATTTGAACTTACCAGTCTAAAGCTCACTTTCAGTAAGAACTTCGACTTTAAAATAGTGAACTTATTGAACGACTGAAAGAATTCACTTTATTTATAGAGCCCCTTTCATTTAGAGAATGCAGCACAAAGGGCTTTACATTTTAGCGACACAAACACCAAAAACACAAGTTTAAAAACCACACAGCCAGAAGGAGGAAGGGAGAATATAGTTATGAGACTCATCCCGGTTTTGTCCATATTCGGGACTTGCAATCAACATTCACCTTTTTATTAACCATAACCAGAATCCTTCAAAGAGTCAGGACGAGTGGCTGGAGAAAACTGGAAGACTGAGAGAAATAATTAATCTGCTCAAACAGTTTAATCAGTAAGAGGAATGAAACTCCTCTGAACATGTCACACAATCCAGTTTTAGATTTTGCAATTAGTTTCTCAATTCCATTAAATGCATCCTGTTTCAGTGGCAAGAGCGATTGATCTACTGGACTGGAAATTAAATTATGCTCATTATCCTTTAATGTGAACAATGGAATGCATTTTGGAAGTACTGTATCCTCCTTCTGACCTTTTTCTATTCCCAACAAAAAATTTGTATTTGTATTTACGTGTATCTGTAAAACTTAAGTTGAAAACTTAAGAGGAACTGCTGTTATACAAGTTTATACTACATACCTCTGATTTTGCTGTTTTTGTGGAGTGGACTAAGAATTAGCTCCAATTTGCATCACCTATACCCGCTTTGGAACAATGTCCGCAACCAAAATACTTCGATTCAAGCTTGACATTTATCACAAGTCTGGCATGGAACCAGTTATTGGGCCAAGCCATGTTGCCAACCTGGGTGTAGTGGTTCTTTGGTTCTTCTTTCAATGGTGGGTAGTGTAGGTAGGATATGTCCTTCACTTTTACTTTATTTGGGATTACCTTTGTATTGGTTCTATAAAACATGCATAATGAAAGGTCCAAACTTCACAGGACATATGGCAAAGAGGTACCATGGTACATGTATGTAACACAAAAAAAAAAACACAAATGCTGGAAACACCATACCATCAAATGGGGAACGGATCCAAATTGGAAAACATCACAACACATTGACTCCACCAGGGAAGAACCATTGCAAATCATCCACACAATGACCAATACCATTACAAAATCAAGAACACAATTAACCACCCATTAACTTATTAACAGGATTGTCTGAAACGTCTACGTTATTTTGTTTTGCACAATGTGTCCCTGCAAAACCACATTTCATGATGTGAATACCCAGAAAAGTAGGTATCCACTATGGTCTCAGCAAAGAATGCGGGGCCTGCCAACGTAGAGCTATCGTGTTTTTTTTTATAGCTGCTTACTGCCATACCACCCCGAGCGCGGCGATTTCGTGCTGATCTTAGTAAAACTGATCTCCCTCCTAAAAAAAAAATTACACTTCTGGAGTCACCACAGAGTCTTTATGCTTTCGGTGAACTGTTGCTATCATGTTACGTTTTCGTGATTGTAAATCAGTCTAATTGGCTCCTCTATCACCAGCTAGCTACACTGACAGAAGCTGTGTGAGTCACGCGAGCATAACTGAGTTTAACGGTGACAAAACTTTGCGAGATAGAGGCCACCATAGTTTTATTTACTTCAGGTAAATTTGCTTAAGGTAATTACAGCATGGTATTACAATTAATAAAAAACAAATAAATACACCTTTAATTGACGTTTGGATGAGACACACGGTGGCCTCCTATCAAAGGTTCAACGTGGACTCTGATTCTTCTTATCTCTCCAAGAACAGGCTGAACAAAGACAGCAATAGACAACAAGTCACAGGGAGCGAAGTGACACATAAGCAGTGTGTGTGTTTCTGTGTGTGTGTGTGTAAGAGAGAGAGAGAGAGAGAGAGAGAGAGAGAGAGAGAGAGAGAGAAGCAGAGCGATTGAGCAGTGGTTGCTGTTGTCAGGCGTATTGTGTGAAGGCAAGGTGATTCCTCTCCTCTCTTACCCCATTGTTCTCTTGTCTTGTCAGCCAGCTGTCTGCTGCAGAGCTGCTCAAACACAAACACAGGACACATATAAAGTAGGCTGATCCTTTGATACTCCCACACACACTCATCGTGATCCAGTCACCTACACGCACAAATACACAGCAGGAAGCAGGGGTTGTAGTGGGAAGCAGTAGTCACAGAGCACAATGTGTCTGTGTATTTTTGTGCAGGTGTTTTGCTGTTCGCTGAGGTTCAATATGAAATGATTTCTATTATCTTTTTTGTTTTACATAATTTTTAAATACTCAATTATATTCTGTATATCATCATTTCCGGGTTTTTTGAAGTGGTGGTTTAGCATGTTATGGAATTCAAATCAGTGCTAAAGTGTTGAACCTGGTTATCAATTCTAAATCCTTTCAAAGCCCTTTTTAAATGATTTTTTTTTTTTCCGGTATCAACGGTTAAATATTTGTAAATAACTAAAGTTATGAATAACACATCATCTTCAAAGTGTCAGTCAAGATATGTCATCACCTTTTATTGGTTGTGACGGCAAAAACATTTCCAGTGTCAGCTAATGTGTAATTAATATTCATAACTTATAGCTGGAAAAACCTGAAAAGCAGAGGGTGTCACACGTTGATTATGTAGCTCACATACAATTAGAACTTTTTTTTTTAACAACTGCAGCCTGCATGCTGCATCTTATTTTTGACAAGCTACTTTCTCTAAATACTGGGGGTACTGATTCAGATCAATGAAGTTAATAAGCTTAAATTATTGATATGCATAAAAGTTTAACTTTAAGATTCAGGCTTTGCACATGCGTTTTTTTTTTTTAAATTAACTAGCATTAATTATCTACTGCTGATATAATCTGCCAACACCGACGTTTTGTCATTACACCCATTGAAGTCTGTGTTAGCAAAACTTAAGAAGACTGCCTCCTGGTCATTTGAAATATTGTTCATCATTGATATAGGAAAAAGAAAAGAGAAACAACGTGTGATTCTTTTATTTTTATTTTGGGATTTTTTTAAAAGCCATTCTCTTGACTGTTCTTAATATTATTATTATTATCATCTATCTCAGGGTGTTTTCATTCACTGTTCATTGTTGTACCTACAAAAAGCAATGCACTATCATTTCTGTACAACCCAAGTAATCAATTCATATGAAATTGCAGAAATCTTACATAGTTATCTAACTTCAATTATGTAAGTTACCTATCAAACGTAGGCTACTTATTTTAACCCAAACCACAATCTTTTCTAATTTACTAAGTAGTTTTGTTGCATAAACAGGTTGGGGCTTGCAAAGGCACACTGATCACTGGTGTTGCTGGATATTCTTAGGAAAAACACGCGAAAAAAGTAACAAAATAACTTTCTGTAAGATATCATACAATACATATGAGGATATGTTGTCTATCTAAATCCCCAAGTGGTGTCCAATTTGTAAATGAGGATGAATGAGTGGAGAACATGAACTAAATGTCCAAAGCCAGACTCAAACCAGGAGTCTGTTTCCATTGCACTGCACGTCGCATTTTGAATTTTATTTCAAAACTCACGTCAAAACTTTTTTCAAATATTCTGTCCCTTTTTTTTAAATCCTGAATTTTGATGGAAACACACTTATTGTTTTTGTTGCAATACAAAGTGTCATAACTGACACCAGAAAAATACCTCCAAAGGAAAAGACAAACCATCGGCGACACACACACACGCTGCAGATAGACAGCTGGACACTCTTTGAGTTGTCATATTTACATGTGACACCAGTCTTATGAAACACAAGGTCACTGTTAGCTGCAGGAGCATTCAACTGCTGCCACACACTGCTTTCGTACTCGTGCGTGGCAAAAAAGACAGGTTAGCAAACGAAAGTGGAAATAAATATGCGTTTGTTATGCGGCAATTTCCAGTACACAGCAGCTGTTTGATTCTATAGTGAAGACGATACCCTACAGAAGCTGAGTCTGCTGTCACTTCCGAGCGCTGACGACCATCTGCCTGCCACCAAAACCAGCCACATGATTCCCATCAATAATTCTCTCGATATTGCTGCATTTGTGACTTTCATACTCTTTTCCTTTTTTTTTTGCTTTCTTCTCAAGTTTCCAAAGCACTAACTCATTCACCACTCTGCTGCTCTGAGACGCTCACAACTCGAGGGCATAATCTATCCGGTCCAGGGTAGGCTTTTAATTTAGGCAGTTGCTATTACCACCCAGGTGTCAGTAGCTTATAATTATATTTGCACCTGGGGTGCCATAGCCAATGTGGCTATTTATGCCCAGTCAGGTGAACATAGCATCCAGGTGTCCGTAGTCAACAATGCTATTTGCACCCAGGCACATATTAGATGCTGTCTTTGATTGTGTAGGTATTTATGGGTATTACTTTCTCTGATGATAACTCCACTCCCCTGTGCTGCTGCATCAAATTGAATTTCCCCTACAGGTGATCAATAAAGGTGCATCGTATCCTATCATAGCTTAAGCACTGTAGCTATTTGCACCTGGGTACTGTACTATCTGGGTATCTATGATTCCTTGATAAGGTAAGCAGAACACCAGGGACAAAAAACCACCTGTGCTATATTGTGAACGTGGCAGTATGGTGATAGATATCCTACAGACCCCCGTAACGGCTCTATTGGACCAGCAAGTTGTCCGCAAGACCAGGTCTATATTGGACTGCATAGATCACCCCCTATGCCCTTCTCTGGTCAATAACCCTGCTTAATCTGCTCATGTCATTTACCACTTAAGAGATTGTTTGGTTGTATTATTTCGGTATGTACTGGACACCCCTGACTGCAAGTCAAATTTCCCATGTCGGATAGTAAAGTGACTCGTGTGATATTTGCACTCAAGTGTAGATAGGCACTTATGAGGTACTCAATAATTTATATGTTTCAAGTTTATTACTACAACCTCGGTGTTTCAAGTTTATTACTACAACCTCGGTGTTTCAAGTTTATTACTACAACCTCGTGATATATGTATGTCACTAATACTAAAAACATCCAGAATACCTATACCATTCTACCAATTCCGAGTAATTTTTGCCAATAACAAAGTCAAGTACAGGTCACAAAATTCACCTTTGAAACGTTACCAAGACCCACATGTCGAGGTATTTTTTGTGGAGGACCCTCCAAATATTTTGTTAAAAAATTTGCAAAAGTAATGTTAGAACAGTGAGATACTTCAAATTTCACAGACAGATGAACAAATCTGTTCCGTAATCGTGCAACCATTAGACGATTTAGGATTTACTTCCTGGGGCACTTCATGAGCTCCTGCTGGACAACATTCTGAAAGACACAATTAGAAAACATTCAGTGGCTCATAAACCATGCCCCTTATAGCAAGTTCAAGTTTATCGTAATACACATTAAAAAGAAACAGTTTCACAATGAAATGCATCTGCCCTGGCTCTCTAATCCCTTAAAAACTCTATGTTAAAAGAATAAATAAGAGACAATAACAAAAACAACAATGAGAACAAACTCTACAAATACATACAAATCACTGTTGAGTCATATAGAGTGCCTCTGCTTTACTTAAAGTGCATGCTGTCAGTAGTCTGACCACCCGGGGGTGAAAACTGTCTTTGAGCGTCTGAACTCCGATGCTCTGAAGGCCTGAGGAAGGAAATGAGAAAAAAGGCCATGTGCGTGCTGGGTGGCTGGTGTCCTCCATAAAACTTAGAGCCTTCCTTCTGCAGCGGGAGGTATACATGTCCTTGATCCGTGGCAGTGGTGTTCAAATGGTTGTATGTGATCTTGTTTAGTCAGGTTGCACTAGTATGCTGCAAGTCGCCCGATAGGAAAAATTGCCGGACATTTTTTGTGGGCATTCCAAATTTTTTAAGCCATCAGAAAGTATGGTCTCTGTTTGGCCTTTTTTTTTTTTTTTTTTTATGACACAACCGATGTTTACTGATGATTTGATTGCCCACATTTCTGATGTTATTCACGATTCCAACAACTTCTCAATGATGTGAACATGTGACGGAAAAGTTTGGACATCCTAAAAATCAACAAAGATCTCATTGCTTTTTTTTCTCAACATCCAGGGAGAGGTTTGTTGTCTTGATACCATATAGATACAGGTCCCATACCTCCTTCCCCATTGTCATTTATTAAGTCCAATCACTGTTGTGTCAGCAGCCAAGTTCACAATGCTGTTATGACATCTGGCGACACAGCAATATGTGAACAGGCTGGAGAGAAAGGGACTAAGGCAAAGGCCCTGCCGTGCTCCCGAGTTGAGAGCTATGATGGATGAGTCTCTACTCTCACTGTCTGAGGTCTGCCTGTCAGAAAGTCATATAACCACGTATATAAATATATATACAGATCAAAGTCCTTAAGCTTTAACACAAGTACAGACGGTACAATGGTATTAAATGCAGAGTTCTAATTGATAAACTATACAGGAACTATATATAAGTATAGCATATAATACATTTAAACATTTTACAAATTATTTTAATGCCCCACCCTTGTGGGTTTTAAGTTTAACCCACAAACAAACAAATAGACTCTTAATAACGAGGCAATTTTGACCATCAGTACAAAAAAGCCACAGTTGAAGCCATCAAGTGGAAACAGTGTGTGTAGGGTCCAACCTCTCCAGACACTCCGCTGTTGAGGTGCCTCTCTCCTCCATGAAGTTTCTCATTCATAATCTAAAAGACAAGTGAAAGATGAGACGAGAAGTAAATCTACATCCAGTGCGAGAAGAACCAGAACTCTTCTGCAGAGCCTACATGTTTGCAGCAACAAGATCCCAAGTTAACATGTTAGCACACTAGCAGGAAATTCCAGCGATACTCCTTAAACCTAAACCTATTCACTGACAGAATTTTTTTTTTTTTAATTAGAGCCAAATAAGAACACTAAGGTCTGCATTGGTGACGTGTGTACAATTATTTTGTTTTTTTTACTTTTTTTGTAATTCCAGGCTATTTGACTTCAAACATCCTGCACAGTTCTTTGCTAGCATGGAAAGCAGGGACAGGGGGACAGTGCCTTTTTTTTAGCAAGCTACAAAGCAACTACGCCTATGCCATTCACCATGCTCATACTCAGCCACAACCTCTTCACTTGCTCTTCACTTCCAACCTCAAAGTGGAGACCTTCTGACTACACCCTGCATTTTGTTCACAGTTTTGAAATCTACAAGTAGGAAGTAAACTTTGGGCTCTTTTGTTGTTTTTCTTCTACCATGCTGTTTTTACTATACCACATGCAAAATACATATTATTGGAAAGTTTATTTGCTGGCCTGTCAGTTGATGCCAGTGTTAGCCGTCTGGATTCCTGCACTAGCTTCCAACAGTTGGGACAATATTGTTTATAGTTCCTACTGTGTTACGAATCAACAAAAGATACAAGACAAAGGCATTTTCCTAATTGAATAAGACCCACTGTGAAGTCACTGAGTGAATGATTAAGTCAGAAAAAAAAACTTTTTACTACAAATTCCATATCTCAGTAATTTATGAAAATTACAAATATTTTCTTTTTCTCAACAAACAGTCAGGAACACACAGATACAGCGAGGTGCAGACCAGTGCGACCTTCAGTAGAAATTCATCAAAATGAGGGGGACATTTGGCACATTCAGCACTGCCAAAAGTCTTTGTGCGGGGAGACGGTTGTGGTAACGAAAAGTGAAAGATGTCGTCACCAAATAACTCGAACACAGCATGGAAAGCCATGTTGTGAATAATGTACGTTTCGTGATGAAAGGTTTGAGCCCATGCCGTGTTGATGTCACTGTGTCCGTACTGGTTTTTCAACGCGAGTGTACCGGTTTTCCTTCCAACACACCCACACACACACACACACACACACACACACACACACACACACACACACTGAAGGACAGAAAAATTGACCTCAAAGGCAGAACACAACGCACCATTGAGACGAAACATCATCACATCATTCAGCCAGAGAATCACTGCAAACGCATAACATTTTCAAACTGAACCCAGGTGATGCACAATGTGAACGGTGGAAAAGATAAGGGAAGGGGGATTGATTCCTACAATGACTTTCCAAATGAGACATGAAAAAATTTCTTTATATACACACACACACACCACACACACACACACACACACACACACACACACACACACACACACACCCTGCCAGGTACATCAAGCTGCTGTGGTTCCAGCTGGCTGCTTTTAATGAAAATGATACTGTGGAACTTGTGGATAGAGATATGGAATAGTATGTTGACAACATGTTGTTGTGTGTTATGCCGCTGTGATTAAAAATATGTTCTGAGATACGGTAATACACTATTCTCGCCCACATGGTCGTATTGGGGGGGGGGGGGGTGTGAAGTGGCTTGAAGTAAGAACATATAAGGTATGCAATATTATACAATATGGTGTGTTTACACTTGCCTTTATTTAGTTTTTTTTATTTAGAGTTATTTTTAATTATTACTATTTACTCTGGTTATTTATGTATGTTATGCCTGTTGCACTGTTTTAGTTTCTATTGTGGAGCACTATCATTTGCCCTTAAGATTAAATTAAATAAGATGCTTTAGTGTCATTGTGCGTTAAACACATACATGTTGGCAGAAATCATGTAGCAGAATATATATATATATATATATATAGTACAAATATTAGGTCCGCAAAAGTTAACGCGATAATAACATGTAAATTTGTTTTAACGCCAGCAGGCAAAGACCAGGCTGTGTTGTGAAGAACCCTATTTTTTCCCTGATAATGACACATAATGAACAATAAAAATGTAATGTTAAGTTAACGTTAGCGGTTATTAATCTATCGTCTCCTGGGAGGATAGATTCACAAACTTGTCACCCATAACGTCAACAGAGGTTCCATTGAGAAACATTATGATGTGTTCAAGATCTATTCACTAATGAGTAGCACTCAAATAAGTACTGGGCGAAGGTAAATTCTAACGTTATCATGATGTGTTCAAATATATATATGACATGTCAAATTAGGTTTTTGGCGAGAAACTTGAATGCAGTTGTTTGACGGAGATGTTTCCACTGCAATATAAAATAAATATATAGAGAGGGAATTATGATCTGTTAAACTTAACCGAAGCCCTAATATACAACACAAAAAAAGATTCATTGGATAAACTCATTTAAATTATGGGCAGGATTTCCATCCAATAAATATATGTAGCCCCAACTCAAACTAAGCACATCCATGCAATGAAATGTAATTGAGTTTTTTTTTTAATCAGATACAGCTAATATAAAATGATTACATGAATTTAATGAAATTCATTAAAATGTGTCCAAGTCAAACTGATATAATTAATTGACAATTAAATAATAAGGTGAAATAAAATGAGTTTTCATTTGATCCCGCAGAAAGACACACACGAGACAAAACCCGATTGAGGTGTATTTTTTTATTTTTTATTGAAAATGCTCAGATAAGTTCAGCAAGGTCAAAACCAACCATCCATGACAATAGTGTGCGTGCATTTCTTTCTTTTTTTTTTTTTTTTTTGTAATACATGTGAATGAACAGACTGAGCAAGGAATGAAAGCAACAACAACAACAACAACAACTCCAAAAGGATCTGTACAGTACTTAGTACATCTTACAGCATTTTTAAATGAAAACAGGACTGAACGCGATGTCCCTCTCTGCATCCTCAGCGGTGGGGGCCTGAACAAACACACACACACACACAACACTTGTGTTCAGTAAAAAACTGAATACCACAAACGGAAATTTAAATTCTCAACTGGAGTTAAGAGAAGCAGATTTATTTCTGTCTGGCTCGCCTAATTGACCAATACTGCTTTAGAATGAGGTTAGGACCTCCAACCTCTTTAACATACAGACACACAAATAAATAAATATGGTTGTACAAAAAAATAAAGATAATAAGGATGGTTACATATTTAATTCATGCATTTACCTTTTCATTTCTGTATTTATTTCAACATTTATTCATTTATTTATTCTTTTATTCATGTGCAGGGCTTGAGTTTGTGTGGAAGGTATGCTTTTTGTTGGAGACTGCTGACGCTTTCACAATAATATCTCGTTTGATGCGTTTGTTTCAACTGTAGCCTTTCACAGAAGTTATTGTCAGCCAACTAACAGTCGTAGATGGAGCATCGCAATCGGATGGATAGGTGGAGGTTTCATCGTTGATGAAAAGGAATAATTTACAAATTAGACATGTCTTTAACAAACAGCAACTCTTCATTTGATCCCCAGCTCACAGTAAATTACAACCTCTTCTCCAAACCTGAACCCAGCAATCATGTTGGACCCTTTCAGGCCCAAGAGTTAATAAACATATCAACCTTTTTAATGTATGAATAAAGTTTCAAACGCAGAAAGGAACGAGCATGTCAGCCGGATGGAGAGAAAGTCGATGTGGAAAGCAGTGTGGGCTGCGAGCAGCACAGCAGTGATGGCAGAATGATGTTGGTCCTTGGTTGGATGGAGGCACTTTGCAGAACAGTGGTGATGGTGTTTGCTAAAGGGTGAACTGTGGTGTTAACTGCAGAGCTTCAAGCTAAACACAAGACTAAAAATATAACTCAGCGGTGTGTGTAGCACCATGACTGCTTGTCATCGCTTTTTGTAATATCAGGGGGAGTAATGATGTGACCAAAAGAAAAACCACAAAGGGCTTCGGTGCTGTGTGTATGCGAGCACCCTCAGAACTCAGGCATCTCTAAGATGACAGCTCCACAACGAGCAATTAGAGTGGTCTCAGTTCGTCCAATCAGAACCAAATTAGCATGAAACATGATTACCGGCTAAAAACTGCAGATCAGGCCCAGATGACTCAAATTAGAAATGATTCAGAGCAGGAGAAGAGTAAACAGAATAAAAAGCATCCTCTTCAAAAATAATAACTGAATAAAAAAGAAACGGAAATATAGCACAACGAGAGAGCATCTTGCGATGGGATCACACCAGCCACAACGCTTAAATTGGGGCAGGGACGTAAAGTATGCGATGGGACCTTTGCCCCCCTTTGCACCGTGTCCATCTTCCAACTCAACCTTCATTTTTGTTTTCTCAACTACACATCTGTAAAGATTAATGTCTGAATCTTTATGGCACAATTGCGTCACAAAAATCTATCCATGGACATACACACACACACACACACACACAGACATGCCGCCCCTGCTCAGACCACGGCCATGTTCAAACTCCAACTTCGTTTGGATCGCAATTACACATTTCATGTCATCAAAATCTGTCCACACACACACACACATACACACACTGACACACATACTCACAAATGCGGCTAGTAACAATACAATTTTAAGTAAAGATTACATAAAATAGATACTGTATTAAAATACCCCTCATGACTTATACTCTATTTCTACAGTGTGTACAACATTCGACATGGTCCATTCTTAAGGGCCATCCACACGAAGAATGATTTCTATAATGAAAACTAAATATATCGATGTGAGCTTCCAGGCTAACAAAACTTAACGTTCTGTTCTGTAAACGGTGGCGCCAAGCATATAAGAAAACAGTTGAAAAGTGGCCGCTGCTGTTCCCCAAAGCCGTAAAACAGTAAATGGACTGCATTTATATAGCACTTTTCAAATCTTTGTGATCACTGAAAGCGCTTTACAACCCATGTCAGCATTCACACACATTCATACACAGTCAGAGGCTACAAGGTGCCACATGCTCATCAGTGATAACCATCACACACACTCACACACCGTTGGCCATCGGGAGCAATTTTGGACACTTTCTTGTAATATTATGACTTTATTCTCATGGAATTACGACTTTATTCTCGTAATATTACAACTTTTTCACAAAAATATTCCAACTTTATTTACACGGATGTGTATGATGCGTTTTGAATGTGCTGAACTTTTTAAACATGTGCAGAAAATGTATCATTGACCTGAATCAGTGCCAAATAGTGATGTAAAAAAGGTGAATTCCCCAAACAAGACACAAAAGAGGAGGAAAAGTAAATCAGGCCTGCATGAAATGTTATGTAATGCAAAAAATGGATCTACAAGAGAATCAATATTTGATGCTTTAGAGCCTTACTGCATTATCGCCCATTATATTTGTAATTTTTTTGAATTGTCACATGGTGCCTGAATTGTATGTTTTTTCCTTAAACTAAATGAAGATATTTCCACCATTCATTTGTGCATAAAAATTCACCACGACGCAGGTGTTTGACCCTCAGAATTTCCTGGGGGAGGACGCTTAGTACGTGTGTCAATCAATGTTGAAGCGAAACCTACGCCCTTGGACTAAAATGTCCACTTTAAAGCTCCTCTTTGATTTTTAATGTATAAATTTGCTGTCGACACAATCTTCTAGTCATTGACTTTATTCTCACGTTGTAATTTAATCTCTTGCTGTGTAAGGAAAACAGCATGACACCGTATGACTTGCATGCCAAAATATATCTGAGACATGTATCTAAATTTAACAACTCTTTGCTTTTAATTTGAAGGCTTGAGGCTCATAAATCATTTTCTCCCTTTTATATTTTCCTCCATGTCCCTTTCAGGGCGGCATAGTACGGTGTGTGGTACTCTCTTATAAATGCCATATTACACAATCAAAGCAAGTAATCATGTAGTATAAGCAGAGATTTAAAAAAAAAAAAAACAATTTTAATAAGGGAAATAGAAACCTCTTGAAAATATTATCTTTTGATCAAACATCAAAACGTATTTTTTCAAATTGGTTTCAACATTAAATGTGATGTACAGCATTATAACGAGAAGCATGAAGTATTTTTACACAGGCGCCTTTTTCTCACTCCGAACACTCACGTCATACACACTCTTAATTGTTTTTTTCTCTTGACACAAGTAAACGTCACACACATACTGACACAAGGTAACTTTTTTTTTACACTTGGCCCTTTATTATCTCACTACCTGAGACAAAATGTAACAGGATAAAAAGGATAATTAAAACTATTAGTGTTTTCATGTATTTTTTACTTTGTTTGATGGTTTCAGGGACTCCAAAAGAGATTAATTCCAAAGGACATAAACTCATGTAGCAACCAGCAAATGGAGGCCTTCACAACTTGTGAAGTGGCTTCATCACTTTGCCATTTTTTCTTTTTATAGGTCTAACAAAGGCAATGATTTTGTTTGCAATTTAAGATTACCTTGGCCCGCATCTTTTTTTTTTTTTCCATTTTGTTTAAAAACTCCATCTTACAAAGGGAACCAAAAAGGGCGCTTTTGTTAATAAATCTATTCTTTTGTCACTCAAAATCAAACAGCACCTTTCCACTCATGTTTTTCTTTTCACATCCAAAACATCATTTAGCAAAGAGCGTCCCTTCACCGCTGACATTCTGTTCAATGTCTATTTGGTCATTTTTATCATCAAAAGTATAAAAAAAACAAAAACAAGTGCACTGCGGACCACTTTATCAAAGAGCACCTTCCGGGCGCCACCGAGATGTTCCATTCCTGTATTCTTTCGATGCGGTTGAAGTGCCTCTAAGGTTAGCTTTGGATCATATCAGAACACATCTTTACCCTGCAGTCCAAGACACATCATCGCCATATGATGTGTGTGATTTCATGCCTCTGGCACACACAGGAGGTGCTGTGGCTCCACACATCAGCAGGTGATGTTCAGCATATAAAGTGAAAGTGAGCCGCTGCCCTGGATTCAAGAGCCTTTTTTGTGTTATATTTAACTTGATTCCTAACCTGACGGGTCAACCTCTCCAGCTACGGCTCCTCAGTTGCTGTCACCTCTGATATTATTGGTACAAAGCGGGACTGCGGGTCGCTGAGGGGGCCGGATATTG
This sequence comes from Bovichtus variegatus, assembly GCA_943593645.1. Classification (NCBI taxonomy): domain Eukaryota; kingdom Metazoa; phylum Chordata; class Actinopteri; order Perciformes; family Bovichtidae; genus Bovichtus; species Bovichtus variegatus. The sequence goes on along the minus strand of CALSCE010009465.1, from coordinate 1,627,796 downwards.
TTAAACCTGAACAATACACTGTTGTGACAGTGACAAGACCGCAGAGAACGAAGAAGACTTGATGTGACGTGAACGCGCAAACACGTGTCAAACAAAGTGAACTGCTCCCGTCCTTAAGCCCTCATTTTTAGAAGAATAACACTAGTTTTGATAAAAAAAAAAAAAAAAAACGATATGCATGTGCACGTTGTTGAAAAAGACATCTTGTGTCATTTGTTTGGCTGTAATTTGCTGATGGCTGTGATTCTTTTGGAGAGACGGCGTGCTTTGTGCTGTCACCAGACGGGCCATCACCTGCCAAGAGAAGAATCGATGGAGTGAGTCTGAATAAAATGCCGCTTTTAGCGTCAGTTCTGGCTGTACCGACTGTACACTCTCGCTGTGACACGTTCAGTATCTGTCAAAGAGGCCAGTGTGTCGTCGTCACATCGAAGTATGAGGGCACCAATTTCTCGGTGTTAATGTACCATGACGTTGTCATGCTAAATTCTTAACGGAGCATTATAAATGACGTTAGTGTTGTGAATACATTTTTGTGGGAGTAAATATGTCATGGGCACGGCTGTGTCGCTCCCTCAAACCTTATGTTTCTCCTCTCTTGCGTCTCTCTCCTGTTTTCTCCTCTCTCTCTGAGAGAGAGAGAGAGAGAGAGAGAGAGAGAGAGAGAAGGGGACGAGGCAAGAGACAGGAGAGAGAAATTTGAGGGACAGAGGAAGGGGCCGCAAGGGAGAGATAGAGAGGACGAAAGGGGACGAGGTGAAAGTAGAAGTGAACGAGACAAGCATGAAGGGAGGAGGCAGAGAAGGCGAGGCAGAGAAGAGAGACTTGTCTTGTTAAGCACATCACGCTGTTTTCACAGAGTTTGACAACAACTGTTCCACCATCTGCACACTTGATCCCCTCTCTCCGCTCGCCTCGCTCCTTTTTTACCTCTCTCTGCTCCACCCTGCTTCTGTCCATCTCTCCTCCTCCTCCCTCTCGTGGTTTTTGTATCTCCTCTCACCTAATGTCCTGTCTTTTTCCTCTTTCAAATACCTGTTGGGGTGTTTGTGGGTGTGCATAGTTTATAACTTACTTAAGGTGTTTTTACCTGTAATTTATTGCCGTAGTAATTGCTCCCTGTTTTTTTTTGTTTTTTTTCCTCTGGTACTGTTATTTTAAATGGATGGGACAATGGTAAGCAGAGATTACTAAATAGACACCCATCCCGAATGTTATCAGCCGATTGAATGGCCTTAAGTGGTATTCGTGTCACGACCACAGACAACAGAGGCAAACTTCTTTACTAGTACAACAATGGTACAAACTCAAAATACTCACTACAAGTATTACAACAAATGTCTCAATAAGGCAGGTTCACAGCACAAGGACATAACAAGACGAACTGACACAAGACGAGGGGGGACAGGACTATTTAAACATGAGGTGAGTGGGCACAGGTGGAAACAATCAGGGGCGAGGCAGACACTCAAGGGAAGCGGGAAAACACACAAGGAGGTAAAGGGATCAGGAATGAGTGACAAGAGGTAAGTACAAAATAAAACAGGAAGTACAAATACAGACAGTGACTGACAAGACTATTTTACGAGACATGTACAATACGTCACCTGACTTCCTGATGTATTGTTTGGACATCCAACAGAGGTTTCTTCTGGAAAGAGCTTCATGTCCTGCACTCGCATATGAACACTGTCAGATGCCCTCAGACTTTTTGTGCCTTGTCTGCATGACCAACACAGCTCTGACTGTGTAGATAAACAGAATACACCCCTGAGAGCACACACACTCTTATAAAGCGAGGGAGCCGCCACACTAACCTACAGGCTATAACTTCACAACTACGGCAGTCAGGATCTCAGTATTTATATCGGGGACATTTGATATTCACACACTGCTGTTGGTAATATAACCCAGCAGTGCAGGTCATTAAACTTTTCTCAGCCAAGGAGCCCATACTGTGAGCATTTATCCTCGTCTTCCACTGGGATGCAAGCTCATTAAAACACACTCTTTTTTTTTTTTTTTTGCCAAAAAACATAAATAAATCAGGGGCCGAGACCCATTTTAGCCCGCGGCCCAGGAGAGCAATTGTGGAGTTTAATATACAAGAGTTTGTACCAGGTTTTGCGTGATTTGCATTTTGTTCAGCTCCACAGATAAGTGATGAGAACTTTGTAAATGAATAGTTCTCTTAGAGAAAACATCTGGTTCATCAGTGCTTTTCAAAGGGGACCTACAGTATATTGCTGTTCCAAAACCAACTTGGTTGACATCTCATTAAGATTAGGGGGGAAATGACTTGGTTAAAGCTGCACTAATGAATATGTTTGTATCAACAATGGAACAAATAACAATGTGTGATGTACAAGGGCTCACAAGTGACAAACCCACAAAGAACTAGAATGGCACTTGGAGAGGGCAGACCTCCGGCAAGGCCAATGGTGCATTCACATGGTCTTCGGATTGGTCCTGTTTCCCAAATCGGGAAGTTATTCTTCCGACTTTAAGATTCAAGACGTAACGTGAAAACAACATGGATGGACAACAACGATGTGTTATATTTGAATCGGTCATAGCGGTCGAGCAACTTGTCGATAGCTGTTTCCAAGTTGTTCCGACTTGAGCAGCTGTGAATTTAACGAGTCATGCGCTTATATAATGATATTCACAGCATATTTACGGAAGCACATTTGAGCCTTTGCAGCCTACAAATGCATCCAATATGAAACATGAACACAAACCGTTGCCCTGGGCTGTAAAATGAGAGTTTTAAATTGAAAAGGCAGAATTATTATTTAGAGGGAAATTAAAGGACATAACTTTAATAGAAGACTCATAAAGACTTAATTCCACTGCACTCGAACAATATAATTCAGCTGTCATTTTGAAAAGGGGGACTCCTTCTTAGTAACTTGTGTGTGTGTGTGTGTGTGTGTGTGTGTGTGTGCGTTGTTTGTTGTCTCTTTCACCATGGTGTCTCTTCAAAGCCAGAGGAAGGAAGTCAGGTGTTTGCGGCGTCTGGCTGGTCCCTGCAGGGGAGATCAGTAGATCAAAGTCCATCCTGTCCAATGGCTGCAGACAGGAGGGGAGGACGGACACTCGTGTCCCGGCGTCTGCTCTCATCGGGGGGACACAGCAGGGTCGACCGGGCTCAGAGGAAGCTGCATTTCTCACTTACGCGCAGCTGCTCAACGCTGTGGGCAGACTTTGTATTCGGGATCACTGGTTCGATCAGACAGCGCGCTGCAGCGTTACAATGTGAGCAAAACATGTGAAATGATATGTTCAGATGTGGAGAGGGACTTCTTTTGGCAGTCACTTTACAAGAAGTGACCTCGGCATTAGGCGTTGTTTGTTGTGCGTAGGGAGTGCGTGTGCGGCGCTGTCCGTAGCACTGACATGGAGTGGAGGAGATCGAGAGACAGACAAACAGTCAAGGCACGGTTCCCTAGCCTGCCGGCTTTCCGTGGTTGTAAATAGAACTTTCGGCCTTAATTCCATTTTCCCCATTGTAGCAATCCACAGACTGAATGGAAGTGAAGGTACTGTCAACAAGCCGCAGACTGTTGTTTCTATGCTCCTCCCCCGGCTGATTTTGACAGAGAACTGTTCCATAAATTCAAAATATATATTTAGTTCACTGTTCTTATCTGAGTGCTCTGATTAATACATTTTTTATTTTGAAACAATTAGCCTTATGTTGTTATATATAAGGCCAAGATGCTGCTCTGATGGTCCCACAAATCTGGATAGGGCAAATCCGTCGACATGATTTCACGCACACTAAGGAGTTGAGTTATTTTCTAAATTGTGTTAACTTTATTATTAATAGGCTGATATTTATATCAAAAGGCCCCTGGCCTCTAAGTCCTGCTCCACGGTCCTAAAATCAAAGCTTTGATTCATCATTTTAACCTCATAGTCATAGTTAAATTTAAAGTCCAATATGCTTGAATCCAGAGACAAAACAAGGAACAATTATTTGGTTCATTGACTTTAAATGTGAAACCATGGTACGCTCAATTATCAGAATGTGTCTCTGTAACGTGAATTATTTCTGTGAGGTATGAACGCTTCAACAGTCCGTACAGACGACTGATTGGAGCTCTGTGAGTGCTGCCAAGCCAATTTGTTACGTTCCTTCCCTTAAACACACACACACACACACACACACACACACACATGTTCACACCCCTACAGCTTCAATTTGTTCGTATTTATGCTCGGAGATGAGAAGGCGGGCAGAGCGATACGGATGGATGGACGGCTGTGTGGACAGAGAGCAAAAGGAAAGCATGAAAGGAGGGAGGAAACGGGTTGACGGTTAAGTGTATACATTATTCATGCGGGAATAAATGCTTTGTTCGTAACTGTAGTGACATCACCATCCATCAGCCCGCCTGCCCTCCTCCTCCTCCCCTCGCTAGGAACTGGCAAATCTATACATCAATGTTTGTGTGCATCTGTGTAGGTGTGAGCATCTGTGTTTGTTCTAATTTGGCTCCATCAATTTTATCATTTAAAAATCCCATCCCTTGTTCATTTTTGAGTTTTTCTTTTTTAATGGTCTACCACTTTGACATCTGACATCCCCTTCATCCATCTATTTGTCTATCCGTGCCTCCAAAACTTTTTCATTCTTGAGTTTTAGTTTTTCATCACTTTTTTTCCTTTCTCATCTTCAACGCGGTAACGTCATCATTTTAATAATTATACTCTGACCAAGTTATCCCCTTTTCCTCATCAATCGTTTTACTAATTGATGGTGGCATGGCGCTCCTCTGTACGAGCAACTGGTGGTTTAAGGCCGGCTTGTTTTCTTGCTTTGTTTTTTCTCCTTGCTGTACGCAATTGGAGTTTGACCTGCAGTGTATCAATTGTGTGCTCAAATATGAAACATTGGAGATTACTTCTGTGGAATTTGCTGTGCGGTCTACAACCGGTTTGGGCGTGGATTTGATCCACCGGCAGATCCACCCATGACCGACCCAGGTACGATCACCGATGCCCAGGCGAACCCTCTGGAGCTACTCCTGGATACATTTTGAAAGGGACACACACAGAAAAGCAGTTGGGGTTGGGACTTTGCATTGGCTGGGAATGTGTCGTTCCTGCCTCACTTGCAGAGCACCTGAACACTTTCTATGCTAGGTTCAACCCGACTGACCCTGCGGAGGAGTGGGCCACAGCAAAATCAGCTACGCCCCTGCACCAATTAGTGTGAAGGAACGGAAGGTTGTGTCCATCCTCTCTAAGCTCTTTCCCCCGAGGAATGCTCCTGGACTGTACGGGCTCATGGAGCCACATGCTGAAAGAGTGTGCAGTACAGCTGGGCAGTGTGGTAGCACAGCTGTTCAATCAATCAATCAAATTTTATTTGCATAGCCCCATATCACAAATTACAAATTTGTCTTAGGGGGATTTACAGACCCTACAGCATGCGACACCGTCTGTCCTTGCAGTGCACAAGAAAAAGGAGAGAGGAGATTGGTGTAAGTCTCTTGGTGTAAATCCCCTGCCAGTTTAAGCATAAAGCAGCATAACTATGGGCTTGGCTCAAAGCAAGGCAACTATAAGCTTTTTCAGAGAGGAAAGTCTTAAGCCTACTCCTAAACGTGGAGAGGGTGTCTGCCTCCCAAACACAAACTGGGAGATGGTACTACAGGATAGGGGCTTGATAGCTGAAGTCTCTGGCTCCAATTTTACTTTACAAACCACAAGTAACCCTGCATTCTGTGAGTGCAGTGCTCTAGTTGGGTTGTGAAGTACTATGAGCTATTTAGGATAAGATGGTGCCTGACCATTGAGGGCTTTATAGGTGAGCAGAAGGTTTTTAAATTCTATTCTGGATTTTACTGGGAGCCTGTGCAGAGCACCTAAAATTGGAGGACCATGATTTTACTGCGCATTCTGTAAGAGTCCTAGTGGGGTAATAGGGAACTATGAGCTCTTTCAGATAAGATGGTGCCTGACTATTAGGAGCTTATAATATGATCTTGTTGACTAGTTTTTTGTCAATACACGTGTCGCAGCATTATGGATTAACTGGAGATTTTTAAGTGATTTTTTGGGACAGATACACACATTATTTTTGCACTTATGGAAACAGCCTTGGCGGAGGACTGCACTCTCCTGAGTGCCCTTCTAGTTATTTAAGTTTTTTATGGTGATGTCCATAACACCCCCTTTATGTGGCTCTCCCTTTATCCCTTCCAATCATCATTTTAGTATGGGCTGGGCAGTAAGACAAAAATATAAAATGTAAAATATTTAAAAGATAGACATTTTTATATCATTTCTATTGTGATGTTGAAAAACCAGCGGCTGAAATGCGTTACGGCTCAATGTTTTGTTTGTGGCTGCTTTTGTAGGAACAGTATAAACGTTGAACTGATATATAAAATCATCTATAAATTAAATGAATAGTGGCGCATTTTCCATTGGTATGGATGTTTGACACCACACATATCCATCACTTGTGAAGCCGAATGTAAACCGAGCAGGTCTAAAACCAGTACAAAACAACGAGCTAGTTAACTAGCTAACTAGTCTCCACAGCTCGGTTATTATAACCAATGATACAATAATCAGTGAGGTTATGTAGGATTCATATTACATTTAATGTCCCCTTTGTTTATTTTTTGTGCACAATTTCAACTGAAACTTATGTTAATTTTGCACTAAAGTTCTTAATACAATGATGAGTAAATACTCATTACTTTTCATTTGCAAAGCATTTCATTCACAGGTTAGTATGAAACAATACATACTGTACATATAGACTATTTATTTATTGAATTACCAGAAATAAATGCTATATTATGACATAAAAGGTTATTGAGATATGAAATTACCTTTAACAGTATATATGATTTAGGTCATATAGCCAAGCCATAATTTTCCTTATATGATGAATGAATATGACTGAATGACTTTGTCTGTGTCACCCCCTTTATCCATCTTCTTGTGCATTCATTGCTTTTGAATCACCTTTTCTCACATGAAAATCACTTTCTTCCTTTTACTTCTCAATTGTGTTAAACAGTTGTTCTTCCAGTTATTAAACAAATGACCAATGGCCAGCAACACACCCTTCATGAAGCCATCTGTCAGTCCATCCTTTTTTCATTTTTGCTTTTTTTGACTGCTTTACTTTTTCTTTCTGACAACCACTATGTTTCCTCTCTCAGAAACATCACACCATCATGGTAACTGGTAACCAGTCATCTGTTCAGTAAATTTATGGTGGCAAAATGTCCGTCATCCCTCCAGTGATCAATCTACTTTTTAATTTTTGTGTTTTTTCATTTGGACTGCCTGACTTTTTCCCTATTTTGATCACCTGCTTCCAATTTCCTCTCTTTCATTGTAAAAAATAAATGTGTTTCCATTAATGCATTTTCAATTTCAGCATAAAAAAAAAAAAAAAAAAGTGTTAACGCTTGACTGAGGAGGTTGGTATGTCTTTTAGGTGTACATTAAAGCATAATGTGACCAAGTGCAATGATAACAGATTTAGCGAAAATATGATTACGTATTACCGATTACCGTCTTCTTCTACAATTGATTAATGATTTTCCAACATGAAAATTGGTGCCGGCTACTGCTTATATAGGGCCAGATCACATTTGCCATCTTCCAATCACTTTTTTCTTTCTTATCCCACTCATGGCAGCCAGCCATCATTTCACTTATTATATGGCAACACCTCCAACTGTGCCATCACTCTTACAGTCTCCACTTTTTCACTTTTGAGTGTTTTTCTTTTTGTGCCAAGCATTATTTTTGTTTCTCCTCTCCATCGTGGTAGTCCAACATCATTTCAGTTATTATACAGTGACCAAGTTGTCTGTAACACCCCTCCATCCCCCTATTCATTCCTCCACATTGAGTAAGGCCACTTGTTCCTGCGCCACGCCCTTCTAATTCTGATTAAAGCTACTCCATCTTTGAAAAAAAATTTTTCCTAGTGACACACCTTTCTTCCTTCCATATACTGTAGCTCTCTCTCTATCCACTGTTCATTCTCTCTATTCCACCTTCCTCCCTGTCATCCAACCATAACTCCACCTCATCCTTACGACTCTAATTGTCTAGATTTTCCTGTCTAAATCTACTCCATCAATGCTCTCCTTGTTGTAGTATTAATCACCTCAACAACACTCGCCTTCTCCTTCTTTCCCTCAATCTCTCCTTCCTTCCATCTTTTCTCCCACACTCACACTTCCCTGTATTGCTCCATATAGGATGAATGGCGACAGCAGCGACCCTGCGCCCCCATCCTCTTGATGTGAAAGGACTGGCATTTAATGAATGTTTCATGGCCGTGACACCGTCCAGCTCCAGTTTATGGGTCTATTTTTTCTCTTCTGGCTATTTCACAGTGTAATGTTGCCACAGCATCTTATTGGAAGCAATATTTTCTCTCTATAGATCTTTTAGTCGGTGGTGCAATATGTTGGAAACATTGATTTTCCTTCCTACCTTCCTCCACGGCTCTTTGTAAAGGATGTAATGATGCCTCGGGTTGTGTGGTTGTCGATGGATCAGCTTTAAGAAGCACCTATTTCCCTAAATATCTGTACTCTGAGTGGATTATCCGTATCTCGCCGTGCAGGTATTACAGTTTGTAATGTGGTAGAATGAAAGTGTGCCTCAAACAGTCAACAGGAAAACATTGATCACAGAAAACTCTTGGTGTAGTTATAGAAGGTTTCACACCTGCAGCCCGGCTGTGGCTCAGGAGGTGGAGTGGTGGTCGTCCACCTGTCGGAGGGTCGGCGGTTTAATCATCCTCTCCGGTCACCATGTCGAAGTGTCCTTGGGCAAGATACTGAACCCCAAATTGCTCCTGATGGCCAACGGTGTGTGAGTGTGTGTGAATCGTTGTCACTACTGATGATGTGGCACCTTGTACAGCAGCCTCTGACTCTGTATGAATGTGTGTGAATGGGTGAATGCTGACGTGTTGTAAAACGCTTTGAGTGATCGCAAAGATTGGAAAAGCGGTATATAAAATGAAGTCCATTTCACCCATGTTTTTTTTTCTTTCGTCTAAAACCTTACATTCCTTTAAATTCCTATTCCATGCATTCTCACATCCTGCATTTCTTTACTTTGGCCATTAGTCAAGTGACAGATGCAAGGATGAAATGGTAAAATGGAGAAAAAGGCAGGTTCCATAGCTGAGCTTCTGGCTTCTGCAGGTGCCAAGCCTTCACAGAAGATCCTAAGATGTGTCTCAGTAGTTCCATACAAAGATCTAAAGAAGGATGAGGATTTTTTCGTTAAAAGCGTAGCCTAATGAGCTCTGTCCAGCCCCTTCATTTAAGTGTGTTTTAAAAGCGGGTTTTAAATCAATCTTATAGTCCTACATCAGATGATGCGACTCAAGATTTGACCATCATGAGTAGCTCTGGGGTTCAAAAGCTGTTTATTTAATTAAAATGTGGCTGTGGTGTAATCTTCATCACGTTTTCCCACATGCTCTATTATTTCCAGTAAGTGAGAACACGCCTTACACAAACAATCTCCTCCATTCTCCAGACATTGACATGAGAATATGGCTTTAGTCTCAGGCTTAAACGGACGATGAAAAGACAAAAATGGAAAAGAAATGTAACAAGAACCTTGTGCTTCAACTTCACTTCTGTAAAAGTCCATGACACTTTCTGGTTACATTTCATGCCACTGCTCAGCTCTCTGCATCCTTCGACAACCTGACCTTCATCCAATAGTAAATTATTTCTCAGCTCTTATGAGGTAAAATTACCTTTCTGTCGAAGTAAGCTTGCAGCTACACCTCATCTTCCATCAGAGACTGAAAACTAATCTACTGAAGCAAGACCTTCACCCTGCTGAGCTATAGTACATCTCCCCTGTATGTTATCTAATTGCTCTCACATCAGAAGAACAAGTTCTCCGTCTTTCCTCAGCTGTAATTTTTTCCCCATCGCAGGAACCTCGTTAAGCCATTGTGGCTCTGACATTTTTACTCCTGATTATGACTTACTATATGCTCTGACTTCTACAAAGCCTACATGGATACCTCATTTCCTTCCCACTCACCTATTGTATGGTTGTCTATGAATAAGTAGATTACTACAATGAATGTGCTGCGCAGACTTAAATCTTCTTACACATGTGATGTAAAGCACAGAGGTATTCATGCTGAAAAACTCCCATCGTACATCTGTCCTACAGGATGAGCAATTCTTCAAAATGAAACAAAAAAAATTGAATTCCTGCTTTAGCTGCAATGACAGCATCTCTGACCACAGTAGACCCCGGCTGTTGAGCAGAATATAAAAAGATTGATGCGTTGTCGTATTTCATGTTTCAGTTGCATGCTGATTTAAACTTAATGTCCTCATGAAATGATATGATGAGATGTGAGAAATTCACTTGCATGTTGTCTTTGACATGAGTGCATTTTATTCTTCATGACAGGAGCGGTGGCAAACACATTTAGTGTTTAAAAATTCATAATACTAAGCTTAATAAAAACATTAGAACGCCCCCCCAAACAAAAAACAAAACTAAAGAAATTACATAAATTATTCTGCAAATTGTAGCAATTCCAAGAATATCCTATCTACTGTACACATCCCTTAAAAATTTGTTTATAAAGTGATTAGTTATGAAAATAAGATGAAGACAATTATCTCAAGATCACATAATACAACAAATAAACAATAACAATAAACAAAACTAAATGAAACATTTTATTTTTAAATGTTTTTCTTTCTGAACTTCTTCAGGAAGGGAACATGTTTCTCAAATACATTAATAAAAAAAACATATGACATGATATTTAACACTTCTTTTGACAATGTCACACCTGCAATATCATTCCCATCAGTCACTGACAGATGTTTGATACTAAGTGATAACCACTTGTGGAAGTTCTGCCATAACTAGTCTTGAACATGAACAATGAGCAATGATACAACTCCGTGCATCACATTCGGCTTGAAAAACCACAACAGCAAAGGCCATATCATCATACTGGCACATTTACTGTAATGTGTTCATGTGCTGCGTTCATAGTTTCATTCAGCACAAATATATTCAGTTTAGGAAGTGCAGAAGGTTCATCTTGAGGAGTCGTGGTGCGTGCCTTCTGTTCGTCTCAGCAGTGAACATTACAGCCATACTCACAGGTCTCATATGTTTCCATTATATTGTAAACAGACGTCTCACTAAACACAAATAACATACGCGCAATGCAGACGCGGAGATGGGGAGGACATTAAAATGATGTTGAAAGAGCTTCGACGTCTCCATGCTGAGCAGAAGTATCATTTATTCATCCATTCATATGTACTCTAAGAGCAAGCTGGGGCTCATTCTAACTGTACAGAACAGTGTATGTGTGTGTGTGTGTGTGTGTGTGTGTGTGTGTGTGTGTGTGCAGCCCTGTGGGACACTTCTTGCTGTTCAGTATAACCAGGTTGCACTGAAGCCGAAAAATCCCATGCATCCTAAAAAGCATTTTCCCCACAAATGGTCATTAGAGGAAGAGTCCTCTGAATCTCTTGAGAAGGTCCCTGCAACATCAGATAGGTCCAAAAAAAATTACCTTTTTAAACTCGCTGTTTTGCTTGAATTTCTTCCAGCTCCTTCTCAATTCTTTGAATAAATGTTTTACAATAACTTAGCCTTTATGTTTATTCCTTATTGAATTCCCAGTATGACAGATTATAGAGCATTTATTTAAAATGTACCTTGTGGTCGACTTGCTTAGTGTGTAGTTGTGTCGTGACGTAAGGCGTCGCATAACGTCACACCATGTGTTCGGTGGCGTTTCTACGGTCAAATAGTCTTTTTTACTTAGGAAGGTTCCTAACTGAGTGAAACGATCAGGAAGTATCTAAGTGGCAGCCATGATAAGAGCATTCTCTCAATGCTAAGGAAAGGTGATTCAGTGCTTCCTTTAGCATAGGTACCCGATGCTAACTGGACCATCCAAAGAAAAAGAGATAAAGTTGAAAACCATGGTTGTCTTTTCCTAGATGTGAAGGAGACTCAAGGTCTTAAGGACATAAGGACTTAGGAAAAGTGGTTTGGAAAAGACATAGGGTTCATCCCAATGTCTCTCCTCGACTCCTCTGTCTTCTCTCGTGGAACACTTGATCTGGAAATCGATCGAGACACGCCATGTTGAAGGACTTCTCAATTCCTTAAACACAGACTTTACTCATTGATAAAGGACTGAAGAAGAGAGGAGAGAGGAGGCTGCCAGAGGAGAGAGGAGGCATCCAGTAGACAGGGTGACACGAGGCTAAGTTCAGTCAAAGTGTTGTGAGGTTTATTGAAACATACAGAAGTATATATGACAAACTAGTTATATAAAGCTCAAGCGGATAGTGAAGAGTAGATAAGGAAGGAGTACGGGGGAAAAGAAGGATGGATCACAGCCTTCTCGCAGAGATAAAGTGAGCCTGTGAGTGAAACAGATGCTACAAATTATGAGACAAGGTCAGATTAACAAGGCTATGTTCAGATTGTTCCGAATGGAATGTACCCGCTTCCACAAAACTAGGTGGGGCAACAACTACTTTGGACGGACGCAAAACCAGAAAATAATGCAATTTGACATTCATTATGCGCCGTTTAAAAAATCCACACAGTTTAACACAAATTAAAACGTCTAAACACTAAGTTAACTGATATATTTGTTTGGCTCCATTGCTTCTGCTACTGTTTTTATTTCTTCTTTCACAAATACACCTGTACAGAGGGACGACGGCCTGAACCACCATGATTTTTTTTTAATAGTGTCCCTGAAAATATTGCATTACTGATTATGACTTGTGTTCCGATATTTAAAGTCTGGCAGACTTTAAACATAGAACATAAATGGCACTTATTTAAGTTGTGATTTTCAAAACACTTTTGACAGGTTTTAAACCCCAGTTATTACATTGCT
>CALSCE010009465.1:1584610-1609529 GCA_943593645.1 Bovichtus variegatus | reverse complement strand
ACACACACACACACACACACACACACACACACACACACACACACACAAACACTGCAGAACATAACTTGCACATACCCTTACATGTTCAAAAAACAAAGCTGACACATGACCACACTTCTCACATACCCTCATCAGTCGTGGAATTGGTGAGAATTTCCTGAAAGAAAAAAAAAAAAAATATCAGCGACATAAGTTTTATGGCCTGCTTTTTTTCTTTTTCTTTTTTGCTTCAAATGGCACAAACATACTGACAGGTTGTGCACCGATTTGTATGACAGCCCATTCGCTTGGACCACGCTTGTTTTTTCCAACTCCACTTTTTAATTTTGATCTCGTCTACACACCTGTAAACACCTTGTGATAGTTGCGACGCGTTGCTGTGACACGATCTCTCCGCGGACGGACACAAATACAAAACGCTTCTGTGGTAGGTCCGGGCTACAGCAGGTGTTGCCGTGATGACACACACACAGACTCACAAGGTGAAAGCAATAAACCAGCATTGCTGTTGCGGCTCGTAATAATGATAGTGCGGACACTTTTTCAGTCGATGTAATGACATGAAATGACGCGATATCAGCCATGTGGGGGCGCGACAGTCGCTAATTGTATCGCGCGTATATTTCTGCTTTTTCCGCTGCCATGCCAGCTACTGAATCCACTTTTGCCGTTCACTTCACACCTCCACCCCAGCATCCACCTGTAGGTTCTGACTGTATGTTTTACCTAAGGGGAAGTTGTTATTGTCACTCCCAAAACTCTGCTTTCATGAACTTGGTGTTAGCACTGATGTGTAGTTACATGTGTGTTGAGGTGTACGTCAACTCAGGCATAGCTAAAGCAGATGTGTATAAGCTCTGTTACGAGCATGTAGCATGTAAGTAGTATAAACCTGGCTACGCTCCTGCAATGGTTCTGGTCCCGGCCCATTTGCAGCCCTAATACTTCCACAGTGAGTGTATCTGTGACGCTCTTGTCACCGGGGCGGTGAGACGGGAGAGGAGAGATATTAATCCTCCTCCTGCCCTCCCACCATTTCTCAACAGTTTTCTGTCTCTTGCTTCAGTCTCTTAGTTTCTCTCTGTTTTTCGGTCTCACACCATTTGGTTATTGCCTCTCTATTTCTTTCTCCCACTCCCCCAGTTATCTATTAGCCGTCTCTGAGGATCTTCCGGATGCTATAGATGAGGAATTACCTGTGTTGCCAAGCTGCCCGCCAAATGTCACCTGGCATCTATACTGCACACACACACACACACACACACACACACACACACTTAACAAGACTATCAGGCTGCTATGGTAACTATGGGATTTTATTCATCCCTCTTCTTATTTTTTATGTATCTTTCATTTGAAAGAGCTGTGTTTTATTAAAACCAATAGTTGCACATACATTACTAACTCTATGTTTTTTTTGTTTGTTTGTTTTAGAATTGATTTCTTACCTTTCAGACAGCCAATTCTTTGGTGCTGCTGCTAGTTTCAGCCCATTGCTTTGAATGCATGGCGCTGTAAGGTGAGTCAGATGAGTGCATCAACAGTTTTATCAGCCCAGAGGTTCATCGCAGGGCAGTTGTGCAGCATTTCCAAAGTCAATGCTAAATCACCAAAATCAATGCTTTCTGCTTGGTCTCCAGGGTAATTTTCTTTTTTTTCTTTTTTTAAAGTTCAAAAGCCCAGTCTCCCCACCATGTCTCTGCCTTAGAGAAGCATAATAACAAATGACAGGGATACAACAGCCGCATTTTGACAAAGATGAATGATTGACGTTTCTCTCCTCCTGTAAGGTAAAAAAAGACCATTGTGGCCCTGCAGCCCTAAACACGGTCTATCTGAACTGGAGTCACTTGTGTTTAATTTCCACAGCATCCCCCAGGAATGTATCCTGATGCAATCAAGTAAGTCCAAGTGCAGAAGCATGACAATGGCTTTCCTGGCTGCGGATTTTTCTTTTTAAGACTTCCAACATTTCAGAACTAGAATTCAGACCCAGAAGAGCTGCTGTAGGATGTTTGATGTCAAACAGAATCTTACCAGACTGCTGATTTACTTGAATCCAGTGTTATATTTAGGAATCATTGCAGAGACATGTTGGGCCTTGAGCAGCTTAGTAAGACTAAAATCTAGGAATAATAACGTGGGGGTCATTTTAAATCTTCTTAAAAAGCGAGACGGGTTGTGCCACATAAACCGCAAGACCCCAGGTACAACTTTTATTACCAGGAAACTACCACCTGTTAACCACAACACACCGTGGGTCCCCCCCTCCGGGACATAACTCTCACCCATGGTGGCAAAACACACAAAACATGAACACGCATAATTAAACAACACCACTCACGGACAAGTCTGCGCACACATCAACAACAACAGAACATCACAAATCGTCCAAATAACCCCAAAACCCGAACATCCCCACAAACCCCCATAATCCCTCAGGCCTCTACATTACCCGCGTGGCTATATGGCGGCCACGCCCCCCCGGCCCCTACAATATATATACTGAGTATACCTTATGTTGGTGTACCTTGCATAACTGCATGAACCCGTATGGCACAATACAACTCAGTACATTTTTGGTCATTAACTTACTCTGATGACCTGCACTGAATGGAATCAGCCAGGGCTGCATAGTCCGGGCAGTAGCTGCTGGTAGCCATCCTCAAGCAGACTTCCAAATGATCAGTCATGGTGGAACGGTATTTTGACTTAATAATCTTCATGTGGGAAAAGGCTGACTCACATAAATAAGTGGAACCGAATAATGCAGTCAAGAAGGTCGCACATTTCCTCATGTTTGGGTACTTTTCCTCTGTGAGTAAGTTCCAGAACTGTCCATGAGCCCTGGCCTTCAGATGAATGTCAGCTTGTAGGGTCAACATCTCATCCTCCACTCCAGACGAGTTCAGGTGAAACAAACAATTTTTGATGCGAGTGAATCAACCTCAACATCTTCCCGAAATGGGTAGCACATAATGTAGCGACTGGCTCGAGTAAAGCAAAGTCTTGAAAGCGTTTGTCAAACTCTGACACAATTGTGCCAATCTGCTCTGTGTAACGCGCACTGTCAAGTTGCGCACAAGCCTTCCTTTGCGTCTCCAGCTCTGACGCGAGGTTTTGGAAGTTCCCCAAATCATGGCGCTGCAGCTTTGAGGACAAATGTTGCAATTTTCATTTGAAAGCATTAACTGAGCTAATCATATTGACCACGGCTTTGTCTTTTCCTTGCAGCTCTAAATTAAGGTCATTCAACATGTTGGTCAGATCGGTTAAAAAGTCTAGCAGCCACTGATCGTCATTTAGTTGGTTGTATTCTGCATGTTTAGTGACAAGGAGAAACTCTTTTATCTCCGGACAGAGCTCTCGAAATCTCTGCAGGAATTTCCCCCTACTAAGCCATCTCACATGTGTGGCAACAACTCAGAAAGGTCGCAGTCAGCCTTCTCCAGATGCGAACGGGACAGTCGTCTTTGAAGAGACCTGGCTCGAATAGAACAGGTGATCTTCATTGCCACATCCATTATCTCTTTCATGTTAAGCATTTTTGCGCATAATGCTTGTTGGTGTATTATGCAGTGATAATTGAGGAAGTCGGGGAAAGCATCTTCCTCCCTGCACTTGGCAATAAATCCATTCGAGCGGCCAACTTTTGCAGGCGCACCGTCCGTAGTGATTGACATCAATTTGCACAGAGGGAGCTGGGTCTTCTCGATTAAGTTTTTGAAAGACTGAAAAATGTCATCTCCCCGCCGCGTGTGTTCTTTCATGGGCAGTATTGTTAACATCTCCTCTTTTGCAGTCATATCTGTAAACACCATCCGAATAAAAATGCACAACTGAGCTGCATCACTTACGTCTGTAGACTCGTCCAATTGCAGTGAGAAACAATCGCAGTCCGCGATGTCCTTCTGAAGCTGCTGTGTCAAATCCTCGGCCATGACTTCACAGCGCCGTGTAACTGTACTTCTTGATAGCTGGAGAGCTTTGATTGAAGATAATATTTCCGGTTTGTTTTTAAAGTCCCGAAACAACGAGTCAGCTGCTTCAACGAATGCCTCTTTTATCACCTCTCCATCTTGGAAGGACTTCTTGTGCTTAATGATTGCGTGACTCACCCTGAACGATGCTTTGTGGCTGCCTTCGCTTTTGAAGTCACCTTTGTGAAAAATGCCTGCTGTCCGGACAACCGGGACTTCAGTTCCTTCACCTTTCTCTTTCTCGGCTCGCTTTTTGAAGGGAAGTCAGTGTCGTACGTTCTGTGAACTGTCCGAAAGTGCCGCTCCACATTTCCCTTCTTCGAAATAGCGATCGTAAAGTTGCAGATCAGACAAACGCACTTTGAATATGACATGGTGAAAAAAAAGTCCTCCTCCCATTCTGGATGGAAGTTGTAAGTTTTTGGTTTCTTACTTGGTCCAGCTTACCCACTCATTGTTATACCCTTTCTTTAGCAGAATTGTATAAATTGGAAGGCTAACTAGCTAATCAGCTCGCGGTGATTTGCAGCTGGCGGGGTTTACCACGCATGCGTGGTGAACCGCATATTGGAAAAGATGAGATCTCAGACTGGCTGACCTGTACGTCAATCAAGTGGCAAATGCCATAGTGAGGATGGATGATAGGCTAACTTTTAATTACATTTTTTTCGCGATCGACATACTGGGCACCCCTGGTCTTGACCTTGGACTAGTGCCACAGCTGAAGATGTGTATATGGCTTTGTTAAATAGTGCCAATGCTACTACCAACTCTGCTGGGTTCTGTCGTGTTCTTTTAATTTGAAATGGAGATCCGTAGAAATCAATTCCGGAAAACTTCTCTTCATAGTAAACGATATTTATTCGATGATGATGATATGATGAACATTACAAAAGTACGCAGCTGCGGTCCGTCCTATTTCACCGTTCCACAGACCACATTAAAGTAGTTACTCTGTCTCACGGATTCACAGGACGAGGGCCGATCTATTGTTTTACAAGATCTTTTATACCCGCCGCCTTTCAGGTATAGTCTTCTCCCATTGGTTGGCTGGGGCCAGGTCCTATAGGCCCCTTGTTGGCACTTAAGCGCGTCCACGCCTCTTAGTGCTTCTCTGCTCCGGTCAGATCTTCAGTCACCCTTTTAAGAAGTGGTGTACCCTTACGTTTTACAGTTTACAATATTGTATATCATTTCAGTTTATTGGTCATTCTTATGCAGTCACTTCATTTTAACAACATTTAACACTTCTAAATATGAGAAGAATAATAAGGCACATAATAGTTAAACATTCATAATACTTATCAATAAGGATGTAATAAAGGTGCATTGTAACATCTAAGACATTCATTTTTATTACAGTTCTATACTGTTTTTTTTGTTATTTTTTTAAGGTAAAATGAAAAGCTGGATGATTATAAAGCACTGTGAGCAGATTCAGTGACGTTAACAGCATACTTGCTTTGAAAACCTCACAGCCCTTATTCAACCTGACTGGAGTAACAAGTCATTTTCAGGAAACACTTTAATCATCAGAGTACATTGTGTTTTTGTTATTTCCTAAAATCATCTTCAAATATATATTTAAATAAATAAATGACCCAATTGTGTCTGTTTAAAACGTAATATCATGATGCTGTGGCTTTCTTCACGTCCCTGTTGTGACAAATGTTGTTCTGCCTTTAAACAACCAGGTAATGTGAAGAGAAGCCAATAACAGGGGAGATCGAGGGAGTGTGAGGGGACGAGAGACATATGGTGTTACCGCTACTAGTGAGCCACGACACAGACAAAAACATGAGTGTATGTGTGTGTTTGTCCACGTGTGTGTTGCAACAGTTGACCTATCCCATTTAAAGCCAAAGCAAAAGGACTCCAGATTTCCAGAGAGGACTGCAGACCACACACACACACACACACACACACACACACACACACACAATGTGGCAAGTTGGCAGCAGTACACAGAGGGTTGAGGATCAGTGTTTGATCCACAATGACCTTAACTTTGGATCCAAGTCGCCTCTCCCTTTGTGCTAATCCCTCCATATCCCTCTTCTATTCTCTTCTCCTCTGTCTAACTAATATTCTCCAGCATCATTCTTCTTTCTCTTCCATTAAAATCATTTGATTTATTATAAGGAAAACAGCTCGAAACATGAAACATATACAATAAAGCATATTTTTTTTTGCGTGGTATGTTCACTTATTTGCGATTACTTATAAAAGTTAGCAACGCAAGCTTAAGAAACACAAAGACAAATGTTAGTATTAGAAGCTTCTGAGCGTGAAAGGAATACTTCACCCACAAAGTGATCATTTTTATATTAATTTCTCACCCTGTGCTACCTTGAATTCTTGAAGAAAAAAACGTTTTTCTCGCATGCCTCCTCGGTAAGTTGATTATACTAAAATGGATAAAAAATCTTAATGAATTGAAGTAAATGGGGACCGCATTTAACAACGGCAAAACTATATTAGAACATCTGTTTATAAACTCTCACACAACGTGTGCAGTGTAATACAAGTCTCATTTATCCATTCTTATTTTCACTACTTTACAAACGGGCATTTCAGGGTTGAAGTATTCCTTTAATGCTGCTTGAAGGCCAGTAAAATAAAGCAAAACTGTAGACAAAGTCTCAAGAGTCTTTTTTTATAGTATAGATATCATAAACACCGTTAGAAATGATGCGTTTTGTGAGTGGTTGAGTTAGGGAAAACTTTATAAACTGTGTGTAGCACTGTCTACGACAAAATCGTAGTTATTCGTGCCTTGGTGTAAATGTGTGCTTTGTTGTAAATTTGGCAAACATAGGATACATTAAATGATATATTTCTTTGTGTAAAAAACAATTTAATTGACGGTAATCACGTCAGATTTAATACAGTAAACAGCAACTGCAATTTGATCATTGTTATTAACTGGAGAAAATAACCCTAGTGTCCCTTATAAACTACGCCGTTTTGTGAGTTGTTGAGTTAAGGGAAACTTTATAAAGTTGAAATAACGCTGTCTACAACACATTTGTTATAATCCCTGCCTTGTAACTTTGGCAAACGTAATACATTAGGTTATTTCTTTGTGTAAAAAACTTTATGTCAGTTTCTCAAAGCCTGTTATTGTCGGCCTACCACTGCAGATATATTTCTGATGCTCAAATCACTGCCTTGCACACAGTTATTTCTTAGTGTGTATCATTCATTTCCAACCCGTATTGATTTTCATGCACTTCTGTTGAATAACACATTTTTAGAGCTTTCATAGACAGAACTGAAGATATAATCAGTAACTAGACGTGTGTCTCCTTCAGTCGTCTCGCATAGCTTACACTGTATATAAAAAACAACAATTTCTGTGTTTTACAAAATACTTATATACTATTTTCATGACCTGATCATCTAGATATGATCACAATATAGCTTATAAAAAAATATTTAAATGTAGCCTATGCTGTTTGTGAGAACCACACTCTCTCTCATCAAATATAATAATATGATGATGATGATGATTACAAGATTACAACCCTGAAAATTGTGATCTCAATTCTTACAAAAGTAAATAGGATTCTCATTTCATCAAGAATCTTCCCGTCCTACTGTAAAAGGCTCACTATAAACGGACATGAAGAAACGCGCTACTATAGCACCATTAGATCTATAAATAACCAATAATCAGTGTTTTGCTCCTGCTTTTGGTTAATGGTGAACTGAATATATATCCGTTTGCAACTTATGAATGTGAGCGTTGTTAACTGTCGGGACAGTTAGCGATCACTCGCACACTTTGTGGCCGGCATGGCTGGTGCGATAAAGGGAGCGGAGACATCGGTCTTTCCTTCCCCGCCTCCAAGTAATTACTTAGTATATATTAGGTAAACTGACAGTGTAATGGTAAAGTGTTCAAAAGTGTTACGGCCTGCTGATGCAGGACTAGATGCTAAAAATAACGATGAAAGACTTATTAAACACCATAGCATCCCACCAGTTCGTAAGAAAAAACTGAAGGAATGATTGTGAACTAGTTCATTTTTTGGGAACTTAGTTCAAAATTCAAAATGAACTATGAACCATTAATTTAAATCTGTGTTAACTGAAGTTTGAGCTAGCTCTTGTGAAGTTTTAACTTTCACAATACTGGCAATAATGCAAGCTCTTAATATCGTAGGCTCACTTTGAAATGCAGGCTCAGTATACTTTTGCTGTTGTAAATATGAAGATGTCTTCAACTCGAATATACAGTAATACAACCCCCACTTTTTCAAATGTAATATAGCCTCTGTGTTCCTTCTCTCAAGGGCCTAGGTCTAAATCCAGGGATAAGCTTTTATTTCTGCCTGTCACGCTGCCCCCGGCTCTATCTAATCACTGGAACTCTACTGAGTTGGCGTAGCCCCTGGCCAGAACATGTTTCATTACTCTTCTGTCACAGACTGAAGATGGCTGAATGCGTGTGTATGTCTGTATGAGTGAATGCTTTTGCACTCCCAACAAAGAAAATGTGAAATGTTTGAGACTGTGTCTGTCAGTGTGTGTGTTTGTGTGTGTTTACTGTGTGTATGTCGGAAGTTTTAAAATTAATTAATGTGGCTGTTTTTGAGCAAAATTCACGCGAGTGTGTTCTCTTTGTGTGTGTGTAAGTACGTAACAATGTTAATCTGAGCGTAGGTGAGTAGACGAGGCATCTATTGATTTAGATATTGAATCATCACAGGCTCCATGTAGTGTGCTAATAAATGCATGTTTTCTCACATTTTCCGAACTGCAAACACTCTTCATCAGCGACACAGGAACAGCAGGAAGCTAAAAATACACTATTGTGGGACCAAAACTCCTCAATTCAAGTACTGTTTTTGTGGAAGCAATCCAATATTGCTGTTGCCTCATAACACATACAATAAACCTTAGAAACATCAAAAGAGACACTCTGGCTAAAATGCTTCCGTCCTGTTTGGACGTGAATATGGGTGGAGGGTTGTCTATGTTGTAACACACCTGCATCTGTGACCGTGTGTCATCCCTTCTGGCTTTGCTGCTGCATGTGGGAAATATCTAGAAATGTTGAATTTCATATCAGTGATAATAAAAAATAAAAAAATACAGCAAATTACAAGTGACTAGAAATAATTAGTGAATGAAAACAAAAGCTCTCAAGAAACTCAAAGCAGCAGGATGGTGAGTTTGAAATGACTGTTGTACTGATGGAAATGAGCTAACGAAATTAAGCTAACATGAAAGTGCCAAAAACTGCAGTTCCTTGAATGGCGACTTGACGCTGACTCTAAAAGCTAATGTTTAAATACCCAACTTATCAGCAGAAACAAACATATTTATAGACTGGTGCAAAAAAAACTATTTTGGTCTCTAAGGCTAATTTCCCCATTCATGACAACTGTAGGGGGTGACTTTTTATATTACTCACTTGTTTAAATTATATCAAGGCGAATTAAAGTTATGCACAGATAAGGGTGTGGCTGCTTTGAGTGACATGTTGGTGCCGTCATTGCTTCAGCTTGCAATAGCTTAGGTTATAACAGCCAGTGTTAAGTCGTGGTTTAATTAACACTCTCCGACACAAATCGGCAAAGCAGGAAAGTCAGTAAATCCGTCTGCATTGATTAATGTGGATAATATGAAAAGTTCCTTCAGTTCATGAAATCTTTGCAGCATTTGAAGGCAACAGTAATTACTAAGCTATGTGACCATGTACAAGGGGACATGCATTAGAATTATTCATAAAATAGCGTTGGTCCGATGCAAACATACAAACGATTTCACCAAATCAATGCATTTATTTTGTATTTCTGTCGATATTACAGTAACTACTTGATGGAAAGTCACACTCCATCTATCTTTGTGGTGATGTTTGTTTATGTTGTGACGCTGGACCATCCAGACGTTATCACGTTTGACTGTGATTGGCACAGCTGTTTCAGAGCTTTTTCAATAATCTCCACACCTGCTGATCTATATTCACCTTCATCATATTGGCTCTCTTGCATGAGTGAGTGTTAGATCTTCAAGGCTTAAAAAAACATATATTAATTTCAATCGGATTATGCGAACTGCTCATATTCCTGTTTCGTCACTCGGAGAAAAATAAAAGTGCCGGAGCGCGTCAACACACCTATATTACAATGTAAAAGCAGCACCCATAAGCTATACCTCCAAGTCAAGCTGTTCACCTGAATAGAGGTGTACATGTATAACCTTTATCCATTTGAATAGAGAGGCCAGATGGATTTTTTAAAAAGGCTTTACTTTGGAAGCACAAAGTATGTTTCTCACTGACCGTTTCAACAGTTTGTAATCATTACACTACATTAATGAAATTAGCACCGTGGACTCCCTTTACAATCACACAGTTTATAAACTGTAACGCTGTCTACGACAAAATCATAGTTATTTGTTGTAACTTCGGCAAATGTAGGATACATTAAATCGTTACTTTCTTTAGGTAGAAAAAACATCGTCTGTTTACTTCTTACTGTAGCCTATATTACAAATTTCCCTACCATATTGCTAACATTGTTTTATGTAATTCTGTTGAATAACACACCTCTGAGAGCTTTCACGGACGGAATGAGATGTATAATCAGTAACTATCGAAGTCTTCTTCTTCCATCTCGCTATTTGTAAAAAAAACAACAACAACAACCTGTTCAGTGTTTAACAAAAAGCTGTAGCATAATATGTTGACGATCATGATGTGATATTAATCATTAAAATCTTGCTGTGTCTGTGGGGGTAGCACACACCATCCTATCAACAATGATAGGAACAGCTGATTTCAGTTAAACTGCGTCAGTGTTCATCACTGCTCCACCTGGTGGAGAGATAAACCATTGCAAGTGGTTTCCACATATTGCACCCGCCCCTTGCCTTCACTAGATCAGCGCGCAGGACCCGGCGCCGATCCATCACGGACCTGCCAGGGCTCCATCAAGGAGGAAGGGGACATTATAGGTGGCTAGATCTGTATACGGATGTCCTCAACGTTGCTCAACATAGAAACACGCCTGTCTCCAGAACAATGTCGTTATAGCCCGACTGCAAGGTTTATGTTTCCAAGATTTGCATTTGCAGCAAACAGCATCGACAGTTAATTACTGAAGTGGATCAGAATGCAGGAATGCTTCTTTAAGATATATATATTTTTTTAATTTAGCCTCTAAACATATTTCAGATAAATGCTCAGTTTGAGAGTTTATGGCAAACACTCTATTAAGTGGATTTTTCCTTTAATGTGATCACAGTCTAGATTTAGTCTCTTTCCCGCCTCTTGAACTCCGGTTGGAGCCAATTAGTCATCCGCTTCTCCAACAAGACCGTTTAACAACTAATGAATCATTAGCTTGACAGAACTACTTATGTAATTATTACCTGGATTTGTGGCTCGGAATTTTTTCAAGCTTTTTATTGACGGTAAATAATGAATCACATACTGCATAGGTGCAGAATATGAACAGTCGTATACTTTCCCCTTCTACTTTCGACAACCACAAGCATGCATTAGTTCTCCGAGCCTCTGCTCGCTCTCTTGATTCATTGCAAATGTGTCAAGGAATTTGCACCGCAAAGTACAATAACACAAGTGGGTCATTATGAACACATTTTGTGTAGATCTGCCCGGTGTCAAAATCAATTTACGTACAGAAAACCTGGGGGGCATTCCAGCAGAGGAGTAGTAATTGGTGTTTGGTTTTCTGGCCATAACCACGGGCGCAATCTGCCGTGACACCGGGGATTTTAAACATCTGTGTTATTCCTCAATGGAACATGTTGAAGCGCTTTCAAACCTGTGTTTTAGTTAATTTGGTCTGGACCAAAGGGTGATATGTTGTCGCATTTTAGCTCTCGTCGGGTTTGTGTTTACACTCGTTTTAAAAACAAATCAAGAGCAGTAGACATGAAGTCATGCGGACTTGATTGGACAGATTCGGTGATGGCATCCTACATCAAATACTTTAATATACATAAGTATCGCACTACCCTTTCATGTGCTAACCTCTTCGTTTCACTAAGCATCCAATGATGTTTTTATGTCCTGTATACCAGTGACTGACAGCAGGTCATGCTGCACTTTAATGCTTCTAATGTGTGAATTCATGTTCTTCAGAATCTCAAAGAGCTTGCGAAGAAATAAAAAATTATGAGCATGATTGGTTATTAGGTATTATTAGACAGATTTAAAAAAAGAGTCATCTTGCAATATTCCTTGAGATATACACTTTCATAATTAAATTGACAAAGTAGGTTTTAACCCTTCAATGAAATTCACTTGTGTCAATATATATATCTTTAAGGGAAACTGTTGACAACCTTAAGATGCTATGTTATGTGAAGTAAAAGAGTTTGCAACTTTTGGCAAGTTAGTGCTTAAATACGAGTTTCCATTGGCTCTTGTTTTTGCTTATTGTCAGACATGACCTCAGAAAGACTTGAGATCATAAATAAACATTTAACTGTCTCTCCTTGACCTTTACTAGAACTCAAGCGTTTGAATCAGCAGTAAAATACAGACTATCACTGTCCATCATAAATCAGTGTGGAACATGACTTGTTATGTTTTTAAATGATATGGTGACCAAGGTAAAAAACAACAAAAAAAAAACACAGTTATGAATCAGTCAAGGACTGAAGGCTCAAGGGCAGTGGCAGCAGGGAAGAGAACGAAAGGGTATAAAGGAGAGATGGCAAACACAAGAGCTTTCCATCTCACTGCCTCACTGTCTTGCTTCAACTCTTCAACAGTTGCAGTCTGAAAACTCTGCTTTCTGGATATGCAGAGAGAAAGAAGTATTCACTTGTATTTATTGGTGTCTTTTCAACAACAAAAACTATATTAGGGGCGGCTGTGGCCCAGTCGGTGGTTCGATCCCCCGGCCTCTGTGGTCAGCATGTCGAAGTATCCTTGTTCAAGATGGCCAACGGTGTGTGAGTGTGTGTGGTTATCACTGATGAACGTGTGGCACCTTGTAGCCTCTGACTCTGTGTGAATGGGTGAATGCTGACATGTGTTGTAAAGCGCTTTGAGTGATGGCTAAGATTAGAAAAGCGACATATAAATGCAATCCATTTACCATTCTAAAAGTGGGCACTTTTGTTTATTTTCTTCAGAAGATGCTATCTTGTTTTCTTTTACGTGAAAGTAGGCTAAGAAGTTAATTTTACTCGGACTCATTTTATTTATGGTAAAGATAGCTACCGGAATTTAACAATGGATTTGATATACAGTAGGTAGTCAGGGTTCGACATTAACGCTTGCCCTAGCAAGTGAAAAATAAATGTGATCTTTGTTAGGGATGTTTCGATCCAATCTCAAAGACCGGTATCTGGGCCGATATAGGCAATTTTTAACTGATCGGTACCATGACCAGCAGTACCGTGTGTGTGTTCGCTGCCTGGAAAGTAATAGTTACTTTTGACCTGTAGGGGTTGCAAGTGAAGTGACAAATACATAAACCCTCATACTCTCTGCAGATATTTGCAGCTGAAATGCACCGCAAACCACAAAGCCAAAGTGTCAATGTCAGTCAATGCACAACCAAAAACCCAGGATTAACCAAGAGTTAACACGTTTCCCTCAACATTCGGTGGTTGGTGGACGCCACAGGAACAACGTAAAATAAAAAGTCTAAAGCAGTGAGACGGATACAGAAAAAGATGTTAGATTAAATGAACATTTTAATCAATGTTGGGGAAAAGCTGTAAATAGTGAACATCTATAATACAGGGTAGCCTGTGGCGAAGGCAGATAGATACAGAGAGACAGAGAGAGCAAGTGAGACAGAGAGGAAGAATAACCTCTGCCTCTTCTGTCTCATTCACTTTCCCCTCCTACATTAATCTGGCCTGGTCGGGGGGGGGGGGGGTAGGGTTCACTCTGAGCCCAGGGGGGTTTGAGAAGTGATTGGAAGGTCAACAGTCCAAAGCCGGGGGAAATTAGCCAAAGCTGCTCTGTCTCAGTAAATAGTTCTGAGGTGCCCCTGAGCAAGGTGCGTAACCTCTGTCGGAGCTAGTGGAGCTGCCTGGTGAGGAGCTGGGAACTTGGGTCGGATGGGGCAGTGTTACCTTTACCCCCCACCCCGCCCTCCCCCAACTGCTACATTACACCTGTCAGGCATTTAGCAGACACTCCGGGTTTCCAGAATGACTTACACTGAGTGCCTGGTAGAAAACACATGCATTTAAAAGAGTACGATGTTAGAAAACCAAAGGTTACGTGCCAAATAATTCATCGTTTCTGACAGGGTCCGCCATTCCTGCCTGGATTCACAACACCCCCTCATTCAACAAGGGATATTCAAGAAACACTGCGTATTTGTACTTCTATCTCTCTGATGTCAGTCTTATTGTTTAGTGTTCACTGTCGTACAGCTGTATCAGAGCTGTAACATGTCCTGCATCTGCTGCTTCATATTAAAAGCCTTCAACTGGTGAACAACAACATTGCTTTATTATGAATCAGCAGCAGGAATTGCAATGTGCTTGTCTCTGAGGTTAGCGTATACTGCCTCTGATCGCTAATAATGCATCGGCAAAAACATGGAAATTGGCATTTTTTGTCAGCCAATCAGTAACCTATTGCAGGGAATAATGGGACAGGGGGGAAGCAGCCACAGTGAGCTGTTAGATGAAGAGCTTTAGGCAACATAACGTGCATACTTCCAACTCGTCAAGACTGTCCAACTACTCCCTTTACTGTGACATACTGTTGTGTCGAAAAAATAGCTTGGGCCATGTGCACAACATGAGATCAGATTGCGGTTGCTCCCATTTTTTTCTTTATTAAAACTTGACACAACAAATCGTCTCTAGGCCACAGTTTGTTTTGGCTACACTGGAAGAAGACACCCCAATTGCTTGTTCTCTGTTGCATTTCTTACAGAGAGCAGGCGTGTTTGCATTCCTCTGTGGCAGATACATGTGGTTTCAAACACATGTTTCTGGAACATGTAGCAGTGAAGCAGACTTGCCATTGCCACCAGTAAGGGCTGCCAAATCAACCAGGACTGCAATTTTAAGGATTATATCTTTACATGTGTGGGAGACGGAAACCAACAGAACACATATAGGGCGAAAAGAATTCATGTCCGCAGCAACAACATGCTAAGAAAAATAAAAACCTCATAAAGAAATCAGGTCACCTCTTCATCTGATCTTCTCTTCATGAAACAAGCATACAAAGAAATTGGGACTGGGTTGAGTCATCATTTCATCATCCACGTTTAAAATTCAAAGAGCTTTGTGAAACGCGTAGAGCGCTGTCTTGTATGTTATTGTCATGTATATCATAGCATCATACTCTATTCAATCGGTTAAGCTCTGTGTCCAACAGTAACTTCACAGCTCTGGCTTCCTTTTCATTTTGAAACAAAAAAAAAAAAGGCCTCAATGTCATAAAAACTACAATAAAGCATCGGCCAAAGTACAAATCCTGACTGTAGACAGATGTGCTGTTTCACTGTTTTGACCCCAGCGTGTTGCCGTACCCGGCGTGAGTTATGAGAGATTTGTAATCTGGTGTTAGGTTGTTGTTGTTGCCATCGATCTCAAAGTGTCCCCCTGACGTTCATGTGAATAAACGATGAAGTTGAACATTTCATCATGACTCCCAGTCAATGAAACATCACTGACTGAGAGGCTCAAGAACAGATAAAGTGAACCCTTCTAAAAATGAATTTATGTATACCATTTATTTTATCTCTGATATTTAGAGAAAAAAGTAGGCAGCTGAAAGTCTCATTAAGTGTCGAGTCATGGCACGTTCCACTGGCAGACTTGTTAAAACATCTCACAGTGGTTGTGTTGAAGGGCAACGCACAGAAGCACCAAGGTGACCAGAGCGAAGCTTCAGCGAAGTAGGATTTGGCTTGTGCTAAGTTTCATGCAATGTGGCAAGAAAAGTGATTGCAGGTACGATAAGATAAGACACGTTATTGTCATGAAGTACCCATGGGTGACAGAGGGGCAAACTTGTACACCTCCCAAAAAACAAGATACAAGTCTTGATCCAACTTCCTGTTAACAGACGGGTTGGAATCCAACATTTTATCGATTTACCCGAAGTCCGCACAGGTAAAAGAAGACAGGCCTCTTGAACTACTGCACATGGTCCAGTGAGAGATGTACAAGAGAATTAACCAAACTTTTCCTAACCGGAGCCTGCCGCTCGGTTCAACAAGGTCATTTCAACACATCCGCTTAATATAAGTAGAAGGCTAATGTTAAACGACTTTCGGATTTTACAGTCGAGCAGTTCATGTGAAACTTCAGCAGAACCACAATCAATGAATTGTTCAACAGAAAAAAAAAAAACTAGAAACCCTCAAAAACCCGTGGCCCGAAAATATTTGTATTTTCAAGTTTTAAAGACACAAACTGTAATACGCTGCTGTTCAGTAGATTAGTTGGTTTGTTGACGATTTTGTTTTTACTTCCACGCCCTTAGCTAAAATTCTGCAAAAGTGGAACATTTCCATTTTCACACATGCACACACACACACACACACACACACACACACATTCTCTACCACCTCTATCCATTACCTGCCACTTACCTACTCACATGTTCCACACACCCATCACAGACAGTGTAAACACTCCTAGCCCATCGATTCCAGCCACACCTATAACCGCCCCCCCACTCTCCTCACCGAGTGCTCTCACCGTCCTCTCCCCTGCTGATAGCATCTCCGTCTCTTGCTGAGGAAAATGTTTCCCTCCGCTGCTTCCTTATCACGGGAACAATGCGGCAGAGTGCATTGACATGGCTGCCTTATCGGCAGCACAATGCAAAAAAAAAAAGCCGACACAATGCCACACGTCGGCGCACAAACTCGTAATACGGCTCATTCAGCTCCGGTGAATCAAACTACTCACAAAAATGCTGCCTCACGGGGATGTATTGATGATGGTATCCTGCTGAGGGTTTTATTTGTGTGTCTACTGCCTGTCGATGTTCCACTGAACGAGGCACTTAACTCTCGGCGGTAAACTGTAAAATCAACAAAACCTTTACACAAGACACATGGGATTCAGCATTCAGTCGTATGGAATGCTTATTCAAATTGATGTGTTGAATGAGGTTTTTCTCCTCTCTCTCTCTGTTGATGTGCCTGTCAAGTTAAGTACTTTGAGTCCCCCGTGGAATCAAAGAGCAAAGTCGTCCCAGTAAAGCCTCAAGTGTGAAGAAATGTTCAACAGCTGCAAAGGCAGAGATCCATTGTACAACACTTGTAGAGAGCGGTGTACACACCAACAGGAGCGGATCTTTACGCCGATAACGTATTAGAGATGTGCTGGTTCCCACAAACTGCAAACATCATCGGCATTAAGATTGATTCCCCTATAAGTTCGCTTTCACTATGCAATTCTGTCTGCCTCCAGGACGCAATCACCCTTTCAAAGTAAAAGCCCTAGACAAGTACACTGCATCATTCTCTACCAGAGAGCGTTTTGCTCACAAACTCGGCTCACAACTCGCGACAAAAATAGCTTGCAGTTGCTATCCTCAGGTAGCGGAACTATCGGAGAAATGTTGACTGTGGGAACTACCCGGCAGAAGAGCCTCGCTGACGGAGGAGGCAAAGAAGGTGAAGAGGCTGAGCGAAAAAAAAAAGTTCTTTCTACTAAGCTAGATGAGTAAGTAACAACACCTGACTACTTATTACTACCATTGTGTGTTTTACTCTGCCTTTATCATAGCACTGAGATAGTGGTTTGTAGTTCAAAATTGGGATTCTGCTAGCAGTATGTTGCTAACCGTCTATGAAAAAATAGTTCAGTGTTCTTGTTCTCATATGTTATCAATATCTGTGTTGCACAGTTTTTTTAAAAACAAGTGCCGTGTGACCTGTGTTGTTGGTAGCTCGGAGGAAAACAGGAAATGACAACTGCCGTTCACATAAAATGGGCGGGGTTTGCAGGGTACAAACACGGACAAGTGTGCTGTCAGCAGAGCGTCATATTTTACATCTATACAAATACGAAGAAGTTAAACACATAATCCAGGCTTAAAGTAACACAGGACGGCTGGCAAACAATCTCTGACTGTGTGAATATGTAAATGATTAGATATATGATATCACCACCCCAGCTCGGACACGAGTAGATCTGAATATAATTACATTTGTGTTTTCCTTTAACTGAAGGTGTTGCTTAGATGTATTCTTATAGAATATATATAAGATACTTTATTCATCCTCTTAGGGAAATTATGACGTGTATGATAATACTTTAGTCTTATCCTATAAGCTGCAACCCCGGCAGTGTAAAACGGACTTGGGAGCAAATAAAAAATAATATAAAAACATAATTCAAAGCGTTAAGCAGACTTTCTTTTATATATTGAACATCACTCACAGCACATACACTGCATATAGTCTGTGTGACTGTAAGCACACGACACACGGCTCAAGAAGCTGACATATAAACTGAATATATATGATATGATTTAATATAAATTCGACACCTCTGAGTCGTCTGCTGTGTGCATTGCCCTGCATTACTTTGCTCTGGGTACTTTTCTGTAAGTATGCTGTGTGTCTTTATTAGATATGAATGTAAACCTATTTACCGCTTTGAATTATGTTCTTATATTTATTTTTCATTGGCTCCCAAGTCCGTTTCCATTCACCGGGGTTGCAGCTGAAAAATAACATTCAAATATTGTCACACACGCCATAAGAATACATCTAAGAAACATTCCTTTAACGAAATACACACATGTAATTATGGTCAGATACACCTGATATTATATTATAAACCGGTTAATTTATGCATTCACACAGTTGGAGATTGTTTGCCAGCTCTTCTTCCTGTATTTGGCAGTTGAAACTGTTGCTTTTACCCTGGATTATGACTTTATACAGCCTATAACTCCTCGGTATTCTCTTACGATCCGCATACCGAGCTGTGATTGGTCAGCAGGTGCTGCTTTCACATGAGTTGATGTCTGATATTAAACTGCTAAGGAGTAGGTTAGGTGTGCAGCACAAGTTACCATGGTGATCTACACCGGTAGGAAGTCAGCCAGCGGTTTTAGGACTGAAAACCCAGTAGGGTCAACCCTGAAGTCACCTCTAACCCCAAATCCTGCTTCGTAGTACAGGCCTCTGGTCAGGTTCATGCAAACACTTAGAAAGAGAAATGTTACGACCAAGCTCCTAAAATAACTTTTTTTATTAACAGTAACTAAGACAGATTATTAATTAGTAGATAAATTGATACAAACAATAATACCTTAGTAACAAAGGAAAAAGGACATATAACAAAAGGAAGGCTCTTAAAGTTAGAGCTACATGTAAATCTTCTTCCTCCAGAAACCAAACTGTAAACAGAAAAACCTCACGAATGATAAATACTTGTCAACGAACCCACAACAACCGAAACATCACCCCTGCACCTCGTGTGTCTAAACAACATCACTTCTGTGCGTGTGTGATCAGTATTTTTAAACCAAGCCTGGCCCAGTCCCCAGGTAACTGACAAGTACCTCATTACCTCAAGGTTACAAAGTCAATATATTACAATCCACATAGATGTATATATTAGCTTTGAGTCAACATTAATGAGAGCTACGTGGGCGACTGACAATCTCAACTGTTGAACTGGCCAGGTATATGTAGACTCAGTCCCCCCAGCGCCCTGGGATTGCAGATCCCCGACTCTCCAGATGGGGAAGCTGGGCAACACTTCAGCAAGGGTTGGGAGCCAATCATGTCCAGGAGCCCAGATTTTCTTTCACAGATTGATTCTAAGATTGCTCTCTTACATTTTACGTGATCAGAAGATGGATTTATTTTTAGTTTAGCTTTTAAATTCATGCTGGAATGACGTATTCACGTTTATAAAATCATCCCGCGGTTGGTCCACTTTGCTCTCACAGTTTTTTCTGATGCTGTCCAGGGTCGACAAACATTTTTACTGATATATACCACCATGACACTTCCGCAGATGATTACAATAAATGTTTTTGTATTACACGTTTTCTCAAAATGTATGTTTCAATATGCAAATGAGCAGGGGAGACTGGAAAAGGCTAAGCCTTCCCTAAGTTATTGTTCCGCAAATTACTGTGAACCACAATCTTGACTATCGGTAGACGCTACAATTTACCGATTTCCCCCAAACATCTCTTATGCGGTAGCGATAAACAGTTGTTATGTTCAGCAACTCCACATTGCAGCCTGTGACAACATAAGGCTACTGTTTCATGATCTAATAATACCTTTATTAATGAACGATTGTCTGCCAAAAGATGAGCTCACAGGAGTTTCCTGGTTCCACAGTACCAAACAGTCATTTAAAAAAAGAAATAAAATAAATTGTTTGTATGTTTTTAGGAATACATATTTAAATAAATCAGGCTATGAATAATATATGAACAAACCCCGAGTAAAACCTTCAGAATGACAGCTGAAAGTTTGGTCTATGTAAGACCTACTGGAGTGGAGATTACTGGCTCAGAGTCTGAGAAAGAACTACATTTTGAGAAAACAGCATTTAAAGATATGTATTGTAAAAATCCACACATTTTGCAAGACACTACAGGTGAATAGGGTTAAAAAAAAAAAATTATAATAATAATAGATACCATGAGGAAGCTTCCCCTGTTGTTTACTTACATTTAGTTAATTTATTTGTTTTTTTTTGTATAACAAGACTTCAAAATTGTGTGTTTAAATGTGCAAATGAGGCATTATCTAATGCTAACTTTTGGTGAATTTAGGAGAAATCTACAGACACAAATGGATTAAGTTATTAAATAAACCCCTAATGTGTTTTTTGGATGTTTTTCTTTCCACTAGTCTGAAAGAAGACCTGTTATGGAAGCTAAATAGCGCACACCCTATGTGTTTGCCTCTGGTGTCACACCTTAATGATGTTCCTCCTACCGAACTGCAAACCTGGAGGTCTGATCCGACCATGGAATAAGTTTACCTTTGATTAACGTCAGACGTTAACTTGAATTAATTTCTTTTTGTTATGATTTTGAATTCAGACATTCACACTAACTACTGAACACAAACACGTAAAGCTCCCACAGTTCCCGTGTGAGAGAACCACTTGTGTTTCCTGCGGTTGCCAAGGTTAAACAACCTACCGTTCACCTGCATTCCACCTGGTACACGCCTGGAATTCTCTTCCTTTCGGCACAGTTGCATGCGTGTGTTTCAGTCCGTGTGAATGCCTTGGGAGGAAGCTCGCTAAAAGATCAATTTCCCCCCATTCTTTCAGGGGCATATAAGTGAGTCTTGCTCTTCCAGTTGCTCGACGCGCTCGCTTTTCCCCAGAGGAAGCAGTAAGAGATGAGCCGCTGAAATGTCAGTCAATACCTCTCGCTCCGAACGGCGGCGAAAAACTTCAGGGAGAAGATGAGACACTGTGAATACAGCTCAGGGTGCACCGCTTTAGACACTGCAAAAACCAACACGCGCACACAAACACACGGCACATTCATCCGTACACAGTACAAAACACAAGCAATGCGGACGCCCAGGCAGCAGCTCCTGTGGCCTATGACCACATTGACACACACGTATCCTGTGGGAGGCTGCAGTCCATTTATGAAGTAATAAAAACAAGGCAGCCCAGCGGTCAATTTATGCAGACAGCACTGTATCGACAGAAATAAACACAAGCCGATGAAACTGCTGAGCACTAGCCAAACACTTCAAATATGCCTGAGTGTGTGTAACTGTGTGTGTGTGTGTGTGTGTTTTGACCTCAGCCTGCTGTTGCAGCAGTTTCCATGTGCAATCACTCGCAAAGATGCGTCTTTGGCCCGTGCGGCGAAAACCTTTCTGATGGTAAAGCTCTCTCCAACCATCTGAAGGTGCAGCCCATCAGAGTGTGCAATTGTCTGTCTGTGTGTGTTTGTGTGTGCGTGCGCGCGCAGACAAAATTTATGTTTCTCCAGGGAATAGCAATTTCTCTCTTCTCTGCCGAGTTAGGAGAAGGCCAGCTGTGATTAGTTTTTCCTCCACATCCCTTCATCATAATAACAACTTGATATTGCCGCCTCCAACACACACATCCTCTCTTCCCCCTGCCCACGCTGCATACCAAACCAAACCTGTTTTATAATTCTTTATATATACAAACACCTGAGCCACTGCTTCACCGTTTATCTTGTCATCTGCCCTTTTTGTCATTTTATTTCCCTCTCCGTTTCTTCTTCTTTATCCGTCCTTCTTCTTTATCGCAACTCAGCTTTGGCATTTGTTTTCGCTTTTCTCATCTCCCCTCCTTTAGATCATCCTCTCATCCCTCCATCGTTTAACCCACGCTCTCGCGGTTTAGCTTCTTCTCTTCATTTATCCACATTTCCCCTTCTCTCCTCTTGTTGTTACCTGCCCCGATGCTGCTATTGGTTTCACCTAGTGAGTCTGTGTATGTGTGTGTGTGTGTGCGCGTGTCATCATGGCAAAATGTGCTCCTGGAGAAACCCACTGTAGCTGGCACTACCACAGAAGCTGTTTTGAGTACTTTGCCAGGTGTTTATATTTCTGTCTGTCTGTGGGCAGAATTTGTCATCGCGATGGCCGCAATAATCACAAAACTTTACAGATGTGTAGTTCAAATCAAAATCACGGTTCAGTTAAAAAATGGGTGTGGTTCGAGCCAGAGAAGCAAATAATCATCCACAGTTTGCCCACCCATTTCACGCCCCTGGCCCAATTTGGTGTCACAAAGGTCTACAGGTGTGTAGTTGACATCATAATGAATGTTGAGTTTGAAGATGGGTGTAGTCTGAGCAAGGGCACCCTGTTACTTTACTTCTTGTTTCCTGTCATTCCTCTCCTCTCCTCCTTTCCTCTAGTTCCTCTCCTTTTCTCCACCTATTTCCTCTAGTTCCTCTCTTTTTATCCGCCTGTCTTCTAGTTCCTCTCATTATCTCCGCCCATTTCCTCTAGATCCTCTCATTTTCTCCTCCCATTTCCTCTCGTTCCTCTCCTTTTCTCTGCCTATTTCCTCTAGTTCCTCCCATTTTCTCCGCCTATTTCCTTCAGTTCCTCTCCTGATTTCCTCCCATTTCCTTTAGCTCCTCTCCTTGTTTTGTTGTAGTAAACTTTCCTTAAATGAAGTGCCCTGCATTATAAAAGAACAAAGGATAATGAATGTATTCCGTATGTATCACATCTAGTGGTGAGGTAGACATTGTGTTTGTTCCAGCATGTAACCAAAAAAGTAATAAAAATAAATAAAGAAATGAAGTCTGGAAAATCCCAGAGATAAGGGTGTCATGGATGTGCCTGAGTATGGAAAATCCCCAAGATAAGGCCTGTGTCTGGAAAGTCCCAGAAATACCAGTGTCAGCAAAAAGCCTGGCCAATGGGTTGAGATCATCCCAGCTGTTATCGCCTTACTTAGAAAGTGCTGACAGAATGATTTTGATAAAAGGGGTGGAGAAAACCACAGTTTTTTCACCCATGAGGGCAGGGACACTTGGGCAGTCTGTCTTCAGTTCGGCTCCGGGGCCAGCTCGGGTTTATCACGGTTTTGAAGAATAAACTCTATTGCATCAAACTCTGATCGTCTCCAGTTAATTCTTTAAAGACTCCAATAAATATTCAACTGTACTGAAGAAAAAAGTGTTGGCCCGGACTCATATTCTCAGACTTGGACGTCTGACCTTCAACAGTTTCCTCGTCTCCTTTCCTATCCTTCTCATTCATCCACACCTCCTCTTCTCCTCTGTTTTTTTTTCTTCTTTTCTTTTCCCGACCCTCGTTTCCTCTCATTCCTCTCCGCTCTTGTTTCTCTGCTCTCCTACCTGAGGCCTTCTACCTCCTGCCGATTCATTACATAAAAAAGTTATTAACATATTGGTTCATATGCGGTTTGAGGGGTTGTTTCCGCTTACTAAAAACATTTGTCTAATGACTTTCCCTTTCATCTCATTGCTCTGCAGCTTTTTCTCCACCACTATTTGGCTTATTTCCCCTTCCTTTTAACCTTCTCTTTGTGTTCATCTTTTCCAGTTTTTTTCCATTTATGCCTTTAACACTTCCCCTCTCTCTCTCTCTCTCTCTCCCTTGTTTCCTCTGTATCTTATTTCAACATCACTCTTTCTTTTTATTCTTGTTTAGTCCTTTCATCTCCTTTCCTTCCCATTATCTCAGCTATTAAATATCCTCTCCACTTTTCCCTTTTCCTCCTCTTTACTCTCTCCTTCTTTCATCTCTCTTTCCTCTCCTTCATCTCACCCGATATGCATCGCTACCTGCGGGCCGAGCCTCTTGCTGGATCTCAAAGCGTCGATTCATAGCAAAGTTATTTATTAAAGAGCTGATTGATGTATTAAAGATTGATTGTGCTATTAAAGTGTTCTTTACAGGCCAGACAGCCCCCGAGAGCGTTCCCCTCCGTCTGGCTATTTATTTATCCATCGACAACAGCAGCACGTCTGGGAAACAAATAGGGTTCTTCTAGGTTTTTATTTTTTATTTTGCTTTAGTCATCAGCTTCACTGCTTCTGCCACGTGCTCAGTAGGGGTGTTGACTGATGCTTTTATCCATTATCTACTCTCAGACTAAAGCAGAAGTGCTAGACAATGATCGTCTGAGCAACAACCACAAAAAAATCTCTACAATCGCAAACATAAACTTTAGGGGCTAGTTAGGTCAGCTGCAAGGCGCCATGTACTAAGACTAACCCCTTACTGCAGCAGCCCGATCTAAACCGCTGCCCTTTTCTGCATGTCGTCCCCTCTCTCTGTCCTGTCCTCCAATAAAGTCCGAAATGGCACAAAAAAAATTATCTTAAAAAGGAGTAAAAAAAACTTTTTTGACAGGCACAATGAAACTGTTCCATCACAACGCCAAATCGAGTCCCTGCTACAGTCGGTTTCTCCAGGAGTACATTTTGCCATGATGACCGACCACACACACACACACACACACACACACACACACACACACACACACAC